>VXBT01002164.1:19674-157416 GCA_013400235.1 Oriolus oriolus | reverse complement strand
TTTAAACAAAAAGCAGAAAGTATTTTTTCTAGTTTGAGCAGTGCTGCTGGCCTAAGAATCAGCTAAGTCAAGGACACCTGATTTAAAGGCTTCCTAGAGGAAGGAAGCTTTTGCAAGCAGATGCTGGGAATAGGGGTGCTGTTAAACTGAACATCTTTACATAAGCATCTTGCTTCCCCCTAAATAAATCAGACTTAACAGGAGATGATTAAAACATCCCTGAGGACTTTATCATTAGACTCAGCTCATTAGGAAAGGTACAATTGCCCAAGTACATGAAAGACATATCAAGTAAAAAATACACTCAAGTTTGATGCATTGTCTTGTATCTGAATGTTGCACTTCACTGCGCCCCGGTGATAATGATCTCTTGAGGCGCCTCCACAAAGGTCATTCCTGGCCAAAATCCCTGCAGGCTACAGGGCAGGGACTTGATAAACTGTTGCTTGCTGATGCATCTGAGCGTACAGTCAGCACCTTCACAAGCACAACTGCAACACCACAGCCCAGAGGTCACCTGCCCCGAGTGACAGAATGGCCCAGACCAGTCACACATGTTTGCACTGGACACGTTCACAGCACAACGCTGAGCAGGCTGCAGAAGCCACAGAATCTTGAGAGACTGGGAGCTGAGCTGCAGGCAGAGCTCCAGAGGCAGAGGAAAGGGATAAGGCACTGGCACCTTCATAGGAGAGGAGACTGCTGGGATTAAGAAGGGGGCAAGAAATGGATGCTGCAGCAGCTGTCTGCTGTCCTAACAAAAGTCCTAAGCCATAAACATTGGAATTCAGGAGAGCATTGCCTGGGAGCAGTGTATTCAGTTGCTTCTGAATTTCCTGAAGCACCTGCAGCTGACTTCGCTGATTCAGGAGAAGCATATCCATATTTTCCCTCATTTTCTTCACTGTACAAAGAGAAGGGAACATTAATGCCTGCTATATAAAATCACAAGGCAGTTTAGAAGCCTTTTTATACTTACACTCTTCAGAAACAAGATTCCAGTGATCCTTCTCACTTTCCTCTGCACCAGACCTTCGCTCTTCTTTCTGACGCAGAGATGTAAATTCAGGTTGGTTTGCATCTAAAAGGAAGACACTGCAAGGTCCACATTCCAAACACGGCAGCTCAGCAACAACCCTTCCTTCCTCTCACCCACATCTCAAAATTAAAACTTCATTCAAGTCACGTGGTGGTCCAAACTAAACCAAAACCAAAGATTAGGTAGTTTTTGGGGGGCACAGGGAAAGGAGGAAGTAAAGCTGGAGCAAGGCATCTGCTGAGGAAAAGGGCAGTTGAGGTTAAGTAAAAATGGGTTTGTATTTGCACATTTTCTTTAGAAGCAGATACAGTGTTAGACTAATCTGATACTACTTAGTGTCCATGTGACAGGGCAAAAATGGGACTTTTCTTCAGGAATTATAAACTCTTGCATCTCGTAAAAGCCGTGAAGAAAAAAACAAGCTTTAAGAGTGTTAGGTTCCATGCTTAGGGCTCACTGGCAGAGTTCCTAGGCCACCTCTCTATGTCTGTGGACTGAGAGGCCTCAAACCCTACGTTAAGAATTCAGTTTTGCCATTCCATTACCAACTTGATTATAACTGCATCATTATGCCCATTGTTAAGGTGAAAGACTCTTTTTTTTTTCCCCAGAAGAAACAAACACAAGTAAAACAACTCCAAACAAACAAACCAACCACAGAAACCAAAGAAAAACCTCACACACAAAACACCTGCTTCTCATGCCAACACCCAGAACAATTCTGTGGGTGTCTAGGCAAGATCCAAGATGAAAACTTTAAACATTTTTGACCAAGGATAAAGGAACTGCCCAGGTAAAGGTACAACAACAGGGAAAAAGCTCCACAATGCCAGTTTTCATCCCTGAGTTTCTGGTCATTACCAGAACATGAAATATTGCAAAATCTAGAGAACTCCCTACTTGAAACAATCCCTTTGACAGCCTGTGCTGTGCTAAGAATATTGCAGAGACTTCCCACTGCAGACAGCAACACGCTAAGATTCAATATCCACATACAACAAAAATTAGCTGCTAGACATGACTAAGGCAGTGTTTACAGTCAAAATTCCTTGCATCTCCCTAAGCTTAGCATTTTGATAGCTGAGCACTTCTGAAGATCTAAGGCTAGACATCAGGCAACATTACAAAGCAGGAATCAGTGAGATCTTTATTATTAGTGAGGAATTAGTGGGATCTGAGAGCTGTGAGGAGTCTAAGGTGCCAGGCAACTTTCATGGTAACACCTAAATTCAAACTTCAGCTTTTTCAAGTTAACTTCCTCAGATAGCAAAGACAAATTAATTACATTAGAGATGGAAAACAAAAAAAAGTAACAAAACCAAACCAACCAACCAACCCCCAAAACTCACATCCAGAGCAAGGAGGGAGAATTGTTTAGGAAGAAACAGAGACCAGAACATTTCATATATCCCCTGAGATTCTGTACAACTTGAAATAAACACAACTTAAATCAGTTACCTGCTGTGTGCTCACTGGGTCTCTCTCTCAGATGTTGGTGTCTGATGAAGTTTGAGCTCACACTGAAGCTATTTCCATGCTCTGAACGCCTATAGGGCTTCTCATCTGTGTGGACTCTCTGATGCTGCAGCAGAGCCGTGTTCCCACTGAAGTTCTTTCTGCACGTGGTGCAGGAAAAGGTTTTCTTTTTCAGATGGGTTTTGTGGTGAGCCAGGAGGCTCGAGGCACGGCTGAAGGTTTTCTCACATTCCTTGCACTTGTAGGGCCTCTCCCCTGTATGGACTCTCTGGTGAACCACCAAGTTGGCCTTCCTGCTGAAGCTCTTCCCACATTCTGCACACACAAATACCTTTTCTCTTGTGTGGATTTGCAGGTGGGTCAGGAGCCTGCAGTGCCCCTTGAAGCCCTTCCCACATTCTAGACACTTGAAGGGTTTCTCTTCCCGGTGCAGTTTCTGGCCATCAGCGCCGAGGACGAGTTTCCTGGAGTCTCTTTTTTCGTGAGGGGAATCGTCACAGGTTGCCCCTCTCTCTGGGCTCTGGGCTTCATGTACCTGAGGCAGCTCCTCTTGCTTAAGGTCTTCAGGGAAGCCTTTCTCCTCGTCATTGTCCCCCAAAACGCAGTCCCCTGATGGAGTAAGAGACCCATCTTAACACTCCTCTTTCCCTGAGCCAGATAAGCTGCTCCTTGTAAAATAACTCAATTTCTGAGGCCTACCTTCAGCTTACACCAGATTCCCCTTTCCCAAAGAGGAATAGAAATCCTGAAGATTGAGACAAGAGAAGACAAGAAGGGGGAGAAAAGTGCAAAGAGAAGAGAAAGGTAAGAAATGTTCCTCTTCTCTTCCTTCCTCTCCCCATTTCCTTATACTTCTTCCCTTCAGAGACTGGCAAAACGAAGACTGCCAAGATGAAGGAAGGACAGGAACATGCTGGAGCATCTCACCCATCCCAAACACCTACTTTTAGCTATCTGTTCCCACAGACTTAGCTCAAAAGCTTTCCAGGCTGCTAAATTAGCACTAACACACTGTTTCAAAGCAGGGCATTTGGGTGAGGATCTTTCAGCACAATAGAGCCCATGTAACCTTCATTAGGCAAAACCAGCAGGGAGACTTAGGTTGTTTCTCACTTGTGCTAGTTCATATTTACCGAAAAAAAAGTTAAATTACGTCTTTTGCAGGTTGGCACACCAGGCTTTTCCCTCTATCACAAAAACATCAGTAAGTACTACAAGGACACTGTATATTTACGCATCAGAAGTCAAAGGGCTCTTTATTGAGTAAAAAAATAACTATTTCCCAATTAACTGTTACAGTATCTTTTCACAGCTAGATCTAACACAACATTTACTTTCCTTGCAATGACAAACTAAATAAATGGTATTCTGAAGAAACTCGCCAGAAAAATTTCAGACATGTCCCTTTCTTTCCTAAAGAATGCAACCTGTTTATTTCACAAGTGAATATGCACCATCATACACCCCACAGTAAGCTCTAGGTATCTTACTCTGATGGCTAGATCTTATATTTACAGCAGTTCAGCATTAACAGGATTATAAGGTTCACCTAATGAACACTTAGGCAAGGTTGATTTTTGCAAGCAACTTCAGGTGTTTACTATTAATTCAAGCAGAGGACTTAGCAATTAGCATCTCTGATCTAGAATTAAAATAGTACTCACACATTTAATACAAAATGTTTGTTTAATCCACTAACAAAACCAAACCAGGCTTTCTACATTCAAGATAAAACTCTGCAGGGCAATTTCAGTCCTATCTCTATGAAACCAAAGAATAAAATTCTTAAGTAACATGTCCTTGAAGAGGCAAAATGCTCTCTGTTTACATGGACGCGGCTACCACCATCTAACTAGAAGCAATAAAATAAGCAAACTTGCTGAGAGAGGGAGTCCTCTCTCTCTTACACCCAGGAATTACACACAAGAGGGAGCTTTCTCCCGGAGAGATGAAGAAGGCTCTCTGTGGCAGGAGCACTCATTCCGCACGCTACAACCACGAGGCTGATTGTTCCCCGAGACCCCTGCAGGTCTGACAGTGACACGGGAAGCAAAGAACCCCCCATTCCCACCCACACCCAGAGCTGGGCACCCACACACTTTCGATGCAGCTCCACAACTCCCTCAGACCCTCCTCACCCGTCAGAAACCCTGGAAAAGGGAAGTGTGCTGCCTGCCCGTCGCTCCCAGTGAACTGTGCTGGCTTATTTTGAAAGAGGAGCTGGAAAATCGCAGCAGAAAGAAACCCAGAACACCACTGCAGCCTTGCCTCGGCCTGGCATGGCATCCGGCCCCATCCAACCTGGCATCCCGGGGATGGAACGCCGGCGCCACGCTTCCCCGCGGGATTTAACTAGCAAGAGTTTACATCTCACCTGGATATCCTGCAGTATCACTCCTCCCGGGGCTCTGGAAAAGGGAAAACATGGACTCCATATTTGCTGGCTCCATCTAGAAGAGGAGAGGACAGGGAGCGTGGAGTCTTTCCAGCAGATGGGAGCAGAAGGGGAGGGGCAAACCCTGTTACAGCACACTTTGGCAGTGGCCGGCCTAGGAGGGGCAAACCTGCCCAGGCCACCGAGCCCTCCGAACCGAGAGGGCAGCCCTCCACAGGCACCTGAAGTTGGGTGACTCGTGAGCCTCATCCAGAGACCACTGTGATAAAAAGTGCCCTTTCCTAAGCTCAGTCTCCCTGGGAAGCACCGACCAGCCCTCGGGCAGCGGGCCCCACTCCGCTCTCACCCTCCACACCTCCCCTCGTGCTTCCTGCCGCGCTTTAATCCCCGAACCCGAGGGCGCTGTGCCCTCCCGCGGGGCCCTCCGCCCTCTCCCGAGCCCCGGGCCGGCTCCGGGCCCCGCTCCCGGCTCCGCTGCTCCCCAGTGCCGCCGGCTCTTCCCGGCACGTCCCAGCGCTCCTGCCCCGGAGCCAAGATCCGTCGGAGCTGGGGCCGCCCGGCCGGGGTGGGGGCTCAGTGTCGCTCCTCGGGTTCGCCCTTCGGCATCGACACCTCCTGGAAATCCGGCGGGAGTTCTTCCATCGCTGCCCCGCTCGGTTCCATCTCTGCCCTCCGACCGCGTTCGCTCCGTAGGTCCCCGCCGCACGGAGCGTCCGCGGGGCCCCGTGTCCCCGCTGGGCACGGACAGCGCTGACCTGGCAGGGGGTGAAGCTCGGCAAAGTGAGTCATGGAATGGGTCATCGTCCTATCCCCTGCTCAGGCAGCGTCATCCCAGAGCGCACGGCACAGGACTGAATGCAGATGGTTCTGGAATAGCTCCATTGAGGGACGCCTCCACACCCTCTCTGGACAATCTCTTCCACTGATTGCACAGGGAAGAAGTTCTGCCTCCTGTCCAGGTGGAACTTGCTGGGATCAGTCCCTGCCCGTTCCTCTGGTGCCACTGCTGGGCCCCCCGGAGCAGAGCCTGGGCCCTGCTCGGAGCCCTCCCTGCAGCCAGGGACACACAGGGCTGAGGGCCCCTCTCAGCTGGGGCTCCTCTCGAGGCCTAACAGCCCCAGCTGACGCCTTTCTCTGGTTTTAAAATTAAGATTCAAACACAGTTAAGAGGGGAAAAGGGTTTTACCTTGGTATTTATTTAAGGATTCTTAGGTGCACCGAAATGCACATCGAAATGCTCGCTGAAAAACTGGCTACTCTCGATGTAATGTGTATAGAATTATAGGCTTTGGAAATTAGCTTATCTGTCAGAGATTTCTTAATGAGAGACTCAAGCGAGACCTCTTGTCCCTCGATCTTTCTCCCTGGATGGGCTTATCTTTGTTTACAGAATGTGTTCTGGAGAGGACCTTGGTGTCTGGGGTTTTTTAGAATGTTTGGTTTCTTGGCTTAACGGAATATTGGGTTTAAGGGAAGTTATCAAACTTAAAAAATTGTAAGTATGTAGGCTAAAAGCACTAAGAATACATAAAAGCTATATAAGAGAGTATATAAAAGGGGTATAAAAGAAAAAGCAAAAAAATCATCATGGCATCACAGCTCCCTCAGCCTTTCCTGGTAAGAGATGCTCCAGGCCCTTGGCTGGTCTCTGCTAGACGTGCTCCACGAGCTCCACGAGCTCCACGTCCCTCTTGTACTGTGCAGCCCAGAACTGCTGGGCCAGCTACTACAATGACAGTAATAAAATCGTAGTTGGGTAGAAATCCACAGATTCATCCTCCAATTTCTCCTCTGTACACTGCCCTTCCTGATAAGCCTGCAGGAAAGCTGCCAGGATCAGTTCCCCCTGTGGTGTGGCACTGGCACCACAGTCACCACAACCCACCTGACCAGGACAGCCTGGAGCAGTGGAGGGCCCAGGCTCTGCTCCGGGGGGCCCAGCAGTGGCACCAGAGGAACGGGCAGGGACTGATCCCAGGAAGTTCCCCCTGGACAGGAGGCAGAACTTCTGTCCTGTGCAGTGACTGAACACTGAACAGAGACCAGAGAGGGTGTGGAGTCTCCTCACAGGAGATATTCCAGACCCCTCTGGACACAATGCTGTGCCCTGTGCTCTGGGATGGCCCTGCTGGAGTAGGGAGGTGGCACCAGCTGCCCCACTGTGGTCCCTTCCAGCCTGACCCATCCTGGGATTCTGTGCCTCCAGTACAAGTATATTAATACTGCTTTTTAGAGTAAAAGGGAGGTTTCCTTGAGAGGTGGAGAGACCTGGAATTGTTGAACTGGGGGAAGGGATACCTTGAGGAAGGCACAGAAGAGACCTGATTGCAGCCTTACACTACCGACAGTGCATTTAGAAGATGAAGCAAGGGACACGGATCATCAGTTGATACAGGGACATTCCTACCATGTGCCATGAAAATAGTATCTCCCCAGTATGATAAAAAAGCACAGGAATGGGATGCCCGGAGAGGTAATGAAACCTCCATCTTTTGACGTTTTTAAGACCTCACTTGACAAAGCTCTGAGCATCCTTGTCTGACTTCCATATTGACCCTGCCTTGAGCAGAAGTTTGAACCAGAAACCTCCTGGGGTCCTTTCCCACCTGACTGGTTTTGTGAGTCTGTGAAACAGAATGGGAATCCTCACCTGATAGCTATGGTATATCCATTATCAAAGTATCTCGGGAACCTCTGCAAAATAAACTTGGAGAAGGCATTGTGCAAACTCTTAATTCCATGAGTGGTGAGGAGCTACTGCAGTGATCTACTAAACTAGTGCTGACACAGCCTTTCCTGGTGCTGGATCCCTGTCCCAGAGGGTCATTGCCCAGACCTGGAAAGGGATGTAATAAATCAGGGGCTATTGCTGAAAATGCTGTGGGCTACAGAAAAACCTGACTGATCTAGCCACGCCAAAGAGGAGCATAAATCTTCTCTCTTCTGTGTTGGGGGATGGTGCAGTGCTAACCCAAGAGGCTGAACATCATCAGAGAATTAGAGAATGGCCTCAGTTGGAAGGGACCTTAAAGATACCTCATTCCAAACCTCTGCCATGGGCAGGGACACCTTCCACTATCCCAGGTTGCTCAGAGCCCCATCCAGCCTGGCCTGGAACACTTCCAGGGATGGGGCAGCCACAGCTTCTCTGGACACCCTGTGCCAGGGCCTCAGCACATTCACAGGGAACAATTTCTTCCTAATATCACATCTAAAACTCCTCTCTGTCAGTGTGAAGCCATTGCCCCTTGTCCTGTCACTCCAAGCCCTTGTCAAGAGTCTCTCTCCATTTTTCCTGTGGGCTCCCTTCAGGTACTGAAGGCCGCAGTGAGGTCACCCTGAAGCTTCTCTCCTCCACGCTGAACAATCCCAATTCTCAGTGTTTTCTCATAGGAGAGGTGCTCTGAATGTGTTTAGGGAACATTAAATGTCTGGGTAATTAACAGACATTTAATAACATTGTTGAGGACTCCTAGAGGTAAGAAACCCCTAAGGTGTTATGAAATGCATTTCAGCAAGACCCCTGGGCCAGCGCTGGCTTTCCAGCTGTGTCCTTTTGGCTCATTGCATTTGTTAATAAAGGATTGTGGAGGGACTCACAGTCCGTATTTCCCAGTTCCAGAAGCCCTCCTTGGCTGTGCCAGCCCTTTTCTGCCCTGTGGGATCATGGTTACTCCTTACAGACCTTCTCTCTGTTCATGCACAAACCAGGGCCATGGTGCAGCTCTGTGACAGGGATATCCTGCAGCTGAGGGCACAGGTTTCAGTCCCATCTGCTTTCAGTAGTAGCCACTCCTTGGTGCTGCTCTAATCTAAGGTGATGATTTTGTCTGACTTCTGGTTTTCAGGGCATTTCCCCTTATTTGTCGGGATTAAGTTTGGTTTGGGAAGAGCTGGACTCCATGATCCCTGTGGGTCCCTCCCAGCTCGGGATATTCTGTGATTCGATGATGTGACTTTGTTTTATGGCAGTCTCAGGTGCTGCTCACTGGTTGAGCTTTTCCCCTTTTGCAGTTGTGTGCTTTGGAGGATCAAGGTATCCCATCCACAGTATCAGCCTGGGGATGTGCAATAGAACAGGATTATTTTCCCTGGACTTCACAGTCCATGATACAGCTGTTAATGAGCTCATTGCATTAGATGCTGCTGGTTGTCAGTAGACCTTTATGCAGCATCCTAATAAATCACATTCTAGCAAGGTCTGTTCTTCCCCTGGAAGGGAAGCCTAGATTAACTAACTTCAACATATTTGAAGTTGGTGAAAGGATTAATATTCCCAGTATCTAAATGAATCTGGTCTGTAAATATTGAAGTGATGAGTGTCATAGAAAAATTAATAAAGAAATGGATTATTTTCTTGGCCTAGCAGAACTTGAACTGTGTGGCATAATAGCTTGTAAGACCACCAGGTAATAGAGGTGCAAAAAAGATTTTGAAGAGTCTTCTCACTCATCCCTCAAGTTCACTAAAGAAAGCAGTGGCCCTTCATGCAAAAATAGTTTATAAGTAATAAAAGAGCCTGTCATAATACATTAGTGGGCTGGAAAACATTGCTATGGCATTTTATCATTTTAAATTCTTGAGTTTGGGGAAGTAAGAATGTTCATTTATATGAAATCCTTTCCAGACTATATCTCAAATTAGACGAGTAAATCCATATTAGATGTCCGTGCAAGTTTTTTTAATTTGAAAGATGTCATTTTCACTAACTTAAGTAGGAGCCTTGGGTTTCATTTTATAGGAATATTCTGGGTTCTAACTAGCCCTGTCCCCTGCACTGCTTACAGCCTTCCCACCTTGAGGTCAAGATTTTAAAGAGCCTACCCTGTATCCCAGCATTCAGATCCTTAATGAATCTGTTGAATCCTCTCATCTGGGAAACACATCTGAAACACCTAATTTCCCAGGTTAGCACTGAATTGCAAATAAGTATTGTGATTTTCTGTCAGGTTTTGCATTAATTTTGTAGTATTCTCGCCTCAGCTTATTCGTGAGAATGATCAAGTGAGATAAAAGCCTTTTAAAGCACTGACTGCATGCCATTCTCAACTCCTCTGCTTTTAACAATGCCTCTCACTCTACTGTAAGAGAAAATTTGATGTGACACAATTTGGCTTTGGAATCCCACACTGTCTATTGTTCTTTTCCTTTTAAACTGCTGTGTGACTGCTAAGTATTGTTCTTGTATTGAAGTCAAGCTCACTAAAAATAGCTCCCAGGTTCTTGTCGTCTCGTATTTCCTCTGTCTTCTCCAATCTTGTCCATCTTTCCTGAGCTCTCCAAGATATCTACCAGCCTACCTCAGTTTGCTCCAGCCTACAGATGACATTAAAAAATCTAAATTAAGTAACCTGTAACCTCTGTAACCTCTTCTCTGTCTGCTCTGAGTTCTTACCCTGATATTGTGTTTATTATGTAATTTCTGCTAATCTTTACAGCAAAGATACAGATTTTGGGGTTTTTTTTCTGTTGTCTTCCAGTCAATAATATTATAGAATGTTTTTGGACTGTTCTATGTTCTGGTTACTGTGTTGCTTGGCTGTGTTTTCTTTTATTTTTTATTTTTTTAAAAATACATTATTTTATGTAATCCAACCTGCTTGTCACCTCCCATGCCGTTCCTGTTCATGATTTCAGACCAGTAGGGAAGTTTGTGGCTTGTCAGATTTTTTCTTTTAACCTTTTTTTTCCCTTTCTCTAGACTGAGACAGGACATTCTTTAGCAGTTTCTTAAAGGACATTGAAGTGCACATCTTCCCACCAGCTGTTCTCCAGGGACTTACCTGCCTTGGGATTTTACTGCTGCTTCTCTGAGACTGCAGATACCAAATTTCTGGAAATACAGTCCTTTCTTTCTCGGTGGGTATCCAGTTCTCACCATCTCTTCAGCAGAAGTGAGGAACAGGATTTTGACTTGCTTTTTGTGCCCTGGGGCAGTGGACGTTGTCTGGGATCTTTTCTCTCACTATTTTGTCTCACTTCTGATAAGGCAAAATCCTTGTATTTCACAGTTATCACAGGATCACTGACGTTGGCAAAGACCTCCAAGGAAATAAGCAAAGCTTTTATATGTTTCAAATCTGTATTTATCACAGGACATAGCACTTCCAAATAAAATGCCAAATGCTGTAATAAAGCACGCTGTAAAGAACAAATTATGAGCAGATAAATTCTTGCTTTACTACCAAAACATATTTGCTATTTTGTATTGCCCATTGACTGATTTTATGCTTTCTAAGGCTAAACAGTATCTTAATTAGAAGAAATGCTAATAGAAGCTAGTTGACATTTACTGCATATTAAATTCTAGCCAATTCTTTTGCTTGCTTTCACGTTCTATATTGTGAGTAATTATGCAAATGAAGCCTAGGAAAAAAAAATTCTTTTTTTTTCCCCTGGAAGTATTAATCTCACCCTAATACCAAAGACTAAAAGAATGAATAAAATAATGTAACTCTTGCTTTTATTATCCCACCACTGGGATTGTCATCTCTCAGATGCCTAAACTTACATCCTCTCTCCCAGCTTTTTGCTTCCTTTCATTGTTACTCATTAAAGCTTTTCATAATCTTGACAAAGGAGGAGCTGCTTGGTCACAAAGCAGGGAAATACCACAACTTTAAGTTTCATCTTGTTATCTCTCACTTTCACTTTTTTCCTAAATAAATCTTAACTTACAGAGCTTTAAGAATTCACTTTGTTATGGGTACAAGCTTCTGAAAGAGAAATTGTGTCAATTACTGAAGAAAAATAATCCTCTAATATTTCGTTCTGCCAGGTTTACATGAGATCCTACACGGCTTCTGAGGATTTCTCCCACCTTCATGAGGACCTGACCTCAGGAATGACCCCTAAAAAACCACGGGAAGGATTCTCTTCACCAGTCAGCCCCTACCTGTGCCAGGTCTGCCCTGCTCCAGCTCTGGCCTCACCTGGCACATCTTCTCCATGCAGAAAACAGGGAGCACAGCTCTCCTAGGAGCGAGCCTCACAGGCAGGGACTGCTGTACCCACCACGCCTGGGCCCAGCATTTGTGACTGCAGAGTGGCAAACTTGAGCCTCACTTGCCTTTTCCAGCTGATTTACCCCATTAGCCTGCTCACTGATGAATTTGCCCTTGCTGACTAAATCTTAGTTTATTTTTTTGGCATATCCTCTATGGCAGGCCTTTATTTACCAGTAAAGCTTCCCCAGAGGTGTTAAGTGGTAGCAAACACCCCAGAGACCTCCAGGGGCAGCTGACATTTCTTTTTCCCCAGACCAATTGTCACATCAGCTTCAGATGGGAGGGGAATAACAAAATGTGCTAAAATGATCAATAATCATGGAATGTGAAGAGAGGATGCAATTTCCCCTTAAACTGGGTGTTGCATAAACACAGTCATTGTTGAACAAGTTAATGCTGTTCACACTTTCAAGTTGCCAGTTTTATTTATTACTCTACGGTTACAATTGTATTTTTACCAGATATAGTTGTAAATTTTTCATTTGTTCCTCAAATTCTGTGATGCCTCCATTTTTAAAAGCCTGAGGCAAAGAGAAAGATAAATTTTAATTTGCCTGCCTTTTGCTGCAAGATTATGCCATACTATAAACTTTCTGTTACTTTCTGGTGAAAACCTAAGTGCCAGAGGCACTGGGGTACTTGCCTGAATTTTGGGGCTCTTCAGTGTCTTGCACAGCAAATACTCAGTGACAAATGACAGTGGCAAAGGACCTGTGTTATCAGTAGCAAAACATCAGTCTTTGTGTGCCTCAGATCTTGTCTGTTTACTGATCCAAATACAATTACAGCCTCCTTCTACAAACGTCTTTGGCGGCATTTTCACCAGCCCTGATTTCTCTGGCCAGTTAATATAGGTTAAATCCAATGAATTATGTTTCATTTCTTTCAGCAGCTTTTCCCAGGTTAAGCCAGTGGTTCTCGAGGGTTTGTATTCTCTGGAGTGGTGATGAGCCCCGGTTGGAGAGGAGGAGCTTGCAGTGAGAACTGAATCAGAAATACAGAGGTCAGGGCACAAGCTGAGGTGGGAATTCCTGTTTGAAAGGCCTCTGCAAAGCTCTTGGCATACCTTGTTCAGGAAAAACTGGGAAAAGATGGATCACATTGGCAGCTTCAGAGCTATTGCCTTGATCCCCTTTTGCCTAATCTTCTTTTATAGAAGATTCATTTCTTTGCTGCGTACTTTTGCTGTGGCTTTTACATGTGGGGCTGGGTGTTAATGTGCTGCTTCCCTGGAAGGAGCAAGTCACCTCTGAGACTGCAGTGCAGGCAGCTGCAGGAATTTGTATCATCAAGGCACCTGTGGCAAGAGAAGCAGATGAGTGTGTGCCCCTCTCCTGGCTCTGGATGGGCTCTGGGTGAATGCAGCCTCCTTTGCTGTGGTATCCATTCCATAGGTGGGGCGTGAGTCCAGAAATCCAGTTTATCACTGTTCCACAGTACACTTCACAGCCAGATAATCCTGGAAGTTATGGAGTGGGACCTGTGCGGTCAGTTCTTAATGAACACCAGTTGTCCTTAGCTGAGGGAGATGGGAAAAACTGAAAATTGGCTGGGATGCCTTCCCTTGAGAGCCGGTGCTTATTCTGTCGTGTGACCTACGGTGTATCAGCTAAGGACTTGTCCTACATTACATCATTTTCCTTCCCCCCCATTTTTGCTTCCCTTAAAAAATCAAGATTAATGCAGTTTCCCTCGTTTATTTAATTGATTATTTGCCTTGATAATACTGTGCAATTAAAATGTCAGAAGAAAAGCTTTAAATATTGAAGTCTGCAGGCTGACCTTTAAGTCTGTTCTTTGGAAAGAATTCAAACTTTCTTGCTGATGGCTTTAATTCATTGATGCATCTTAATGGAAAATTGATTTTTTTTTTCTCCATAAAGATCACATTTACATATAGGAAATGGAAAAGGATATTTTAAGAAAAGATTTGCTAACAAAATGGAAGTTATATCTTTGATGTAAGCCCTGGGTTTCAGGAAATAATTTTCATTAAGGAAAGGGTCATGATAATGCTGTGCCTTTTCCTCTCATTAAAGTCTGCTATATTGCAAGGAAGTGAGAGATAATTACTAGACATTGTCTACTCTTGCTTGACAGAAAACTAACGTAATGAGGTGACGTCTCTATACTTAAAAACTAAAAATTTGGGGTGACATACTCAGGTACGAATGGGATGATGTTCAGGAAAGTTGGCCGGGTTACTCCTAATTTTCCTTCGCTGCAGACCTGTCCCTGTGAGTTTCCACAGGACACTCACCACAGCAGGACCTTTCCAGTCTTCTGTATCTGGGTTAAAGTCTCTTTGTCACAGCTTCTGAAATGTGGGTTTCCCTCCTGTAGGTGGGGCTGCCGTTCCACCAACAGCTGTGATGCAGATGTGGGCAGATGTGCTGCAGCCTCTGCTCAACTGCAATGGCCAGCAGGTAACCACCTCCTCTAGCAAACCAAGCAATGCAAAGTGACCGTAGCTTTAAAATATTTTGTTTTATTAAATGTTTCAAATAACATAAACATCATATTAACAATTTTATGGCTGAGGTTCACGTAATTTGTGGTTTGATCATTTTATCTGATTTGAGAGCTCAAAAGATTATGCCTTAACATTAGAAACTCTGTAATTAAGATTTATAACAGGAAGTTGTCTCGTAGCTAACAAGAGGATAGAAATAGCAGATAGAACCGTAGAAACTCTGGACAGTGGGAGAGTACATTTTGCTATAAACTGGGGTCTGCCAAGATCACGTAAGGACAAGAAACCTTTTGTAAGTGGCTTTGTGTTCATCTGAAAAAACAATTCATAGTTGGCTTTTAAGCAATAGAGAAAAGTGGGATAGTACATCTTTAATTATTCCCCAAATACGCTTTACTTTTTGGATTTTAATTCTCTTAAGTAAATCTGTACCACTTTCATACCAATATTTAGCACCATGTAATGGGGTGTTTACCACTTACCTTCTGGGGAATGTTATTTGCTCTGTGCTAGAATAAGGGGTCCAATTGTACTAAAATTGTACTGAAAGTTCATCCTTGCTTTCAGCGGTAGAACGTCAACGCTGGAAGAGCAACAGCATGCTTTCAACCATGAAGCTGTAGCTTATTTACAAACAAAAGGATGCCCCCCTCCCTCTTTTCCCAGTTGCTTATTCATGATAAGGACTCGATTAACAACTACAGGTTACATTCCCTTTATGCTGGAAATGAGGGTATGTTTTAATCGCTTCGTCATGAACCGAAGTGGAACAGGGCACGCCAAACAAGCACAGCCTGGCACTTCAGGATGAGCTCCACTGCTTTTGCCACTTCTGTTGTCTGGTGCTGGAAGATGCAGCTGTACACATAGGCAGATGTACTCATGTTTCCTTAGAAAATGTAGAAGAACACATTTCTCCAAGAGGTGGGTAATGGATCATCAACCTGGGATTTACCAGTGTGTCTGTTCCCTACTGTGGAAGAGTTGTTTCTTAACAAGGAACAGAGGAGGGTGGAGGGGGTAAGAAATTAAATTTTTTTAGTAACAGTCATGCTGGATATAAACAGCTTTGGTTGTCATTCAAAAGGCAGTTTAAACACGGATTAATTGTAGGGATTTGTTGTGGTTTGTTTGTTTTGTTATCGCTGTTTAATTAAAAGAAGATACTCGTTAATTGCAAGCTTTTGCCTGTTGCTGACAGTGAAATGATATTCAGTGTTTTCTTTCAGATATTTTCTCCAAGGCTTGCGTTTCTTCAGAGCACAAACAAATCTACTGAGGAGCACAAAGTCAACCATCAAACATCAGCCACTGCTTGAGGTGAGAACAAGTTCTTAATGCCCAGCTCCCCGTGATGACAGTCACAACTGGCACTCAAGGGCCACTGCCACACGTCAACCCCTTCACTGAGGCTTTCTGAAATATGTCCATGCTTCAGACAATCACCTGGACACATCTCAAGCCACAAGAAAATGGATTAAACATTCAAGTTCCCCTGCATATTACATGTGTGTTAAGACAAGCTAACAGCTTGATCCACCCCAGGCAAGGCCAGAGCCCTGGAGCCAGCTGCTGGCAATGCTGTGTGGGCTATGAAAGGTCTCCAGAAGAGCAGACACCATCTGCAACAGCTCTGTTTTTCCAACCCAAGCAGCTGCTGCTGGTTTTTTGGGGCTGAGTAGCCACTTTTCTGTGGCTGTTTCCTTCAGCAAAATGCTGAAGAGCCTTAAAATATCACACCACCATTGTTCTGAGTGAAGCACCTTATTTTATGTTCAGAAAACCAGGTCTGGACATGCTCAGGGGAGCAAAAAGTACACCTCAGACTTGTTGGGACAATACAGCCTGTGCACACAGCTGTGAATGCCTACAGGCGTATTGTCAGGAATGCCTGGCATGAGTAGGGAAGGGGAAGGAAAGGAGGGACACTATTCTCAGGAGAGCTGACTGATGTAGGTGTAGCAGCTCTGCACCTTTGACTTTTCTGAGACCCAAGCTTTTGTCTGTCACGTTCACAGCCCAAAACTTATGATCCCCTTTACTGTTACTTCCCCTTGTCCATAAGGCAGGCACTTAGAAAGACTTTTCAGGATATGAGTTGGAAGTATTTCCTAGTGTTTGAGTGGAAGTTCGTTTCAAAGTGATCTACAGTTTTGGTTTACTTTTTTTTTTAGCCTTTCTTATGAGAGGACTGCAAGCTGCCTGATGACCTGATTGTGTAGCTGAGGGAATGCACTCTTCCTGGAAGAATCCCTGCAGCAACCTGCCTCAGCCCCACCAAGGTAGCAAAGTACAGTGCCACAACCTTCACCAAAATATTGCTGTGGCAGCACTGGACAGGGAATGTTGGTCCCCAGCCCCTGAAGGCACAGCTCCAAGTTTCCCAGGTGGTGACACCTTGAAGAGCACGCCCTGAAGCTGGAAAACAAACACTTAACGACCAGTTTCACTAAGGAAGCACATTTCCAAGGCAAGAGCTTCAGAAATCTGCATCTTTGTAAACTGGGTGCTTGACCTATTTAAGCACAGATCAAAAGTAGCTGTGACAAACACAGAGGTCTGTGGCAGGCAGTGCCAGAGCCCTGCCATCCTGGACATCACATTTCTGGTCAGGTTCTGCTGCAGGCATCCTTTGGTAATTGCTTGGAACTAGGCCTCTGGGGCATATGGGGAAAGATTAATTCCTTGCACCTTTAGGAAGATTTCTGAATCAGCTTGAAGGCCTCAGATATAAATACACTGTCATAATTTGCTCTTCCCTTCACTGCCAAAACCAAGTACAATTTTTGAGGAATGGCAGGTTTGTAAATATTCTGCTCTTCTCAGCTCACAAAAGAGAAACTGTGTCACTTTGTTGTGGTTTTTGTGTAGCATTACTCTTTCAGGCAGCTGGCATGACACGAGACTAGAAAAACTGGGTGCTGCATTGTTTCAAAATCTAGCTGCTTTGAAGACTGATCACCTTAAAAGTGCTTATTCAGTGTTACCTGAATAAAAAATATTTCGGTGTCAGATCTGAAAATCTGACAACACAGTAATTTGTTGCTGTTGTTGCACTCGCTGCTTTGAAGAAGGCTCTCTCTCTCTGCCCCCACAGGAATTTCGAGTTCACTACAAGAAACAAGGATCTCCAATAGCCATGAGCACTGGGGAGGTCCCGGGCTTCCCTTCTAAATGGCAATTTAATTCTAAAATTCTGAAAAATTAAACTCTGAAAATTCTGAATTGCAGAACAAAGTGCGTTACCTTCACAGTGCATGACTGTTCTTACAGAGAAGTCAAAGAATCACAGAGCTGTTTAGGTCAGAAAAGACCTTTAAGATAATCAAATCCAGCATTTAACCTATTCTCAACAAAAACAAGTTTCAGACTTTTTAATGCCTCCTGACAGGAGGGGCAGCAGAACAGGTCCAATGATGTTTCCTCCATGTGTGTCTTCACACTTTCTTTGCCAGTGGAAATGATCAACTGCAAAGTGATTTAGCTGTAATGAAAGCCCAGTATCAGGCTGGTTGTGAGCTACAGGGAGAGAGATTTCCTGCAGGGGAAAAAAAAAGACCTATGCCTCAAAAATAATGAAGAGTTTCTGTATTCTTCTTCCAATTTTTAAGAAGTCTTCTCTTCATTCTCAGGGTTAATACAGCATTTTCCAAGACCCCAAGAATGTTCCAAGCAAATGTGATAAATGCAAGACTAGGAATTTTTTAATAGACTGAAACCTTAACCACAGGGAGAAAAGAAGACCTCTCTGTAAGAAAGCAGCTTGTGAGCGAGCAGAGTTAACACAGGTGCACAAATTCTATGCATGTCTTCACGTATGGCTTGAAAGCATCAGTCCTCAGCAGAAATACAAGACAAGATCTGAAAACTTTTCTGTGTGTTCACTGGCCTCATGTGACTGATCTTTCCCCCTCCTAAATTCTGAAAAACTGAGAAGGTATAATCTTGTTTTTTCAATAAGGTACCATTTCACTGAATGACAATGAAGGAACAGCTGCTTTAGGAAGACCTCTTACAGGTTAATTTCCTTGGCTGGGTCTTCTCTGGTGGCATCCTTTTCTTCCTAGGTCATGCTTTAAATTTGCCTCTTTTGAGGAAGAAGATGGGATTAAGATAGCCTAGGGAGTAGTACATGGGAAGACAATGACTTTGGTTAATCCTTACTCTTGCACATCAGGCTCTAGATGAGGGGTCCCAGCTTGACCTGTTCCTAAAGCTTCAGTTATGGCTTTAAAAATTGGCCTGGTCCTATGGAAGAAAGACCATCATGTATTAAAGCATTAGTTAAAATTAAAAAGGTGAGCATGTAATGGTGCACAACAAATGACAGCTGCTGTTGGAGGGAGTGGATTTTTCTGCTACTTTCAGACCCCGATGCCCACAGTTGCTGATTAGAGGAGATGGAGGTCCTTCTGGAAGAGGCTGGTTGCTGATGGATGGCTTCAGTGCCTGAGGGTGCTGGATGCCCTGAAGTAGGACAGGAACTTGTAGCAGAGGCTCACCACAAAGTACCAGATGTTTCGAGCCATCTGCGACCTCGCGATGAAGATGCGCCAGATGATCACAAGGAGGGTGGTGTTGAACGCGTATCGGATGTTCCTCAGCCTGGGAAAGAGGCATCTTATCAAGAAACACACAAACAACAAGCAGCTCACCAGCCCCCTGCGTTTCCTCCAGGTTATTCAGGAAGAAATCCTATTTACAAGTGGCCCTTAGGCTTTTTGGGATTCTTGTTTTAGTGGAGACGCTGTGCTCGAGTCCTCGGTCTTGCCAAGGACTGTTCTGAAGCTGGAGCACAATGAATAGTTCACGGGATAGGTGGAACAGCTGTACTGGAATTCTCTCAGAGAATACAGAATTCTCTCAGAGAGTACAGAAGTACTCTCATTTCAAACCAGAGCAAAGTCATATGGAGAGGTTTTTCTTTAGGACAGTCTGTGTCCAATACTTTCTGCTTTGGTTTCATATATTGGCTATTTCTCACTTTGCAGGATCTGGGGCAGGCTAGAGACAACTTCACAGGAATTGATGAGCAAGGTTCTCTTATTTGGGTGAAACCTTCTCTTTAGAGTTGTGAGATTATGTAATGATCATAAATGGTCTTCACTGTTGCAACACTGCAGCACTGGGATTTTTTATTTTTGAAGGGGAGTGGGTTAGTTTACAGCATCAATTTCAATGGTATTACTGAGTTTTCAGATCCTTATGATCCTGTCGTCTTTCTGCAGTTCTCTAATTCTCATGTTCCCAGTGTTTGACCGAGGGAAAAAAGACACCTAAAGACCTCAAAACTTGTTTCATTTTTATAAGAGCCCTTTTTTTCCAAGGTAAAGTTTATCACTGCACCACAGCACACTGTCTGAGGCAGTTAGTAGTCCGTTTCTGAGGTCCTGATAAACCTCCTAAAAACGATCCATGAATGATGAACTTCTTTAGGATTCCTTGCTATGGCAAACTATTCCCTTATTCCACGTTTGTAAATACTGACAAACCGCTGCGATAAGAAGTAAGTTATTTATCTCCATTTTAATCAATAAAAATTTTGCGATGTAGCTAAAATTATTTTTCCCAAAGGTAGCCGGGACCTTTGTCCCTGGGTGTGACTTACTTCCGTAGATGCTGCTTTGCTGCTGGAATGCCAGCCATGTCCTCATTTAGCAAGTACTTCTTAGCACCTATGCAGTAGCTCTCGATGTACTCTGACCAGTGCAGCTGGCGAACATCGAAGTTGTATAACTGGGATTTAAAGACAAAGAGCAAAAGTTGAACACCAAAGTTCAAAACCAGTTCACTTGAAGCATCAGTTCTTCATTGATCTCTGTTCCTGACAAGGCCCTCTCTCTGAGATTCTCAAAGCCACCGAGTTTCCGAGCACTGCCAGACTGTGTTTTACCCGGGTGGGAATCTGCGCAAAGCAAGCAGAAATGTAGTGCTACCTGGCAGAAAATAAAGGTGTTTATCTTTCAGGTGGCAACTTTTCCATAAATACATGTATTTGTACACACACACACACACACAGAGAATCATGGAAGAAAAATGGCATTCCACACAGGCAAACGGATTCAAATGAAAACCCCCACGCAGTTTTAACGTGTCACTAGAATTATGTGTAAATAAATTAACCGGACGTTGAGTCAACAGGTGCCTCTGCATCAGTGTTACTGTTTGCTGTGCTGCATTTTCTTTTGGCAGCTAGATCAACATTAGTCCAGGAAGTGGGTCACTTTGGTGTTTGGCATAAACACAATCTCGTTGTGGAGCCAACCACCCCAGTTCATTTCAGGTGTTCATACTGGATAAATTGTTAGCAAGCTCTCAGGCATCTGTCTGTCTCTTAGAGCAAAGAAAGGCTTTGTAGAGAGAAGTTTTCACAGAATAGGCTGGGTTGGAAGGGACCTGAAAACATTCTCCTGTAATAAACTAGCTTTTTCCTGTAATAAAGTAGCTTTTCAGAAAGCTACTGGAATAAATTATTTCAGCTTAAAATCAGTTCCAATCATCTAGATATCATTTAAAAGCTCAACAGTACACCAAAAATAACTGCTGCAGATGAACAGAATCTGAGATTAGCAACCCATATTCAAGACATACTTACCTTTTTGTCCTCTGTGTTAAGGTGACTCATTAGCATATTCATATTATCTGAAGACCAGTTCCAGGACTGGGTGGAGAAATACTGCAGCAGTGTCATAGACTTGTGCAGCCGATTGATGATCTTCATCATTCTGAAACAAAGGGGGAGTGTCAGAGGTGAGCACGAAGTCTGAACTCATGCAGAGGCTGTTGGTTTTTGTTTTCACCAGTCCAGGTGAATAACACTGCAGTTCCTCCTGAGCACTGCCCTGCTGCTCACTAGGCTGAGAACTTGCTCAGCAAGTCTGAACTGCTCCAGCTGAGCTCTTGAGCCTAAAGCTACCCAGCTTTTACTGTTGGCTCCAACACAGGTGCAAATTTGTTTGCCACTGACGTCCAACTCAATGGTCTGACCTAAACAGGGGTTGGAAGCTGCATCTACCTCATGTACTACTGTGGAGGGAAGAGGCCATCTGAGCTAGGATGAAGTCTGCACCACAAAGGTGCAGTGCTTCTGTTCCCAAGGTGGATACTTCTCTTTCTGCCACAGGAATTCTCTTCTGCTCCCAAGCCTGAGTTGTGTGCCAAAGCAAGGCTCTCCTTTTTGGCATTAGCTCCAGTACAGCGGTGACCACATCTGCAGTATGGACACTGAGCTCAGAAGTCATTTGCTCAACTTTGGTTTTCAGACAGAACCAAAGAATCACAGAGTGGTTTGGGTTGGAAGGGACCTTAGAGATAATCTCATTCCAACCGCTGCCATGGGCAGGGACACCCTGCAGTATCCCAGGTTCCTCAGAGCCCCATCCAACCTGGCTTTGGACACTTCCAGGGATGGGGCAGCCACAGCTTCTCTGGGCACCCTGTGCCAGGGCCTCAGCACCCTCACAGGGAAGAATTTCCTCCCATCTAATCTAAATGTACTTTCTTACAGTTTGAAACCATTCCCCCTCATCCTATGATTACGATCCATTATAGAGTGCCTCCCCTTCTTTCCCACTGGTCTGCTCTAAGTACTGAAAAACTGTTATTAGGTTTCCCTGGTGCCTTCTCCTCTCCATGCTCAACAGTCCTGGCTCTCTCAACCTGTCCTCAGAGGAGAGGCGCTCCAGCCCTCTGACCATCTTTATGGCCCTCCTCTGGACCCACTCCCAACAGCTCCAGGTCCTTGTTGTCTTACTTCAGGGGCATAACTGCTTAAGGACTTGGGAAATATAGGTTCAGGTCCTCTCATGTATCTTGGCCTTTTCTTACTATTTTTTTTATTTAAAAGTGGATGACAGTAATGCTGTCCTACCCTGCCAGGATCATTTTAGTTGTCCCAGTGGTCATGAGTCCAAAAGGCCTCTGGCAGTTGTTTTGAAGTGTGATGTACAGGGTTCGGTCAATTCTGAGAGGACACCACGTCCTCTCAGACTGGGTAAGGGCAAGAGAAAGCATTAAAAGGCTGATTTTTGTGGAAAACAGAGCTGTTTTCATGTGAAATTTTGAGCTGCCCAGAGGGTAACACAGTTGCTGTGACAAATAAAAGGCGTCAGTCTGGGGGAGAATGGTGCCAGGCTGGCCTCTCCCCACGCAGACGTGACTGCCACGGCGATAAGCACTCAGCACAGCACAGAAAGACACAATGAGTCCATCAGCTCAGAGCAGAACTGTGCAGCTCACCCAAAACAACTGGAAAGAGCACTAAAAGTTGAGATAGGCACTCCTTAAAGTGGCTTTCATTTTAGAAGCAAAGCAGATCATCAGATTAAAGGGACCTTCATGCTGAATAATTATGTGCACGTTGACTGAATGCAGGTTATCTGAACTGCTTCAAAATTATTTCAGATTAATCTTCCTGTGTAGGGCAAGCACCATGGGGCAAAGCTTTGTGAATATTTTAATACATTTTAGGAACTTGGGGAAAAAAAAGCATGCAGCGAGATTGCAAAGATCTGAAGCTGCCTCTCAAGCTGACTCCCCAAAATCTTTAAAGTTCTTAGGACTAATGGAAACTGCCAGAAAAAAAGAAAGAATAAGAGAATCAGCTCTTTAACATATGGAAGAAATTCTTCCCTGTGAGGGTGCTGAGGCCCTGGCACAGGTTGCCCAGAGAAGCTGTGGCTGCCCCATCCCTGGCAGTGTCCAAGGCCAGGCTGGATGGGGCTCTGAGCAACCTGGGATAGTGGAAGGTGTCCCTGCCCTTGGCAGGGGGGGAACTGGATGGTTTGTAAGGTCCATTCCAATCTAAACCAGTCTGTGATTCTCTGATCTGAAGAGGTGTGTGCGAAAACAGTGTTTCATGTCAACTGCCTGAGCTCAAATGTTGTGACCGCTTTCAAAACACTGACTAATAATTTGTATGAAGGAAAGGTCTTCTGAGAAACATCGACTGAGTAGAAACATGGCAGAGATTTCTTACAGGAAGTCTCATCCTCCACTGTGGAGGAACTGAGAGGAATAAATCAAGTATTAGCTCTCACTGTAGCCACACTTCAGACATGCATTCTGTCTTCTAGAAAACTGTTTACAGCACTGATTTCTGTATTTGCTCCCATACAGAGCCTTGCATGAGCAGATCCTCAGGTGATACAGGATTGCCCCAGGAGACTACTAAGGACATAAACCACATTATGCTCTAAGTCATGGATGGATGTGCAGCACTCACAGAAACCATTTAGGGCAGTTTTGCTTGACGTCTGGCAATTTATGTGAAACGAGCTTACACCTAAATAAGCTTCTTTTTTTATTATTTGATATGCTTTACTGCCCTTGGACCATAAAGGTCTGATATTCAGGAAGCTAGGAAAAGAAGAAACAATGAGCTACTACTGTGCTTTCTACCACACTGCAGCAATACCTGGATGAGCTGAAGTAGTGTGTGAAAAGAAAAGCAGAATTACGTTTAAAAAAAAAAGACTTGGAAAACTCACAACTTCATCGGTGAGCCGCCTCTGCTGAGGTTGCAAATCTTAAAAGTTCAGAAGATCACGCTGAGGTCTGTTTGACATTTAACTTCAGCACTGCAGGCAGTGTCCACTGGTTAATTATGCCAATCAACTTCATGAAAAGAAATGTCAATTGTAATGGCAGTGCCAAGATCTTACTGCTGCCCATGTCAACAAAGACTGGATATTCCAGCCTCATTTTCAGTTTACCTCTATTTCTAGGGTAATTCTTTCCTCCTGGAAAACTGGAGGTCTTTTTACGGACCAATTTGCCTCCATAGCAGAACGTCAGGGATAAATCAAAGCAATGCCAGGGATTTCCTTGCAAACAGTTGAAGCCAGCTTTCTAGCTAGCAGAGGAGCACAAGAGCAGCTGACATCAACACAGTGCTGGCATCCTGTTCTCACATTGCACAGTAAATCCTCCTCTGTGGTGGCAGGGAGTAAAGGAGGACAATGCCTGGAGTAATGTTACAAGAGGATTCCTTCCACATGGGACACGGATATTGCTGTTCCTCCAAGCCATACCACTGCCAGGGCTCAAATACCCCCTGTAATGGTGAACTGCCCTCCTAAATACAATTAGAATTTCATCATACTCAGAAACAACTGCTTCCTAGATTTCAGGTCAGTGCTAGAAACAGCTGCTTAGGCATCTGATTTATGGGGAAAAAAAGCATTAGCTGGTGTGTTCTCAGCCTTGCCAGTCTCAAGTCCTTATGCAAGCTCATGCCAGATAGGGGAGATCCCACTTGAAAGTTGAAGTGGCAGAGATGTGGATAAAGAGAAGACAGAAGACTTACCAGTCCTCCTCTGCCTTGGGAAGCTCTGAAGTGTGTAAAACTGAGTTCAAAAGATGTGCTGTTCTCCAGGTGGTGGGAAGGGTGCAAGCCCTAGGCTGTGCTTAGCTACAGCCATGCATTTTCCTCATTTTCCTCAAGACAAGCATGACGATTTTTTGCCTTTTCTTTTATACCCCTTTTTATATCCTCTTATATAGCTTTTATGTATTCTTAGTGCTTTTAGCCCACATAGTTATAATTCTTTAAATTTGATAACTTCCCTGAGACCCAATATTCGTTAAGCCAAGAGACCAAACATTCTGGAAACCCCAGACACCGAGGGCCTCTCCCAGAACNTGATAGATGTGCTAATTTGCAAGGCCTGTAATTGTATACACATCACATTGTGGGTGGCTATTTTCTTCGGTGAGCATTTCAGGGTGCATTTTGATGTGCATTTCAGTGCACCTGAGAATCCTTAAATAAATGCCAACGTAAAACCCTTTTTCTCTCCTAACTGTGTTTAGCTCTTCATTTTAAGACCAGGAAAAGGCATCAGGAAGAAGCTCAAGGACTCCAGTTCTCATGGGTGGCTCGAGCTCTGCTCTCCACAGGAGCGGCAGGCGTGCAGGAGGCTCAGGGCACCATTCCTTACCTGGGCTTTCTCCCCGTGAGCCTCATGTACAGGTCGTAGAGGATGGCGGGTGCCTTGTGGCTGACAGTGATCCAGTACTGGTTTATCAAGTAGCTAGAGGTCATGTGAGCGTTGGGTGTCCGGAAGGCCTGCTCCAGAGGGTTCCTTTTGAACGTGGACATGACGTACTGCCCTGCAAGGGAACAGGCATTTCTCACTGGCAATCACTCACTTCCAGCTGGGCACAACCACGGCGTGGCACAGCCCAAGTTATTGTGCTTCACACTTCCAGCCCACAGCTCTCTGAACTCTGTCACCAGAGCTCAGACATGCTTTTGTCCCTTCTGCCATGACAGCTGATGGCTCCATCTATTGCCTGTTTGAAACCCAATCCTGCTCCAGACTTGACAGGGGCAGACAAAAACCTCCTTGCCAAAGCACCAAAACATAAAGGAGGAAAAGCAAGCAGCTCTAAGAGCTTCAAGGATCTGCAGTTCTGCTTTCACCTGCAGCAGATGTAAAAGAAATTGGTAACTGCTAACATTTCTTTAGATCACTGAAAGCAAACATTGATCTGCTAGCAGAAAATAAAAATGGCATTTCTAATTTTCAATCAGATTTTCCAAAGGGCTGATGTCTGAGTTAGTCTGCTGCTTACACACACAGGGTGATACCTTTAAAAAGACTTCATTACATCCTTTCAAACCACATCTGACCCACACCACCAAATGTCTGCCTGGTTTCAGAAGACCTCTGGATGCTCTAAGGCAGCAAACTGTCTTGCATTCTTAACTTGAAAACAAATGATAGGGTGGGAATCTTCCCTCCCCTTTGCATGTTAAGGCACAAAATATGCTGGGTCTGAGTCCTGGCAATGGCACAGCACCACAAAGTGGCATCTAGATGTGCAGATCTAGGGCATTTGCATATTGCAGAGGCTTAATAGAACTGCAGTAGTTGAGTATAAGACTGTCATCCTAGGGACTGATAAACAGATGGTGCTCCTATTCCTGAGCACCAGTGAGCTCAAGAAAGAAGAATATGTGGGCTTTTTTCACTTTTTAAAAAATCGATTTGAGAGTTAACGACATCAGTCTGTGCTCATATTATAGTTTAGTCTCCAAGCTTATGTTACAAATAGAAAATCAGATGAGAATTTGCAAGCCACAAGAAACATCCAGATCATCCTCAGATAAGCAGATTCCAATCATAATGTTCAGACAGGACTCTCTAGTGTCTGTGGTCAGCTCATTACTGCACTTCAAGTGCTGACTTTTGCTGTACTTCTTCTAAGAACCCCAAACCAGAAATCTGTCACCTCTAGGAGCTACTGCAACAACTTAGTGGGTGGGCAGTCTTTGCCCTCCAACCTCAACACAAAAATGCAGCAGCAAATCCCATGACTCAAAGGCAGGTTCTGCAGGGGGAGAGTCAGACACAGGTCTCACCCAGGCACACTATCAAGAATAAATTGAACTTAATTTTTGTCACGCTGAACACCATTTTCCAGCCCGTTTTAAGGTTTAGTTTTGAGGAGAAACTGCAAAGAGTACTTCACAAAGTCAGACTAACCAGATTCACATGGCAGCAAAGCAGAATGTGCTTCTTCAAATTAAAATTTTGTTGTTTGATCACATCTTTGTAAGAGCAGGGAAAGTAATGAGAAAGTAAGGAAAAAAAAACCTCAAGGCATAGCATTATTTGGAAAAGAAATAAATCAGTTAAGGTTCCCTTTAACACTAGGAGTTTTTATCTGTGTCTGGAGAGCTTTAGAAGGAACTGCCTTGAAATTAAGGTTTAAGCATAAACTCTCTTCTAGATCTCTTCCTCTTCCCTCCCTCCCTCCAAGCTCATCACCTTGGTATTCAAAGCATCACCATCTCAGCCACTTCTGTTCCCAACCCTTGGTATCCTCAACCCAATCCAGCCTCAGTTTCTCTGTTTGATCTTTCTCCCCGTGAAAAATCCCTGCTCTGCTGTGTCCACCTGTCACTGCTACAGCAGGTCCTGGTTTCACCTGGCCTAACCAGGTAACCCAGGCCCTCCCTTCTGCAAACCCCATGTTTGCTTTGCACTAAAATGCTCAGTGCCATGCCAGCTGACTCCCATTCCCCTCCTTGCTTTCTCAGCAGCTTCCAGACACTCAGGACCCTCCACCCTGGTGACCAGTCACACACCCTGACTCCTTGAACAGAATTATGTCTATTTCCCAAAAAGAAATTGGTAGGAGACTGCGTTGAAGATTCAGACTGGATGGCTGCAGTCGTAACATCATGATGCAGCAAATCTTTCCCAAACTCATTTCTTCAGCCATGCAACATCTTTAAAGGCAAAACTTTTCACTTTAATACTCCATCCTAATTCTCTGCAGCTGCTCTCAGGAAAACCGTGGCTATAACATGTGGTAGAAAGAGCTTCGTAGTGTCAGCCAAGGAGAAAATTTTGCCTTCAGTCCCATCACACAGCTGAACTGCTCATGGAAGCTGCTGCACCCAGATGATTTCACGGCTAAATTCACAGTTATAAGCAGAGGAACAGAATAAAATCAATGACAATGCACCAATACATTGCTGTTTTCATCAGTAAATTTACACTCAAAAAGGGTTAAGAAAGGCAAACCTCAGAGAGCAGTGCTATGGTGGCTTTTGCTGAAGTAGCTGCTGAAGAGCTTTGCTCTCACTCCTGGGAAAAAGCCACAGAAGATCCGTGACTAACCACAACATTTTAACTCTCATTAAAAAAAAAAAAAAAGCCAGGAATTTGGTGTGATGTTCTCAGCACTCAGCCAGTTGCTGAAACCTCTTCCCTGCTAGGCCACTTGACCAAATACCATGGTTAAGACATTTATTCTGTAAATGCAATTACGGTCTGATTCTCTGCTGACTTAGTTTGCCATGTAAATAATGCAAGGAGAAAAGCAAAGCAAAGGCTGAGAGATGGATTATTTAAAGCACAAAGATCTGAATGCAGGGACAACAGAAAGTAAAGCAGGCCCTGTACGTCTGTCCATGAAGGTACTGACCACACACAGTATTTCACAGTATACAGCTGAAACAAATTCTGCTGCTTGGCTTCAGCATGAGATTTTCTCTGCAAGGGTGTCAGAATTCGTCTCCCTTTCTTTCACCCCTGCCTCGCTTGAAGAAAAGTCAGCCATGAAAATAATTTGATTTTTTTCCCACTGACAAAACTCACGCTCAAAATACAAATTGTTCTTGAAACCCACGTGTCATCTCAACATTCTCCTCCACACTTATTTCTGTGCAGAATTTTCTGATGGGCAAGAATGACCACTTCACTTCCATAATATCACAGAATCCTAGAATGGTTTGGTTTGTAAGTGCCCTTTTCCTCACAGGACCCTCACCCACTGCAGCTGGGCCCCCCAAAATGCAGTTTGAATGGCAGACACCAAATGCCACCTAAATAGTGGAAACCAATTCTTCAAAGCCTGTTTGAAGAATGCTATTGATACCTGACAGTGTAAGGAACACTGTGGAAGTTCTCCATTTAAATGACACCTTACCCATTTCTCCCCAGAAGAAAGGGTTGATTCCCCCTGTTGTGCAGTTGTACACCAACAAGTTTTTTGGTCTGGAAAACAGAAAGAAGTATTATTTTGAGATATGAAGAAAAACTCCATTTCTTAGGGAAGGGATTACAAAATCAATCAATTTCAAGAAAATTCCTAGTTTAATACCAAACAAAGTTTGGGTTTTGTGGTGTGGAACTAAACATGGATCACACTGGTTTTATTTCTTCCTTCAACATAAGTCAAGAATTAATCAAACAGTTTTCTTGACCTAAGCCTGCCTTGCCAAGGGTGTCAAGTGATGACATCAATACAGCATTTTTCTTACTGCATACTTGAAAACTGCACAGTTTTAATTTGGTGGTTTTCTTAATAATGCTTTGAGGGGAAAGCTGGTGAGCTGCTCTTCAAGGTCCTTTTAGGATCCTTATTTAGCTTACTAAATGTAGCTCTCAGGGCTTAGAGCTCAGAGGGCTTGCTCTGTCTTTCAAAATACCACACTTCTGCCTTTTATTTGCCTGGGTTTGATCTCTCAGAGTTGCATAAAACTCCAGAATAATTCATGTGGTTTATTCTCTGTACTCGTACCTAATGATGAAAGGCCAGGCCAGAGGTTCACAGGAAAAGATCTTAAATCGTTAATGTCACTTCTACATACCCTTCTCAACAACGCAAAGAAGGGAGATTTTTTAGATCATATAACCTAGAAGCCCATAATGTATTTATATTGTGTAGTGTTTCCCAAGGAAAACACGCAGAGCTTTTTTAGCAAGAAAACTCCACAAGACACTTGAAAAGCAACTCAGTGAAAAGGAGGCCCAAAAAACTACTGCTGCAAAGCTCTTGGCCTTCAGAAGAGTGACTTCTGAGAGGCAAGAAACAGCTTCTCACCTGTAGCTTTAGAAATTTCCTAACTCTAAATGCTGCCTTTATTGCTGCTTCTACACTTTCACTCCTTGCCCACCGGCAGGAAGGGAACCCCAACCAGAAAAAAAAATCAACCAGCCCCTTGCACGTGTTTTTAATCAGCTCCTGGTTCCCTTTAAAGTGCTGGTGCAGGGAACAAATATTCCAGGTGAGTGGCCCAAGAGGAATGCCACGCAGAGGGATGCCCTCCCACCTGTGCACAGCCGTGTACCACCCGGCTGCCAGCGTCAGGTTGATGGCGACGTCGACGGGAATCATGTCGGCCACCGCTTCGTTGTTGGCAATGACGGTCCGCAGGATCCCTTTGCCTGCCTGCGGGACACAGGGAGACAGGGAAACAGTCACCCACTGCAGGCTGGGCTGTGATTTAACTGGCAGGGCTCCAGCAGCGTGCACTGGGGACAGGCCAGCACGGCAGCAGTTTTTTCTGCTGCAGACTATTTGGTTTCTGTGACAACAAAGATGGATCTCCCATGGATCCCGCTCTCCTGCATTTTCAGAGGAAGCCTGGAAACGTGATGATGCCTGTGCTGTGTACAACAAGAAAAGCTGGGATTCTTAATTTAACTCAACATGAAAGAAATACCTTAGGAAAGAAATGTATCTGAATTTGCTGATGTGAAATTCCCAGTGATGCCTGAAAGTTACATTTTCTTAAGTGACACAGGCAGACAGAGGTCTGAATGTCCCTCAGAGACTGCAGTCACTTTGGAAATGACACCAGTAGGCTTTCTGAAAAGCTGACTACCTTTCCTTTGGATGTATTCACACTCTCCTCTTTTCCAAAGCTCTCTCTTAAGCACCAAGATAAAATCAAAGGATGGCCCCTGCCTTGAAGAGCACATCACCCACCAAAAGTCAGTAACAGGAATCAGAGAAAATGCAAAGTACTGACAACAAAAAAGAAGAAATAGGGAAGAACAAAAAAATTTCACTTTGCTTTGGTTGGAAGTGCATTTGTCAGGGGATCAGGCTCCCCAAAATAATACACATTTAACCTGAATGCTTATCAAGGGGTTTCCATGATGACCAATCAGCCTCTGGAGGTTCCACAGGAGAGACATGGCAGACTGGATCAGACAGGACAAGGCAAAAACAGAAACATGGGGGTGAAATGGGGTGAAGGAACTTTACCTGGAGTGTCAGGGATGAGGGTTGAACAGAGCACATAAGAAAAGAAACCCCACATGGCAGAGTCAAGGTTGCAATCAAGTTATTTCTCATGTGGGAAACAATGCAGTGAAGCTGAGGAACCAGGGAAAAAGCTGAGAGGATAAAAGTGCTGGTGAAGCAAGGAAGGAAAAAAGCTCTTGTAATTTAGATCCATGCAAAAGCAGAGGGAAGGACTGAGTGAAGGAGCAAAAGAACATCTGCTACAGATCCATCAATATTTAAAAGTTACGGCAATTTTCTTAAATTATTTTCATACAATCTGAAACGCCAATTTCATGATAAAATAGATTAAGTTTTTCTACAGCAACTAAACAGGAAGTGCCTAGTTGTGGAAAACCTCTTGCCTGAAGTCTGAGGAGACAAAAAAAAGTCATTAAAAAAGCATTTAAGACTTGCTATTAACGTGTAAAGCACATGCCACTGGCTAATGGCCATTGGTGGATTTTAAGGGACACTGTATCTGCTCTTTGGGAGGTGCTTATCTCTTGGGGTCTTTTTGGTGGCTGTCCTCCTCATCCTTTCCCTTTCTGCAATCAGATGTGTTTGTTACATTTCACAGCTTGCAAGTAAGGGAATACCACTTCTGACTGATTTAATTTTCAGGAACTAAAGACTTCTGAGCAGTCCTATCTCATGCTTGGTGAGTCTGGCAGAGGGATCACAGACTCTGACACAGACAACAGTGCAAGATTCCCCACATGTCTCACTCCATCCTCCTCAAAGCTGTGTCATGCATTAACTTCTGCTGCCATGGTTAGGCTCACAGATTACAATTTAACTTGCAACATCACTATGATTTTCTTTGAGTTCTCACTACCAGGGTTTTTCAAGGGAAAAAAAAAAGGCGGAAAGAAACAAAGGAGGCAACCAAGCTCAGCTCTGAATTTTCCACTGCTGTGAACACATGCCCACTAGAGACCACTGTGTGATCAACCATCACATTTTCACACGTACACTAAAGACCTTTCTGAGGTCTTCAAAGGGAGGATGTTTGATGGATCTTTTGCAAAATGTATTCAGAGCAGCACGTGATGGTCATACACACATGGATGATTCTGAGATTTCCTACGTTTTGTATTTAACCAAGGCTTCAGGTTTAAGTTTTTTAGGTTACTTATTGCACTGAAAATGGTTCAGTGGTACTTTCATCAGGTATGGCTTGGTTTCTATTTATAGATGCTGACATTTTTCTCTTCAGTGAAAGAGAAGCTACTGCAAAGTGAAACCTCCAAAACAATTTCCTGCTCAGAGTCTGATGTTTCTGGACAGCCTTTCAGCTGAGGTGCTTTGGGGCCAGTCACTGTCCAGACCACAAATTAAACCAGTTGTGCCCTACAGCTTCATTGCCTCGCAGGGAAGAAGGTCTTTGCTTGTAATAGGGAACAGTGAGACAAAATGCCTTAATTACACTCCAGCGGAAATGTAATTAATTTCATTTTGTTCCTCAATCAACAAACACAGCTCCCCACAGCAGCTGGAGCAACTGTAGGCGAAAGAAATATAATTAGATTATCAAGAACAACTTGGACTCCCATATTTCATGAATATTTAAAAGAAATGGGTCTATTTATGGAATGAAATGATCAGATTCAAACACTGCGACTGAGGAAAAAATGTCTTTGCAAGGTTTGGAGTCCAAATTCTGCCCAAGTGACATCAAAGATCATCTGAACCAAATCTGAATCTGGGGGATGTTCTCCCTATAGGATGAGCTTGGTTAGAAATTGAAAGTGAGTACTTTGGTATGGAGGGACACTTCAAATGCCTGAAACCAAACCACCAAAACCACTTCCCATTTGCTTTTTCAACACTTAATTAAAGCAACTAAAACTACTCATCTTATAATCACAGTTTAAAACACATTTGGCCAGGAGAGCTCGTTGTACTGACACAAAATCAAACTAATACATCACTCAGATGTTCAAGGGTTCATTTTCAAACAACTCACCACATTCAAGAACATTAATTCATGTACTTACTAATCTCTCCCTCCCGAAGAAAAAAGTCTCTTGGGTCCCTAACAATAAACACTTTTCCCTTCCGGAAAACATCCCAAACAACTTTGTCTCTACACCTTGCATCCATTGTCATTGTTTTTTGTCTTTTTCTTGGCTAACTCTCAGTGTAGTTACAGACCACATTTCATCACCCAAGAGCTCAGTGTAGATGACATGAATTTCATTGTCTCTTTATCTACTATACTGAAAAACCTCAGAGCTTCAATCCTGGACCAAAAAATACCATCTATTTTTCAAATCTCAGTGCAGGTCTAATCTTTTATATAAAAAGAGAAGCTATTTCCCACAGTGACCCTCGAATCTCTTAATCTTTGCTTTCCATGGAGCTAACTTGGATCTAACGATACAGGCTGCATCTGCATACAAAACCTGACCCAAGGTTTCTTGCAAACCAGTTCTGGATAAATTTTGTGATAGACATCAACAAAAGTTATGATAAAAAACAAACAAACCAAAACAAACCCCCCAAACAGAATTTGTGTCATTACAAAAGTTAGAACCTGACACATGAAAATGTAAGGAGAGTATCTGCAAAATTAAGGAATTGCAAAACATTCCTTGATCTTGACAACATAATGGAAGAACCCAGAAACCAGCACAAGATGCTGGAACCAGGGCAGAGAGGCAGTACAAGCTTCTTGAGTCGTCACCAAGGAATAGAAGGCTTTTTTAAAAGAAACCGCGACACAATTAGAAGTCAATAATTTGTGAACAAAAATTGAATGCCTCTGAAATGTATAGATGGGGTTCAGATGAAAGCATTAGCTGGGATATACACACTGTTTGTCCTGTGCATTCTGTAACTGTAAAGGTTTCTATTTATGCTCCACTTCAGACACAAATAAGCTTTGTTTAACAAGATGATATTTGGATTTTATTCTGCTCTCCCATGATTGCAGACCACTAATCCTTTTATACATTGCACCAGGCTGATTAGAACATAGTTTTGACAAAGCAATGAAGTTGGGCAACTCATACATGAACATAAATATCTGTCCAGAGCTATACAGCATTATGGATTGACAAACAGACCTAAGGCAGTGATTTTAGTTCAGAAAAAAAAATATAAGGCAGGAGAAAAGGTATGCAACTTTACTCTTTTTATGTATTAATTGTAATGATTATTTTCACCTTGCAGGGAGTATTTTACCAAGTTATTATTTATCTTATAACTTTTTCCTCACCATTTTGCAAAGGCATTATTTACACCAGTGTTAGAAAAAAATATAGTGAATTGTCCATGTGATTGGCAGAGTCTGAATCAATCATACACATTATTTAGGTGTAGTCTGTACAGGGAGAAATCCTGTACAAAGCAGTGGCAAGTGGGAGCCAGATCTTTGGTATTGTGGAGGGATAACAAGTTATAGCAGTGGATTTAGAAACAATACACACAGAGACAAATGAAAGGATAAATACTGCTGCCTTGTATTGACAGTGTGGTAACCTGACCTGGAAAATAAAGTTGTGTTAAAAGATTCAAGCTGTGACACCCTCATTTCAAGGATACATCTTTACCTTTTCTTTGAAAATATGGCCAAACGTGTCCAAACCTTTAGTTTTTTCAGAGTCTTTAGAAATTGCAATTCATATTTAGTGAACCAGCAACATGAATACTCTCTCAGTGTCCTTTTCTGAGCTCAGCACAAACAGACCATCCTCTGGATCCCACCAACTGACAGATGTGTGGCAAGTGCGTGACATCTTTCTCCCAGGCTCAGAACTAACTCCTGTGGCCCTTTACTGCACACAGTTTCCAAGTGGGGCTGTAGAGCAACATCAGAATTGCTATTTTAGCAACTCAAACTCTGCTTTAAGGGGAGCTTAAAGAGTAACCAGACGTACCGCAATAAATATTCCGCTCGTCCCGTTGAAGTTGTCGATCCAACCCTGTAGAAAAGAAGGATGATTAGTGTTCCCTTCAATGATATGTTGCTTACACAGGCTTCTAAATGATGACAGTGGTGTGGTGTAGACAAAGAAGGAAGGAGACACCAGTTTAGATGGATGCCAGCCCATCTGGGACAGCTGCCAGGACGCCAACCAGTACCAGGGGATGCACTGCCAGCAATTTACTCATCAACAACAGAATCTAAGTTTGTTCTTAGAAACCACTTCTTTCCTATTCCCTGGCCTCAGGAATAAAATCTGTCTTTAAACATCACAGAGTCTTGGTGCTGCCACACTTGCTGAAAACAGCTGGAGTGATACTTACCCTTGACAGACAACATGCAGCTGTCACTGAAAGTGATTTGATCACTCCAACTAATTTCTAAAGCAAGGAAGAAAAAAACCCCAAAACCAAACCACACCACTCCTTTCAAATCTCATCCTACTTCAGGTCAGGGAAGCTGCCGCTTGTGGGAGCTGGAGTTCAGAGCAGTGATGAGCTGTTTGACCTGGAACAGGTTGTGACACCAAACAGAGCTCTTTGTCTTTCCCAGATGGGGAGCTTGGCCCAGAGCCTTGGCTGTATCTCAGCCATCTCTGGCACACTTCAGCCTGCATGAAAGCCAAAGGTGACTTTGTGTTGCCTTTCCAATTTGGCTGCAATGTTAGGGCACATTATGCCTACCAGTATATTTAGCTTAATGAATTAACTCATTCCAAAGTACAGCTGCATTTAATTACTGAGTGCCTGACATTTGTACCTCAACCAGAATGTACCAGGAGTACGACTGACCCTCAGATCCCATGTTTTGAGCACAGAAACTCCCCTGGTGTGCCTGAATTGACAACCAGGTGCAAGCCCAGCATTCTGCACCATAACTATCCCAGCTCTTGTTACTACTGCTTAAATGTGGTCTTTTCACAGGAGTTCTTCCTGAAGATGCTGAACAAGGCTTGCTGTTCTGCTCCAGCACAGGTTCTCCACTTCTTCCACACATCTTCCTATGAACTGGGCACCTGTTTCTCAAGACACTGCTACAAGGAGGGACAGATTCCTGACAGTACCACAGCTCCAGCTGCATCTAAAGGCTCTCGGTAGGGAATTGTGTATTCATACTTACTGGGAAAGGCTCATGCCAGCTGGCTCCCACGATGGATGGCCTGATGATAGCAATGTTCAAGTTTCCTTTCTCTTGCTGAATCAGGTACTCTGACAAGGCTTTGGTGTAGGTGTAAGTGTTGGGCCACTCCCCAAGCAGCTTGGGTGTGATGTCTTGAATGATGGATTCATCCAACCACCTACAGGAAACAAGGAGAACATCGTCATCCACCATGCAGGGAGAGAAAAAGACTCAGGCAAAACAGACCAGTGAGACAGGAATCCTCACCTGAAACAGAGGATAAGCCAGTCAAAGCTATTTAAGGTTTGGATTTAAAACAGCTCTGCGGGAGAAGGTTACTTTTGTCTTCAAGGTGCAAAATAAACCCTGGAGAGCTTCATGCTAAAATGCCTGGCTCCAATTCAGGTACGTCTGCAAACTCACTTTAGAGCAATCTCTTGCATGGTTTAATGCTTCACTGCAATCTGTAACATAAATATTGCCATGGTCTAGAGCCTGATGGAGCTCTCCCAGCTAGGAATCCCATGGGGCAGTGCTCATCCTTAGCCGACACAGTCCCTGTATGCTCCCAAACATGTTTCTGGATATTCTGGGTAACCTTGAGTTAGCAAGTCATGTAACAATACAAAGGTCTCAAAAGCTGGAACAACATGCTACAGGGATATTATTCCAGCAGTGGATTTCCATCATTTACAGGGTTAGATGTTCCTTCTAGCAGGCTTTCCACAAGTTTGTTCACACAGGAAACTGTTGGTGCTTTAAAAAAACCAATCAAAACCAAACTACCAAAAAACCTCAAAGAACTCTGCCAAGTTGTTTTTTTTATTTTTTAAGGTATTCAAGTACTTAATCCATCAGAAGCAGTTATGCAGACAGCTTTCAAAAAGCAGCCCTTACCACCATGGAGCTGCAGGAAGGGCCTAAAGACCAAAGGCTCTTCCCTGGCACAGCACCAGGACCTCACAGGTCCTGCCAGCAGCTGGGTCTAAAGGACAAGAACTGGCTGTGCTTCCAGAGCCCTCGCACACCACTGCCAGTCCCTGACAGGCTCTCAGCAGCCTGGTGTTACACCACAGAATCGAAGATTAGCTCCTATAATCCAATTTGTAATTAAGTCAACAGACTTCCAGTTCAGTCTGAAGGGGTGGACTCTTCCCGGGGGCACTGCAAGGATATTGCTTCCTGCAGATCCTCACTTCACCCCTCCTTGTCTTGAATTTCAGAAAAAGGCAGAGGTCAAGGGGAGAGAAATATGATGCCCACTGTCACACCTGAAGAACTGCTTGATCCTGTCAACCCTGCAAAGGCCTGGCAGCTCAGGTGGCACAGCACTTTCCAGACGGCTCTCACTGGGCACAGATGGAAAACTGTTGTATGAGAGAACACTGATTCACAGGGGAGAGCTGGATGCAGCAAATCTCTCAGTTTTGGAATGTGTTAAAAATCTGACATTTGTAGTATTTAGAATTTTTTTCTTTAAATAAAAAAGCCCTGTGGAGGCACAAACACCTTCCTTTGCAAGTCAAGTCCCATGCTGCAGAAACAAGGCAGAAGAAAGCATTTAAACATGAAATATGAACTATGCAGAGGTTACAAGCAGCACATAATATTGACATAATTTGCAAAGCCTGCTTAGGCAGCTATTGAACCTCAGGGTCTCAGCTAAACTGCTGGTGTTTGAATCTGTGGAGTAGCTAATTACGAGCCTACCAAAAGGAGATGGCTATTTCTGCACAGCCTGGAGGAAGACCAAGTTCATTTGGGGACTTGGGTTAAGCTGCGTGCAAGTTTTTTTCCCCTTCTCTTCTTTTTTTTTTTTAATTTTCATAATAGGGGGTTGCAGGTTTGCATTCTCACAAAGCAAAGCCAGGTGTAGAAGTACAAGCAGAGGCAATTTCCCCCTGCCCTCATCCCTCCAGAGAGGTCTCTGCATTACCTAAGGACCTGTCCCAAGAGTACCAGCCTGCCAGGTGATTTGATTGGCCAGCATTCCCATCAGGGGAGCTGAGCTGACAGTTCTGCACGGAGAACTGCTCTGTAACCTACTTGGAAGATTCTGGAATGCCAACTCACAAAAGCTGCTGCTTCTGCTCACTGCTGCATTTGTCCCTTCCTAGCAAATGATGCAAATTAAACAATTAATAACTTCTCCGTTATATGCACCAAATTACTCTGCCAGAGGAAAACACAACTTTTTGTGTCAATGGCTTTGCATTAGTAAGAATCTTTCTTGTAAGCAATGATGGATCACTATTTTCTGCAATAACCAAACCGCAGCTTCAGCTGAGACTCTGCGGTGTGCTGTGTTCCTTACCTCAGCACACCCTTCAAAGCTGATTTCCTTCAGCTTCAGATTAAGGCAAACCATGCTTGATGCAGCAGATTATATGTTTCCCCTATTGGCCTGGCAGCACTTAGAAGTGTGACTTTTGGTTTACACAGCTTAAGCCTCAGGGTTTACTTGCAGGTTAAATATCAGAATACTGAAACAGCAAGATGTAACAGGAGGATAAGAGCAGAAAAAGAAACAGCTGGGAGTCCTCCTTGAGATTTCAAGTGAATAAGTAATCATAAGCATGTATCAAGTGCATGGCCAAAAGCACTGTTAAATGGATCTGTTATTGCATCCAGTTGTTCGATTATCCCTCTTAAAGCACTTGCAGAGCAGCACTTTAGGACAAGGGTTGGTTGTGAAGGGAATCATTCGCAGCTGGCTGATGCAAAACATAACCTGTACTTCTCCCCATTTTTGAAGGCAGTTTATACTTCCTTGTCTGCTCCCCCTCCCTCCCCTTTGAAAGTAAAATTCTGATACCTGTTACTCCCCTCTCTCTGAAACCTTCTGTACCCTGATATCCACACACTATTTCTTTCACTTACATGGCAAATATTAAAGGTGCATCTCAAACATCATCCCCTCTGCTGCATTTTCAAGCTATGATACATGAATTCTTACAGTGTTTTATATGAAGCAGCTGGAGTAACAATGTCTGAGGCGGCCAGGCCCTTCTCCACACTTCTGATTAGCAATCAGACCGGTGCTGCAGTCTTTTTTTTAATCTGAGCCATCAACACTAATTGTTTTCAGAGCTGCAAGTGGTTTTGGGACAGTGAGATGGAGTCTTGACAGTGATGAACTCCAAAGGACACTATAAAACTGAGTCAGTAGGCAAAAAGGTGACAGAGCAGCTTCACTTTTAGGGAAAAGCAGTCCAAGAGAATTGGTGTTAGAGGCTGCTCAGCTCAGAACTGGCAACTGTAGCTCAACAAAAGCTCTTGAATCACAGCTGACAGCTCTGAAACCTCCATGTCAGTGAGTAGCACCAGACAAAAAAAACCCAAATCAATGAAACACTGCACATCATCAGGTACTGAGAACGAGAGCAGTGGTGTAATTTGGAAGCTACTTAAATAAAACTTTGAGCGACCACAGCATGAGTACTGCATGAAGTTCTGTCTGACTCCCACATCTCAGGGAGGGAGTACAGTTAAAGAACAGGTAGAGAGGAAGGACAACTAAAATCAGCACAAAGACACATCCATCAGCACATGAGGAGACAGTAAAAAGGCTGAGACTCTTCAGGTTTCTGTGATGGGAACAGAAAAGAGTATCCAGGCTGGTGCAGTTACCCCAAATAGCTTCTCCCAGTGACACTCTTGAGGGCAAGATATTGGACCAGGCAGCCCATTGCTCTAATGCACTAAGACATTTCTCAAGTTTTTATCATGCTCCACTTACTGAATAAATGATAAATGATTGATGACTACTAGCTGGAAGTAAACATATCCAAGAATGTGAGCTACTGGAGAAATTCAAAAATACTAGTTTGTACTAACTTTCCTGGAGTAGTGTTTAGACAGTTAGTGTTTCTTAAGAGAAACTTTTTTCTTTTTTTTTTTTAATAAAAAGTCAACAGTTCTCTTAGTGGGCATTAAATAATTTCATCTTCCATTACCCTAAATCAAGAAGAAGAAAGCATACCAGCTCTTTGGGTTAATAGTTCACATATCAGTTGCTTGTATCACCCACTAGAAAATGAATGAAAACACATTAACAGTTGTGGGATAATTCTTCTAAGGAGAATGTTTCCTGGGGCCTTTATCAGCTGGTTTTGTTATTCTTTCTAATTACTCTTTCTTTTCATAAATTCAGTTAACCAAGCTTTTTTTGTTGTTTCATCAAAGCCCTGTACTCCTGTCCACATTGAAAGGACATAGCCTCAAGCTGTGCCAGGAGAGGTACAGGTGGAAATCAGGAAGATTTTCTTCACTGAAAAGGTGACCAGGCATTGGAAGGGGCTGCCCAGGGATGTGGTGGAGTCACCAACCCTGTAAGTGTTCAAAACCCAACAGGACGTGGCACTCAGTGCTGTGGTTTAGTTGATCAAGGTGGTGATCAGTCAAAGCTTGGACTTGGTGATCTTAGAGGTCGTTTCCAACCTAAATGATTCACACTGAACTGTCTAAAAAACCCTGTTTCTCACTCATCCCCATATAACTACAGTTAAATACCACAGGATTTCTGAAAGAAGTGGAAACAACATTGGAAAGCTGAAGGGATGAAAGAAATAAGGCATATGAAAAAAATCAGTTCTTACTAAGGCAGCAGCAGAACTGAGTGTTACAGAAAGCAGCAACTCCACTCCTGGCAGAAAATGCACTCCTGCAGAACTTAACACTGGACTCTCATGAAATCAGAGTCTTTAAAAAACCACAAAGAAACAGCAGTAACAGCAACTCTGAACAGAAATCCCACCCGATCCTGCAAACAGCTCCCAGCTCTGCCGCAGGATGAAGGGAAGCCGACACCGGAAGGGGCAATGCAGTTCCTACTTACTCTACTAAATCAAAGAGCTTCTGGGGCTCGGCTGGGGGCGGGTAGATGATCTCCTCGATGCATTTCCGGACGCAGTTTGCATAGGCAGTGGAGATGTGGATGAAGGCCTCGAGGTTCCGCATCTGCCGGGCCAGCTCGAGGAGCCGCTGTGTGCCCATCACGTTCAGCTGCAGGGCATGTCTAAGGAACGCAGCGAAAACAAGCAAAAGGCATTTCACTGGGAAGAATGTATGAAGGCTCAGCCTGATCCAAACCTCATCACGGAAAGGGAAGTCAGGGAAGAGCAGGGGACGTGGTGGAGCAGGAAATGTCAGTGAAATGCAAGTGTGGAACCAGCTTTCGGAGCAATGCTGTTGGACTCGCTGTTCTGAACACTGAATGTGTCTCAAATATTTTTACTCAATTTGAAGGGTCACAAGTTACACTTCAATAACATCTCTAAACGTGACATGTTGGCCACCCTTCCCTGGAACATGTATTTCTAACCACTGAGGCACTGTGGTTCCTATGGTACCCATTCAGTGTTCTCTGAAGGGACCACTGCTAAACCAGATAAACAGACGGTTTCAGAAAGCAAGAAAGGGTCCTCAGGCCCAGAAAAACAGATTCACAGCATCACAGAATGGCCTGGCTTGGAAGGGACCTTAAGGATCATCCAGTCCCACCCCCTGCCATGGCCAGGGACACCTTCCACCAGACCAGGTTGCTCGGGGCCCAGGGCCCCATCCAGCCTGGCCTTGGACACTGCCAGGGATGCGGCAGCCACAGCTTCTCTGGGCACCCTGTGCCAGGGCCTCAGCACCCTTACAGTAAGGAATTTCCTCCTAATATCTAATCTAAACCCACTCTCATTCAGTTCGAAGCTATTCATAATCAAAGAAGACACAATTAGAGGTAACAGGTTAAATTCCCAAGGAATGGAGACAAGAACTGATAAGCGTAAGAGAAAGAATAACCTGGTTAGGAAGGCTGACCTTCAAGCACCCAGCACAGCTAGAAGTTGTCCTAGAGACAATCTGCAGCAGATCTCAGCCAGCAGACTCTGCTGCATGCTTTGTACTGGCAAAACAACACTTTCCTGCACAGAAGGGAAAAGGCTCAGGAATATGCAATCTGCTCAGCCCAGGAGCAGAAGGACACGTACAATGTTAGGAATTATGCCATCAAGCACAGTGTACACTAAAAACCTTAATTACGTTGAAGAGAAATTGTAAATAGTCCAAAGGAATGAAAGTATCAGCTAAAGAGCATGATCTATATTTGGATCACAGTATCTAAAGGCTAGAGATACTTTTCTTATTACATGCTGCTATTAAAGAATAGCATTTTCTGTAGATTCCTATTTCCTCCTGCCCTTCCAGCAGGATGAATACTTCTACTAGATCTATCCTTCAGACAAGAGTAACTTTTCCATGCACGCTTCTGTTTGACTGGATCCTTTCTGAGAAGTGGTGACCAGAACTGTGCTCATAATTTGGGCCTAGCACGGATTTCTGCTGAGTTGCTCAGGGGTCCTCTAGCCTTCAAAGGAAATGTCATCTAACCCTGGTGGTCTGTTATTTGTTTTGCCATTCTCTATTTTTTCTATTTCTATTAAAACAGCATCTATTAATATTTCAATGTAGCATAATTTCTGAGATTTCTTCCCTCAAGAGTTCTATCTGGAGAATTCCCTAAATGTACTGCATGTTGATGCCAATAATTCATTTAGTGTCTCCACTGCTGTTTTTCCAGTATCTTCACAGCAATGCTTTTGCCCCTTCCATATCTATTGTCTCTATGTATTCTGTTGTAATCTTTGAGCTTCCGCCATGTTGAAAAAATAATTTTATTTGTGTAATCATCACGAAATTCTTAACTGAGCAGCAATATTGTGCTTTCACATTTAACTTGCTAAAACTTTTACCCATCTGATGTATTTTATTATTCAGTCAGGAATAATTTGATTTGAAGAACTACTCACATTTTGCCTTCTAATCAGCATTTTCCTTGTTCTGTTAGAGATATTTTGACAGATCACATACAATCAGTCTTTAAATAGTTTCTACACTGCCTGCAAGCTGATGACCTTTTAAACTTTTAACTTCTTTCTAGCTATCCTCCTTATTAAAAATGTGGTTTCCCTTTGATGTTTCATGCCACTGAGACTTATTTTTAAAGTGGATTCATTTGTGCATTGATTTAAGAACATTTATAGCTACTTATGTATTGGCTCAAGACTACATCAAGAGCTGCTTCCTTTCTGGTGTTTCTCTAATTAGTTGCTCTAAAAAGCAAGTATTTATGATGGACATAGTGGATATCTATTTAGCCTATGAGCAAATAAAGACTGATATCATGAATTATGTTTTCTATTATCACAGCTTTAGTGTTTTTCAAAAGAACTGTGAGGATCTGGCAGTGCAGATCATCTACCTTGGTTTGTTGAACTGGACAGCCTGCACAGAAGCACTCACACATCTGATCTTGTTTCAGCGGCTTATTTCTGCTGGTTTTTCTTAATGGGAAAAGCCTGCCTGGACAGGCACTCCCAAGGGAACTCCTTCAGAAACCAAGCATTTATTGTAAACAGTTAATTACAGTGAGAGCTGGGTGTTTTAAAGGTTGTGATGGGCTGTTTTCTCAAACCACAGCTCACTTCCTTCTCCAGCTACTCAGTGACAAAGAAAGGCCATTCACAACACCAACTTTAGAGACAGACACGACACAATTTCACTTCAAGCTGTCTCCAGCTCTGCCGAAACATCTCCCTGTTGACTTAAACCACACTTTTCCCCACCCCAGTTTTAGGTCATACTTAACTCCCTTGCAGTATTACAACCCAATCCTGCAGTTCTTCCCTCTGTTCCCATGGGAATGTGCCAAGACAGTTCACGTTTGACGTGCACACGCACACGACATTTTCAGGGCGCTCCCCCTGCGCGTTCAGCGCAGAACCACGTGGAGCACGAACGTGGAAGTGGGGAATTAGCACTGCAGACATGCAAGGGATGCTCTGAGCAGCGCCGTGGTGCATCCTGGATCACGCTCAGCAAACACAGAAAAGCAGGACGTACTTGAGGGGTTCGTCAAAGCGAACTGTGGCTGCACAGTGGAAGACAACATTGACCCGGGTCAGAAGCTCCTCCTCGTCTTCAGCACTGATGGCCAGCTTGGGCTGAGTGAGTTCAGCATTAATAGGCTTAATCTTCTCGTGGAAATTAGGGCAATCTTCTCGGACCCTGTCAAAGACCTTGAAGCACAAACAGAGAGAGATCAGATACAGAATTAGGCTGCTGAGATCGCTTTGATTAGCAGCCAGTCTGATTACATCAATCAATGCAACTGTCACAAAAGAGAATTCCTGTCTGGGGGGACGCAGGTGAGATGATAAAATAGTCCATTCACTTGTTCCCTCCCAGGAGGAACAGAATAATGAATCTTCTCTGCCACCACTTATATTTCCTCGGACAGCCGCCGAAACTCCTCTATGTCTCCTGCAACCACTTGCTGCCTGACCTCGAGGGCTGCCTGTAGGACCAAAACAGGAGCTAAAGAGCAGGAGGGCAGAGTACAGAGTGGGAAAGCCTGTGCAGCATTAGACTCAAGCCAGATGGTTCTACAAAGGACTTGCAGAGAGGAGGGGAACTGGGCACGTTCTTGCTCCTCCTCCTCTTCCTTTGCTGCTCCTTGTCTACTGTCAGTCTTTGTTCATGTCAGAGGAGTCCAGTGGGGACCTGCTTTTGGGATGGAAGGACGAGGCATCTCAATAAGCCCCACTGCTGAAGCTGCTGAGTGCCATCAGCAGTTTTGCATAACTGAACATATGTGCAGCTGGTTGGCCTCTCAGGCCATCTTCCAGCCCTTTTTTTCCTACAAGTATGATCCACTGCTCTTTCCAAGACACATTTCTGCACAGCATTATTATATTTGAGCCATTTCAACTGAATTAAAAGAAACTGTTAAGTCCAAAAAGATTCTTCCCTTTTTTTTGTGTGTGTGGGGGGGATGGAGCAGAGTGACAACACAAAAGGTAGAAAGAAAGAACAGAATAGAAAGGCTGTGGGATTTGAAGAGGTATAATCTAGATTCCGAAGGATAATCGCACCTCCAAAGTAACAAGTCTACTGACAGGAACACCTAATACTGGGAGAGATTACTGAGGGATGCAAAGGATGCATCACACCACCTCTGGACACCTTTAAGATCTGTCTGGGTAAGGAGTGACAGGAAAGGCAGGGAACAGCTGAACCTGCCTTGGGGCAGGTGGATGGACCAGCTGACTTTTCAGTAGCTCTGTGGTTTTGGGGTGTTTCCCCTCTGTAGCCTACTCACCAGTAACACCGAGTTTGGAAATATCTTTACTACCCAACCTCTTGTTTTCCTAGAGATTCTTCTGCCTTTGATGTGCCCAGTGCTTATGTACCAGCAGAAATTGTGTAACATAAATTAAACACACTAAGAGGCACATGAAAGATTAAACTGATCCTAACAGCAGTGGGGGTTTTTTTGGTTGACTAAGGGATTACCCATCTTTCTACTTATCTGACAAGCAAATCTAGATAAACCTTGAGGTTCTCAGGGATAAAGAGGTGATAAGAGAACCATTAGCCTTCCCCATTATGCACCACACTCTGTACTTATTTTAAATTGCCACACAGCTGCACATCCTTCATAAACCTGAAACTTTAGCCCAAGTTAGGACAAGACAAAGCCATTTCACTGTTCTCAGCTGCACCTGAGTGCACACATCTTTTATCAGTGTAGCTAGGCCAGAAAACAGATCTCTAGACAGAGAGAGTTATTCATGGGCAAAGGTGTTGGTGAGAGTTGGCTGGACTATAGAAACTGAATTCCCAGGCACCAACAGCCTTAATGTCTGCAAAAAACTTATTTTCTAACAAGATGCTACACTGGCTCTCCAAATATGTGTCATCTCATGAGAGATCACGTGCCAGCAAACCCTGATGGGACACAAAATGGAAAGGTTTCTCAGAGAACCCACACGAGCTATCTTGTGGGATTCTCAGGAATGTTAGTTTGCATTTGTTTGTTCTATTGCAAAGAGAGTGCAAAACGCCACAAAATGAGGGTTATTTTCTACTTGTTTGGCATAAATAATGCAAAGGCAGAGAAAGAATGAATCAGCCCTTTCTCCATTTCAGTCACAGAATATAAAGTAAGAGTAGTATTTCTGCAGTGCCAGCCTTGGACAGCTGAACTCTTCCTACATCTCCTCCTGACATTCCCTCTGCAGATAATATCCCCTTCGGCTTCTGTGCCTGCTGCTACCACGTGCCACTCAGCTGCTGCAGTTTTTCATCCCCTCCAATGATTCACTGCATTCCTGTGAAGAATGAAGGCAATTTCTAAATGCAAGCTCACAAGTCAGCACACTGCTTTGGAAACCTTCTGCACCACAGGAACATTCAGTACATTGTCACCATTAAATCAGATAACAGGAGCAGCTGTTTAATCAAAGTCTGCTGCTTCTTTTATGGAAGCTGAAGGTTTCAGACTTGTCAGTGCTTTACAGGGAAATGAAGGAAGATTTAAAGGCAAAACAAATGCAGCTTATTTTATACTGCTTCCTGCAGTTCAAGGAGTACTTAACATAAAGATGATGCTTAGTCTGAAGGTAAACTGTAATTGCATCTCTATATTCTGATGAACTCACCAAGAGCATAAATAATAAATCCCCAGTAACTGTGCGAGGCCTAAGGATTGTTTTGTCTTTTCTTTTTAGAAGCCATCTGCCAATATAAAATACAGCCAGTGCACTGGCCTGATGTTGGAATTACGTGACAACACTGGCCAGGTCAGCAGGGATACAGGAGTTGCCACAAAATTACAGTGAAGAGAAAGGAGAGGCCTTTGACTTCAAGTTATCCAATATTAACGAAGCTGAGGGAAATAAGTCATAACATTACCCCGATCTCAGTGTCTTTTTGAGCATCCTAATGCATTGCAGGGGCAGCACTGCTGCCTTGCCCAAACCAACAAATGAATCTAGTAGCTGCTATTCTCATTTTTAACCTCAAAATAGGATGCAAGTTCAGCATGGGCTGTGCTAACCCTCAACAGAGAGGCAAATTTCTTATTTCTCATTTTATAATTAGGCAATTGCCATTTAGAATACTAATCAAATCTCTGTGTTTTCACTTTATTTTGTCAAAAATGTGAAAACAGGACATCTGGAATTTCTCCCAACATTCTAGTTGAGTGTGTTTGATGGACACTTTCCCTATTCCTGCCCTCCTAAGCTCTGACCTCCCTTTCCAAAGGACATCTGCAGCTCTTGGTGTTCCTTGCTCTTGCCTTAAAGCATGTAATAATTCAGACAGGTTTCTGCCTACCAACCCTTCAATCAGAAATTCTTCCATGCCACAAAGATACAAAAACCTCAAAGAAAGGGCAAATTGCACATCTATGGAACAGCACAGCTGAAAAATAAAGGAACCACTGAACAGTGCAAAATGCCAAAGGCTTCGCATCTTCCTCGGGCGGCATTTTCAGTGAAGCAGATACAAACTAATGAAAAGTAGAGTGCCTAAGCCACGGTCCACTTTAGAAAAGGAACTTGCATGAGTCTGGTCTTGTAAAAGCCTTTCAAAGGCCTGGGTAGTCCTTTCTTTTTTGGACAGCACTCCTGGGTCTCCCCCTACCCCATCAGGCACTGGTGACTGACCCAGAAAGCATCAAGTTTTCAAGTGTGGCCAAGAAAGGCAACCTTTTTTCCTCAGGTGTGTTTAACAGGTGCCAGGAAATCAGGCTTCTCTAGGAGGATTGGTAACTTACATTACAACATTAATATTTCAAGGCATTACTGTATGACAGCCTTTAAAATGGAGAAAATCCAGAGAACTCCCACAAAATGGAACTCATATACGACGAACCAATGAGAACATTAAGGTTGAGAGAGCTCAATTTAAAAAAAAAAAGAAAAAAGAAAAGAAGGTAAAAAGCTTCCACCTCTCAGATAAAGAAATGGAAGGGATTGTTTGGTATGATTCAGGAGAACACAGGCAAGAATTGCTCCCTGTAAAGGAAATACACAATTCATCCTAAGAGAGACACAGGCCAAGGGGTAAAATATTTAAAATATTGCGGCAAGATAAAGGTGTTCACTGGCTGCGTGGAACAATTTTAAACCCACAGTGTTTAAAATCTCTCTTCTGAACAGAGCATTGGTGTACAAATGCAGGGGAACAGCCTATATATAAATACACAAAATAATGACCCCCAGGGCGTGCATCCATCCCTTGGTGATTTCAATGACAGCATCATAAATATACAAGTGATCATCACAAATTTACACTACTGAAGGTACCAGAGTCATGAAAACAACTCTTAAAAAAACATCTGATGTCTGCAGTTTAGTCTTGCTGAAAAGGTTTATCAGACTTGTGTTTGCCATTGATAAAATTCTCCAAGACATTTAAGGAAGGAAGGTACACAACTGTTTCAGAATTGCCATTGTAGCAAATTTGAGCTATAACTGGGCAGCTTCTTGACATAAAGTAATTAGCGAACAATTAATCTTTAGCCTGGCAGATTTCCAGCAATAAACACCAGGATTATTCAGTCAAGAAATGTGTGAAAATGCAGATCAGGAAGCTTTAATTGGGATAGAGCCTTTTTTCCCCCCCCTTTTTGCACTCTCTGCCTCATTTCCTCTTCAGAAAATTGCTTTTAAGTACAGTTCTTCTCAAGGCAAATAAAGCGTAATTCATCTCATCAGTTGGAAAGCAGGCAGCAGAGCGTTCCTCATTACAGAAAAACAAATGGCTTATGCTTCAATTCAGAGCTATTACTTTCCCCTGAGTAGAGCTAATGTAGTGGAAATACAGGACCCACCACCAACATCTAGTAAACAAAACAGCTGATTATTTAAAGATGAAGACTACAGAAACAAAGAGAGAGACAGAAAGTTTCAGTACGGGTCAGCTAAGACTAACATGTATATCCAGCTATTTGGGATGGGTTTGGAATAGCCAGTTTCCTTGAAAATTGGCTGCTGACCAAGCCTGCTGTTTTCTAGCAAGAATACTCGAGTTACACAGCAGTGAAACGGGAACACTTTCCGAGTCAGACACTGTAGACAGGAACATGAGGGATTTGAGAGACATGGAAAAGCTTTCCATGGTCTCTAGTGCCATCTTACAGGTGGGTGGACAAGCCACGGATAGAAGATGGAGCTTTCTGATGTTTATCACAGATGTTCCTGGTGCCCCTAGGTGGTACTTAGAGATCAGGGTCAGTGTTGGATGGGGAAGAACATAAGTGCAGGGAAGGAGGTTGGCAACACTTGGAGCTTTTCCTACAGGAACCACCGAAAATGTTTCTTCCCACACATTTTCCAGGACTGTTTTCCTTCTCATCCTCCTCCATAACTATGCCTCAATGAGGCCATGGGTCAATAGGAGTCAACTGCCAAAGGATGTCAGCAGTCACAACCAGAGTCAGATCCCTGTCCCCCTCCTCAGTTCCTGCCTTGCAGAATTGATTACCACTGGCTTTGAGAATCACTGTATGGACTTGGAAATGTCAGCAAGTATAAAGTCATCCAGACATGGGATCTAAATCTGCTTTTCCATACTCATTGCCTTAATCACAGATCTTCAAAGTTTCACTGCCAGATTTGCTTGGTCACCAGGGAACTTCAGGAGTGTTTGCTGACTTCCTGAGGATAACCAGCCAGGACTAAGGGCTGTGTCACACACAGATTCCTACTTCTTGGAGATGTTGTTAGAAATGACCAAGAAAGACTTGGAAAGATATTTAAAGAAATTACTAAAAATTACTTTCCCACTTGAGAGCATTTTGGCTGCCACACAGACACAGAGGAGGCAGCACTGTATAAAGCACACTGCTGGGACGGAATTCCAAGTTGTGTTTCAAGGACAAAACATCTGGGCCATTCAGCTCCTAGAAGTACATCTGGGAAAGTCTTGAGATGCGCTCCTCTGAACTTGCGTCCCTCCAAAGAGCTCTTCCAAAGGAATGGCAACCTAGGGTGCGTGTCCTGAACTTCCATACTCACCCTGTCCTCCTCCTGAGGCAGAAGGCAGAGAATGTCAACATGAAGAGGATCACAGGTATGTGGGCACCAAAGTGCACCTTAATTAAAAGGGTAAAGGGAGGTAAAAATCCTTTGATGTCACACACATCAGAAGATGAACAAATCAAGACAAACGCATCAAATATTTGGAGCTACTCAAATAAAAGACAGAGATTCTTCAAACACTGCAGTGAGAGGGCATTCAAGTGTAGAGAGCCGAACTTGTGGGAAATGAGTACAGCAGAATAATAATTCAGTGTTCTAGCACGAACTGTGCTGGAAGGTTACCACAAAGAAGAACAAGTCACTGGTCACAAGTGAGGAGTTAGCCTGGAACAGGGGCTTTTCCCAATAGATATCCCACCTGTGGCCATGATGTCTTGGAAGGTAAGACAGCTTTCTGGCATGAGGGCAAGCCATTTCCTGCCAGCTGGTCTCAGTGACTGAAATTCATGCCAAGATTATTCAATTTATGGATGTGTCAAACACTACAACCAATTAAAGATGGAAGTTTTACAAGAGGTTCCTGGAATGTGTTGATGAGAACTTCCCTCTCCAAATGACAGCGGAGTCAGTGAGGAGAGGTGTGGTGCTGGACCTTGTTCTCAGCAACCTGTTGTTCTCATGAACAGGCTCAGATTGGATATTCTTGGAAATTCCTCCCTCTGAGGGCGGTGAGGCCCTGGAACAGGGTGCCCAGAGAAGCTGTGGCTGCCTCATCCCTGGCAGTGTCCAAGGCCAGGCTGGACAGGGCTTAGAGCAACCTGGGACAGTGGAAGGTGTCCCTGCCCATGGCTGGGGGGTGGAATGAGATGATATTTAAGGTCCCTTCCAACCCAAACCATTAGATGATTTTATGGTTTGCCTAGGACAATTTCTCATTTCAGCATTTTTCTTTTGTGCTCACATCTGACACCAATATTTTGGCCTTCTTATGTCATCCCACATATGTTTTTGTTGTCTTCATCATGACAGCGTAATTTTTTGAGTGGTGCTTAAAAGAAAAGCTCTAAGGTGGGGTACCCCAGCCTGTTAAAATACCTCCCTTTTTTCCTTGCTGTCACTTAACTAGGATCATATTCCCACAGTCAGGCTACAGGCAGCACACACAGTGAGAAAACAAACAGGAAAATTCCTGGGAGATTATCAGAAGCTAATGCAATTTAGAAGACTGATAGGAAGAGCAGGGACACTACTAGAAGTGAGGGCCTTTGTGAACAAGACACCAATCCAGTGAAGAAGAAAACAGTTGATATTCTAAGAAAACATCTAAGAATGGATTTCTTAACCACTGTAAACCGATTTTCTGTAGTGTCACTATTCCAAGCAAGCAAGGAAGCAGAAAGTTACAAGTAATCCTTGATTTCCATCCAAGGAGCCTTCAGCTTAGGGAAATTAAAACTTCTTTAAGAAGATAGAACCATCTGTCCAAATAGTGTCAGCTACTTACAGCACAGCCTGGCTCTGCAAGTACCCCTGCTACTGGAGACAAACGGTAATCAATGCCTCTGAGTAGGGCCAGTTCTCAGAAGAATCCACAGAAACCTTTTGGATATGGTTGCAGAAGCCCCTCTGGAATCACAGCTCAAACCTTCTCTCTGAATCCAACCTCTTTGCATGCTCTTCAAAACATGGACTCCTTTTTAGTAATGCTTGGCTCAATTAGTTCTGCCCATAATGAACATGCTTAAAATTCACCAATTTCTGTCCATGGGTAAAAACAACAACAACAACAACAAAGTTATAAAAAAAATCAATTCCACTGAACTTTGTTAAATTATCTGGATGTAAAAGAAAGGCAGATTTGTCCCAGGAAGTCTGTAGCAGCCTTTTGGCACGCAGACTCCCTTTTCCAGTCGCTTGGGTCTCATCAAGCAGGAGGTGTTGTCTTGTTTCACAACAAAGATACCTGTTGTCAGGAGGGCCATTTCCTGTCAGCCTGCCATAGTAACACGTCTGCCAGAAGCAGATGTCGCTCACTTCCCCGTACAAAGATCAGAGCGTTGCCACAGATGGCTCAGCTACACCCTCTGAAACGTTTCTCCCTCTCCTGCCATTGCAGTTGCACCCCACTAGAATGTTCTGACAGGCCTGATGGTAAAAGACAAGTCAGATGATGTTTCACGCACCCTGCAAGACTGTTCCTCTTTAAGGCAGGGAAAGATGAGTTTTGTTTGCAGTCAGGTAGGAGTTTATCTGTGTTTTGTTGTTTTGGGGTTTTTTTTTATTTGTTTGTTTGTTTCATGGGGTTTTTTGGGGTTTTTTTGGGAGGGTTGTTTTGTTTTGGCTTTTTTAAACAATAGAGAAATCCAGATATTTTAGTATGGAAAGAAACAAGCACACATTTTAAACAGGATCAAGAAAGCAATATCAAGTGTCCTTAAGCCAGGCTCAGGTTTTAGCTTGCTCTGGCATCTCAGAGACTGTTGCAGGGTAATCAACAAGCCTCACTTACCATCTCTGGCATTCTATTAATTCTTCCAGCTAAAGCCAGAATATTAGAACTTGCTGAGCACAGGATTTGTGGCACAAGACATCTTTCACACCCACATGCAGTTTTCAATACATCTATCAAGAGAAAAGTTACTTTTCTCTGGGGGTATACTTTAAACTCATACTGCTTCCAAGGGAGACCAAAGAGGATAATCCATGTAAGCTGAACTGGAATCCATGTTTGCTGCCTTTAGCTTCCAGCTCTAGACTGCACCAATTAATTTTATGTTACCCAGTCCATACAAGGCAGAAAAGTGAGCACTTGGGCTAATTATGCTTCAGGTGTAACACATCACTTGCCCACGTGTCACCAGAAAGAGCAACGTTTCCAATCAGGCCAAACTGTGCAGGGCCAGGAGTTGGGATTGGATGATCCCTGTGGGCCCTTTCCAACTCAGGTTATTCTATGATTCTATGATTCTATGAACAACAAAAAGTTGTTTGTACACAAAAGCCTCCCCATCTGTCTGAGCAGGGATTACCAGTAATGAGCCTGTGTCCTTGGCCCTGGTCCCACGAGGTTATAAATTCCTTTAATGCTTTAATCTACTGGTGAAAAAAACCTGTCAGAAGGAGTGGAGGAGAAACAAACAGAACATACCCCAACCAACCATCCTGAGGTACTGAAATGCACCTCTCACCCCACACGAGTTAAGAAATACACAACGTTCTGCAAATACTACTTGCATGAGGCTATACAATATATCCTAACTACGTATTTAACTGAGGGAAGTACAACTCATTTCTCCACCTCTCCTGCTACAGTCGGTAGAGGCAGCCCACGGGTTTCCCAGATTCTGTGGGGAAAAAAACCAACCCGGTACTTAAAGATCTGCCCCAAACTATGTGATCGTAAAGTCAGGATCCCTAGGGCAGACAGTACAGCTACCACAGTGTGATAAGGTGTGTGCAGCTGGTCCTGATGGAGCACCAAGAAATGCTGCTCCTGGGAATAAGGAAAGTGATTAAAACAGCTCAAGGACAGCAATCTGCATGAGCACAAGACCAGAGTGTGAAAAATGGGTTACTCTGGTGCTGTGTTATGCAGGCTGTGCACAAGAGGAGAAACTGCTTGTGCTTAATTAGAACTGTGTAGAAGACTAAAATAAAATTGTCTTAGTGAGTGAATATGGTAAACAATATGATGCCAGTATGATACTGGTAGAGGAGCTTTGCAGTGCAAAGTCTTCCAAAGTCACCTTGTACCCAGGCAACCTTGTAAATAAAACTATAGAAATCAAGATTGCCTGAGTAACACCACTGAAAATATCCACCAAATTCGAGAATGAATGCAGCAAAAATGGGATAAACCAGGAAAAAAATGTAACTGGGGACAGACTGTTTATTTGAGAGGAGTTTGGACAGAGAAAGTGAAGTGCAAGGGTGGTCCAAAAACTGAACATCCAAACCAGAAAACAGAAGATATAAAATCAGGTACAGAATGAAAGAGGACAGGGGGTTTTTTGTCAGTAGGAGTGTGGACACCTACAGATAGTAATGAATCCAAGTCCACAGTGATGTTGAAAGGACCCCTGTTGGATAACCTGCTGGAACTTCCATCATGTCTTCATCTGAAAAGACTTGGTGTCAGAAAGTAGAGAAAGAGGGGATTAGACTTGAAGTGGGAAGGGAGACAGAATTATAACTCAACAGAGGTTGGATGTGATTCATAATAATTACAATGATAATCAGCAGCTTTATAGTTGCGTGTGCTTTTAGATTAGCTATAATTTAATTGCTTTATTAGTCTCTCAGCCGTGTATTGCTCAATTTAAAATCATCCTAATTTCTTAATTCAGGTTATGTCTCAAGCCCGGACCCTGAAGGGGAGAGTCAGGCTCATAAGGTAACCTATGGCTACCTGCTTTGGCTCACCAGCCTGAAAGACCAGCTCTACCCTTCAATCAACAGGGACAGCCTTCAACCCACCTCCAGATGGATGCTCAGCCTCACACTCAGCCAGTCTCTGTCTCTATCCTCCCACCAAATGACACCGGTAATTCCAAAGCACTTGTAACAGAACGAGAAAACACTAATTTTGGTGTTCTCGCATGTTCTGTGCTCAGCTCATGACATTTCTGCTTCTCACACTTGTACAGGAAAATGACATGCCCACTGGTGTATTTTGATCTAAGAGAGATTCTGGAATTGTTTTGTGGTGTCATCCCTGTCAGCCTGAGGCAACCAGGACAGCACAAATGGATCTTCACCACTTATTCTGTAACTGCGATGGGAGGATGGGAGGGCTCTCGTACCCCACTGGTCCTCCACCTTCCTCTGTGCTTTTCTTTTGCAGAACCTTTTTTTGGTGTTGCCGTCCACTGAATCTCCACCTCTTTGGGACCCTTTGTATCACCAACGAGTCGGGGTCCCCTGAGCAGTTGTATGGGGTGCCCAAGCAGGAAAGGAGAAATATGTGCTGCAGCTGCAGAAAATGATCTCTGAAGTGGCACGTGCCCCACTGGTGAACCTGTGTCTTGTATTCTCTCCAGTAGTATCCAAGTTAATGGCCAAGTATCTCACATACAGATCCCTCTAACTTCAGAGATATGCGGCTTTCAGACTGGTTTTTACAGCAAAAAGCTTTTAGCTCACCAGGTCAGCAGAACTATAAGGAAAAGACAAGGAAAATCCTAGTCCATGCAATTTTCCTTATGTGGAACATTTTATGGCAACTCACCCCTTTCAAATGAAAGGCATTCAGTTTTGGCATCTTCTCTCCGGGGGTAATAGCACAGCTATTATCTCCCCATCATTTGCCCAATTCATCACTCAGAGCATTTCAATTTTGTCTAAATCAGAGAGAGTAAAAACGTTCTAAACCAAGAATATCGTCTTCCCTTTTACACTGGAAGAGATGACTCTCCAAAACACTGTGTTTCCTTCCCTCCCACACGCCTAAAAGCATCTCCTGAAAAAGCTCGATTTATATAATAATATCTGATCATCACTCTCTGAGCCAAGAGAAATAACAACTAAAATACAACACTGACAATGCTGGAGCCATCTGTGTCCTATAGGGTATGAAGATCAGTGATGTGCCACCATAGAAACAGCAGCTGAGGAGATCAACTCCAAGATTAAAGCCCAGTTCCAAAGGGATGCTAATCTACATTTAGGACTGCAGCCATGGAAATCTGCATTTCCTTCCATGTTGCTCAAAAGACCTTGCCAATTTAGGTATGATTTTACCAGGACAGATTCCATTTCTGAAACATTATTGCAGGATGTTTTGTATTGGATAGCCCTTAGCCCTGCAGTTTAATACCAGTTATTGTAGCTAAGAATGGTTCAGAGCACGTACAGTCACTTATTTTAAAAATGGACATTTTTACTCTAATGCCAAAGGGAAGGAGAATTTAAGTCCCAGACTGCTTAGCACTGCTTCTATGAAACCCAAGTGAAACTGCCTTGTCTGCTACATTTTTAGTAGCAGTAGCAGTGTCCTGGACTACTGGTTAACATAAGAGGCTGGGAATTCCGTGCTACATTGCAGTCAGCCCTAAACTGAAAAGTTTGCCATAGATAAGGACTTTTAAATCATTTCCCCTGAGCTGTGCTGGGTCTGCAGGCCTAACAGACCTAAAACTGCATTTCAGTCAATACAGCAATCAAATGAGTCCTGAAAAAATACTGCCATGTAAGAAAGGGCCACTTCACTGAACCACTTCCAGTTGTCACGCTGGTAAAATTGAGATGCTAACTCCCAGCTGGTGGGATTGTTAAACCCCCTGAAAATGAAACATTGGCGTATCAAATGGCTGACCAGGCACTCTTAAGAGATTACTCACCACTGAGCAATAGTCCACAGTTCTGGGTATTTCTGTTGTAGAGGAAAACCTGTTTCATGGGGACAGACTTTAATCCACCTACTCAGAAATCGTTCTGTATTGGTCCTGAAGTTCGTTATCAGCGCTAATAATTAAACCATGATCTTTTAGGGGTAAGTGTGTTTTTACCACTATCCACTAGTGGACTGAAATGAGCTTAAGTGAAGAATTTGTCCCTTCCAACTGTACATACTGGTGTGTCTTCCATCCTTAATGGTTACCACCTTCAAGTAGAATGTGTGGATGCAAAATTTCTCCTAGTGCAGAATTCTTTTATTTCATTCTGAGTCTTGAGTGCCTCGTTTTCTGCCCTTTTCTGCTCAATGATAAATACATTAGCATTTGAAAAAGAAACAGCTAAGAGAATCCCTTCCATAAGAGAGCTATTAAAAAGCAATTTCTTTACCAGGGAGAAATACTGCTGTCAAGCATACAACAGGCAGCCTTGCTTCATCGTTTGTTTTTGTGTTTGTATTATGGTTATTTTTCCTATTTCTGTTCATCAGCAAATCAGCTTGATAGATTAATTCTTTTTTGAGAGTCAGTCTTAGTCACTGGAGTCTGTTCACCAAGAACCATCTGTTCCCCAAGATTTCCCTCCCACACACCCTGGCAGAATTACGCCTACAACCAGTTTCTTCTATTAGGAAAGAAACGCCTGTAACAAGCTGGGTGACAAGAGTCCCCAGGGAGACAACACAAGAACTTGTAACTTTGTTCATCATTATTATAAAGCAACACTGGTTACTCAAGGGCTGACTGTGGAGGGTAAGTGAACCTGTCTACCCCTTCCCTCCCACTCTCTTGCTACAGTACCAGAAGGTCAAGACCTGTCCAAGAAGTGGGGATGGGGAGCAACTGGATGATGTTGTGGCAGCCCTTCTTCCCCTCCCACAGCCTGAGCCCCGACTTCATGGAGTGCGTTTATGTGCAAGTTAAGGGTGATGCCCCTAAAATTCCTTCCTCTGCCTCCAACCCTTTCATGATCATGCAGACGTCTGCTAATCCTTCCGACTTGAACTCATCCCATCTACCTTACCTAAGTAGGTGTCTGAGAGCGTTTAATCAGGTTAAACTGAATGAGCTAACAGATCTATTATGAAGGTATCACCTCACATCAAATCCATGACATGTACCAAATAACAGCAATGAAGTGGGAGCCTCATCCCAAGTGCAGGACACAGACAGGTAGAAGCTGGACTGTAGCCTGTGCCAGGCATTCCAAGACTAGAATCGAGTGCACCCTGGGTAGCTGTCACCTTCACTTCTGTCACTCAAACAGGCAGCCAAATTGCCAAATTGCAGTGGAGGAGACAGCAAGTAAATACATGCCTTGCCGTCCACAGAAAAGACTCTCTCCTGGGAATGACTGGGAAAGGGAATTGCTGGTTTAGTGAGTGAATATGGTAAGGTCAAAGACAGCACTTCTCTTCCCTCTCACCTATACAACATTTTCCCTCAGTCCCTAAAGTGACCTGCTGAACCAGCTCCCTGGAGGTGTGCTGCTGGCCTCAGAGAAAACCTCATCTCTTTTAACAAAACGTTCATCTCTTCAGAACAGAAATGGCATTTCTTGCCACTTCCTCTTTTCAGTGCTGCAGCTCAGAAGTCCTGGCACCTTCCCAGTGCATGGGCTAGGCTGTGCCTTTGGAGCTGGAATCCACCTAGCCTTGCTGGCAGAATAAAAACTAACGAACAGAAGTGAGAAGGACTGGTGAGTTAATTAAATGCAGCTCCTGTCAGAGGATGGGAGCACAAAAGCAGGTGTAGGCAGAGAAATTCTTCAGGGGCACAAGAACTACCACGCAGGAGCAGAGCAAACATGCATTTGATTTGAGCCACCATCTGACAACAGCTACAAGAAATGTTTCAAAGAAAGACATAATTCAGCAAATTACATCCTCCCGGTCAGGTCTCATCATGGTTTATAGAAGGAAGGGAGTTGTTTAAGTGTTTCATTTACAACATTATCTTCTATATATATTAAAATACGTATTTTTAGCCACACAAATGTTCAGTACAGCTTAAAGCCTCATTTCATTGACTAAACATCCTACATAATTAATTTAAAAATCTAGCTATTATTTAGTAAAATACTCTTTCCTTCTTCAGTGTTGAATTACTTTCACTGAACGTTCTCTTTCCTGGACACTGAGCTTATCTTACTTCGGGTTTACTTATTTTTAGCACAGATGTCTCTCACCACTCTGGTTTCATGTTCTGCTGATTCCCTTGATGCCAGGGATTTGAACATCTATTAGTACCTGAACAGTCTGCAGACAAGCACACAAAGCTGACTGCTTTCCTAGAGAGCACCTGCACTCCAAGGAACTCTCTGCTTCCATGGCTGCACATGGAAAGCAAACTGAAAGAGGATGGTCTCAAAGTTGCATCAGTGACCAGGGAATGACACTGATTAAATGTCTCTCAACATTCCAGATTAGATATTAGGCAGAAGGGAAAGAAGGGTAACTAAAGGTCTCCAGACATGTATTTTGGATTTCAAATAGTGTTTTTTATAAAATATTACATTAATACCTAACTAATACATAGCCTTCTTCATGAGTAAGTTCTTTATGAAGAGGAGCCATACAATTTTTCACAGGAGGAAACAGACACAGAGATTTGAAGTGACTTACCCAAGGTCACACAAGTGGAAGGAGAACCTAGCTATTTTAAAGCCCTTTAGGAGGCAACATGCCTTCCTTAACCAAGTGCTTCTTTCCTGAGAGCTGCCTTTTGAGGGTCAAATTAACATGAACATTTTGGCACTGACTCAAAGCCTAATCTGCGGTTAAAAAAAAATACAGCACACGTTTAGGCTTGGGAATATTATCTCTCTGTAACTGGATCGTAAGAAATTGTGTTTAATAAAGGCAAGATTCATTGGGGTGAACAGTAAAAAAACTTGGGTAACAGGCTTGTGGAAAAAATCTGCTCTTTTTTGCCAGTTCCATGTGCTCTCCTCCTTGTTCACTGCTTTACAGTCCTGTGCTGGGAGAGCACAGGTCCCCAGGGAGAAGGAAGGGAGAAGCACACAGGTGAGGCAGAGGAATGCCAGCTTCAGAGAGTACCAGCCCTGGGAAAAGATGAAGTTAACTGGAGGATAGCTCTTGCCTCCAAGTAGGCTGGGAACATCACTCTTTCCAGCTCCAAGCTTACAAAGAAAGAGGATATAAATATATCTGCTTTGCTCTTCATGCCTTTCCTACACACCACAAACTGCTTTTGACCCATCCTAATCAGGAGCTAACATTTATCTAGAGGAAAGCTGCCCAGAGTAGCAATCCTGATGTGTCCGCAGAGTTCACATGGACAGGAAACACAGAAATTGCCATTTGGTGATCCGGGGGTTTCATCTAAACCAAAGGCAAGCAGTAAAAACTGTCCTCAGAGGACACATCTGAGAGGGACTGAAGTGTGACTGATGTGTGACCAAAGCAGACACTGGTAAATGGGAAAAATTGATGGACAGCAACTAAGGTAGAAAATCAAAAGAATCTTCTCTGCAATGCACAGATGAACACAGAGGCAGCTGTGTCAACTCTCGTTTGATGCAGCACAGACCCCAAATCAGTGCTGAAATGGTACATGAGAAACACTGACACAGACAGTCCCAGATCTCAAAAGCACCTATTCCAGAGCTTTTCATAGAGTCCATTTTGTGCAGACGGATGGATAACACACAACTGGGTGAGGTTAAATGTACATCGCTGCCATAAACAGCAGCAGGGAAGCGATGCCTCGGGATTGCTGGTGCTTGTTTTTCCACATCCACTTCAGCAGGAGGTTAATTTTTATCACAGACATAAGCGAGGCTTCAGTTTAGCCACACCTTTGGGACTCTAGCACAAAAAATGTTTGGTCTTACAACAGCTGCTCAGTCATCCCCTGCTCTTATACCAAATAATGAATCCACACATTCTCTTAAAATCTGGATCCTCTCGGGGAAACTAATATTACATTTTATTTTGACAAATTACATACCAGTGAATTTCTCCTGCAACTGATTCCGTCCAGCACAACGGGTAATTTCACAGCAAGTATTTCTGCGTAAAAGTTGGGACTTCTACCTGAATTATTTGCTTTCTCCTATTGTTACTGGTTTGAATCAAAACCAATGTACAGATTCACAGGAACACAGAAACATATCCTATGTGCACCTACTTCAGGTTATGCCCTGCCATTTAAAATACAATGGCACACATGGAGAGTTAATATCATATAAATGAAAATTTAACATGAGAGAATTTGGTTTTCAGCCGGTTTCCTAGGAAACATTTCCAGCTACTATTGGTGGAGGCTACAGGTTGACTGTCAAGCCCACGATTTCCTTTGTTCCCAGTCCATCAGTTTGATTTCTTTTATCATCTGGTCTTCCCTTCTGAAATACATCTAATATAGGGGGAAGGGTTTCTTAATACATACAAAATAATCAGTATTTCCCAATCAGCCTCCCCAAAAGAGAGACACAAAGTGGTAGCAGTGATTAAAGAAGAATAAATGAAATGAAGTTACTTGAATTAATTTAAAACGTGATATCCAGATTTGTATATGCTCGAGTCTGCACAATGTTGATAAATATCTGCTGGAGATAATCTACAATTTTACTATTTATCCCTAACAAACAGATGGGCTTCCGTGTTGCCATTTACAAGAGTATAAACACATCCTGAAAACAAAAATGAAAACAAGGAAGAATTCAGAAATATGTGCACAGGTTTTTAACTGAACGTGCTGTTACTTAGGTGAGATTTTATAACCCTTTAGAACACCTGCATTTTCTAAAATTAAAGCATTACAGACAATGAGGACTGTAGAAAATCAATCCCCAATGTCACTGCTCCTTGAAGACAAGAGGGAAAACACACTGGAGTGTATCTACAGGAGAGAAAACAGGTCCCAGCCCCACAGACAGGCACTGACCTGGGCACGGTGCCTTGGTCTGGAACCTTCCTGGCTTTGTTTCTTACCAAAAAAAGTGATTGCTCCAGAGAAAGAGAAGGCAGCTGGGTATTTTCATGCACACAGAAATGAAGCCTCGCTTGCAGTGCTTAATGAAATTATGCAGACTCAAAGATATATCACTGCTTCTGTTTCTACTTCTGTTGTCACTCGCATTTCTGCTCGCTCTTTCTTTGTGCCTTGGCAGGGAAAAATACGGGCAACTGTGGTGGTTCCCCTCCTCTTCCCTGGTGGAATGAGATTGGACCCCTCCCTCCTTCCCAGGACATTCACAAGAGCTCAGACTGCAGTATTTTTGCAACTCTTCTACCCGTTCCAAACCCACCGTAGTGGCAGAAGGTTGGTTTGGCTCTTTTTAAGGACGCTATTAATAACATCCTTCAGAACTAGAGAAAATTTCTAGGAGCTATTCCCTTTAACCCATGGAATACCCCATCTCCCTCCTCACCTGCTTCAGTCATAAAAAATGGGTATACAAGCAGGTATTGTTTTTGTGGGAGTTTTTTTGTTTAACAGGCAACGTTTCCAGTGGCCTTCCATCATACTTTACGGGACTCCTTCAGCTCACGCACCCAGTAATGATTAAGGCAGTCAGGAGCAGAGATTAAAGACTGTGCTTTATGTTAATAACTGGGTGATGACCCAGGCCTAATAACCTCAAAACTGGAGCAAGACCTGCCCTGCTTGCGTAGAAAGCACAAACACCAATGCTGCTACGAGCTGAACTTGCCCTTGTGAAATGGCCTGCTTGATTCCCACAGAGCAACACTTAATCCGTGACTTTTCCCTTTAGGCGTCCATAATTTTGGATTAAGAGGATAATGGTGAAACTTTTCCAATCGCGTCACTGAAGCAGGAATGCCAGAGCACGGTAAGGGCTCACCTTTCTCTCCTGAGCTGAACTACCTGGAGATATTACAGTATCATGAAAAAATTGTGGGTAGCACATGAGCAGCGTAATTGTTTCATACTAATCAACACTGAAATTGTTAGAGAAATAAAAAGCTGTCTTTTCACTTAGAGCCTGCAGCAAAATTTGCCTAGCTGATGGTGAACATTACAGAGGTTCATTTATTCTATGCATTTCAGTTCTCAGCATGACACACCTTCTATCCAGGGATGTGAATGTATTTGCAGTGTATCACAGGAGATGAAACAATATCCATCAACTAGTTCCACTGTTTATTTATGGTTAATATTTCACAGCAATAAACATTAAATACGTTCCTATGTGATAAGATAACAATCTGAGGCCAACACCTTCCCTTTCGAGGCTCCCAGTAAAATGATAACCTTTGAAACATATCCGCTGCCTGATGTAAAAACTGAGAACTGTCTCCACCAAGCAACTCAATCACTGATCTGTATCTTTATGACTACAACTTCTCATTATGGAGATATAGATACCACCTAAACCACTTCAGTAAGACACAAGCAAACGTGGGGTTAGCTCAGCATATCAAGACAATGATATGAGGAAGTTCTGCTGGTAAGTCTTTCCAGCTGGACAAATCCCAGACCACAGAGCATTTTTCTGGTTGGTATCGATGGGCTCCATAGCTAATACTCCTGCAGTGCACTTCAGCTATGAACTTGAAGAGAGGCACACAGAAAACACAAGAAAAGGAGAATACTTAATCTCATTTGGGAAAAGGGTAGACACTCAGGAATAAGAGGTTTGTATTATGCTGAGAGGAAGAAAAGATATACAGAGGGGTATGGAATAAAGGACTTTGCTTCCTAAAGGGAGATGGCCTTTAAGATCACCTGGTCTAGTGAAAGGTGTCCCTGTGGGGGAGAGAGCTGGAATGAGATGAGCTTGAAGATCCCTTCCAACCCAAATCATTCCACCATGACTCTCTGACTTTCCTTCTGAACACCCTATCAGCTATCAGACTATCAAGTGTGCAGCACTGGCCAGCCCAAATCCAAGATACAAGATGTAATCTCATTTTCAGCTTTCTCCGACTACACCTAAAGTCCAGACTGCTGGTAGGAAAGAGTGCAGCTCTGCCATCCCGCTTAAAAGGTGACATCTGAAACTGGGGAAGGGGAGCTGTGGAGGTTATGTCGGTGAGGAAGGAGGATCAGGAAGCACTGTCGGCCATCACCCAAATGCGGTCGTGATCCATGTTAACTAGAACATGCAGTCATCAGGTCCCAAATCTCAGCAAATTCACCTCTGGTTTTTCCCCTTTCTGCGTCTGAGATGACATGCTAAAATGGCAAAGAATTTACTTACTGTTGACTGTAGTTGCTGAGGAACATGGGAGGGACGGGTGATGGGACAATTCTGGGAGCTGAAGGAGGTATGTGAAGATGGGACCGAGCAGATCATGGCTGTAAGCATCTGCAGATCATTAAACAGAAATGAGCAGTAGAGCGGCATACAGGATTTGGGTCAGAGCTGACTTGGAAAAGGTGCAGCTAGAATTGCTGATGATTGAGTGATGTTCTGATCAAAACCTTCCCTGGAGATTTCTGGGGTTAGTGGAAAGTGGGGAAACGGGTTGCTAGGCCCCAAGGGAGCAAATCCTGTCTGTCAGAAAGAAATGGATGAAATAGGGGAAAGGCAGAAAGAATGATAATCTTCCAAGCTTCAAAAGGAAGGGCTGAAGGGCAGAATTTGGGAAGGATGACAAAATGATTTACTGCTTCCATGCCCTATGGAAGCTCAAGGTCTCCAGGCCGCTAAGAATGGTTACTGTCTTCCCACTCAATGTACTGTGCACATAAAAAATTTGACAGGGAAGAATCTAATTACCATTCCCTAAAGGCTCAGAGACCCTCCATTGATAAAACTCCATCAAAATCATACAGGCACTACATAAACAATTCTGAGTTGCAGCAAACTTGATTTATTCTGTATTCCTTTCCTGTTCAGGCTGCAGTGCAGTCCTGATGCCCTTTAGACATCACAACAGAACCCAGCCCATTGCCTTTGATCAGTTTGTATTTCTGCTCACCATGAAACAGAAACAAGCAAAATTAGTACTCAGGATTTGTGGAGACATTAATCTTTTAAAGGATCAGGTTTAATGAGTTAAAAATATTGGAATGAGACTCATATCTACGTGCCACAACATATTTTTAGCACATACAAGCCTTCATGTACAAGAATATTCCCCCCCTCTGAACTTTCCTGCCTCTATCTCTTGCGCATCCTTTCTTAGTGTAAATCCTTTAAATGGATTACATTTAAAGAACCACTTATTTGATGCTAGGAAGAGATGCTAAAGCAGTATTTTGGCAGTTGTTTATGAAGTGATCAAAATCTTCTATTTATTCTACACAGATATAATAAAAGGATGGTAATTTATTTTGCTAATTGATACAAAATGGTAAGGACTAGAACTTTAAATTGGTGGAAAGACAGAAATCAGAATGTGACTGTCTTTTCTTCAATGGACAAAGCAAGAGCCCCACACAGAGGAAATCCTTGAAGGATGTGTATGGTGACAACATGCAAGAGATGGATGAATCAAAAAGGATGGAGAAGAAGAAGAGAGTCTTGTGTCTCAGTCCTTTGAGAAATGCTGTATTTTCCCTGCTTATCTTTCTGGATACACCCAGTGATGCTACAAATCCCTCTTCAAATTCTTACCTACAATACAGGTTTTCTCTGCAGGCTGTTTCTGATGTTTCACCACACTCCTTATGACATTAATAGTTACATGTACATGTATTTACTGTTCTCTGCCCTTTCTGGAAAACAAAACCAAACCAAACCAAAACCAAACAAACTCAAACCTATCTCAGCTTTTCTACTACCTTGAAAACAATAAAATAGCAAACCCTATTTTCACAGAGGAAACCCTTGGGTATCTCAGAGAAGGCACATTGTGGGTTTAGGCCTTACCTCTCAAAAAGATGCATCACCTTCCTCATACCACATATGTGGAGAGAATGTGACACGGGAAGTAGTCCAGTGAAAATGACATTTTACAAGAAGTTACAAGCCCCACCTCCGTGTTCTTAGAAACTTAGGTAACTTGGATAGTGTACCTGGAAAGCTGAGTTGCACCTTGGGCACGAAGTTTGGTGGAGAAACCAGCTGGCAAGAGCGTTTTTGAACAAGCAGCCACACGAATGAGCTCTCAAACACATTCTGGGTATCTCTGGCAGTGCAATGTGGAATTCTGTGGCTGTGTTACAACTTGGAACAGATTTCACAGCTTAAGTATTCTAGCTAGGGAAAGGGAACCCCACTCTTACAGGCCTTTGAGTGAAAAAAATCAGAACTCATGAGACACGAGATCCTTGCTTGCTTTCTGCTGTCACAGGTCAAATAAACCTTGCTCCAGAAAAATGCCTAAGCAGGTATTTTATTTGAAGCACGTTTGTTGAAACGGGAACTCACTGCAAGTTTCCTGTGAGCTTTCGACACACTGCACCTGTGCAGTATTCACACATGGGCAAGGACTCCGCAACATGGTGGTAAAGATGCAAAGAACTCTATTGCGTATCTGAAATTCCCTTAAATACCAATAGAAAGACAGGAAATCACCTCATATAAACAGGAAAGATGTTCACCTCAGTGTTCCCCAATCACCTGGAATACTTCTCAGACATTGCCTATTATGGTAAAGGATAAACAACACCTTACAAGGTCAGAAACTGCAATTATCACATCTCATAGGGCTGACACTGTCCAGAAACCCACAATCCTCTCTCAGCCCATCCCTGGTGACCTGGCTGTAATCCCAGGGTCACCTCTGGGTCTGAGAACGAGGATCTCTCTTCGGCCGACAAGGCCTAAACTCTCTTCCAGCACACAGTGTAGCCCAACACAGCTGGAAGCTGCACATCTGGTTCATCTCACATTAAAAGACGGAAAACAATTTTCATTCATTTGACAGAAGGGGTAACAGATTAATCTAGATATCTAAACAGTTGTCCTGAAGGAAGAATACGAAGTTTTGATGTATCTCACATCTTCTCAAGTCCTTCTTCAGCTTTCTCATAGGCCTCCTTTAGGCACTGGAAGGGCTTTGTCCTTCCTAACCTGCTCCCTGGGTGGTTGAAATGCCCCATGAGGACCAGGGACTGTGAACGTGAATATTAAGTGCTGTTAATGGCATTGCCTCTATTTTAATCCCTTTGCTGCCAGCCAATCACTTGTTTCACTACCATCAAGTGCAATAATTTCTGAGAATTAAAACACCCTGCCAGGACATGCTGAGGCAGCTGGAAGACCTTATCTCACAAAAGTTTGTTTAGGGAGTGAACTCTGGAATACAGAAACTTCCTTGTAATCAACACTGCCCAGCAGAGGCAGGAGAGTAAAAGCCAAAGGATGTAATAAAAGACGGGGAAAGCTACCAGAAAGCTCAGGAGCTCAGAGATCCAGAGCCTGTTTCCCTTCTCCAGCTTCCTAAGTTAGATACTACTTACAACAGCACTGCCAGTTATCAGTAGAGACTATTGCATAAAGAATGCACTACAACCTGTAGTTTGTTGTTGTTTTTTTTAAGGTGCTATACAGGGTAAGTTCCCACATAAACTCTTAGAGAATTCTGCTTATAAGTGACCTCCAGGCAAAGCATGAACCATTAAACTCTTGCAGGCTGAATGTCCAGCCAGGTTTCTTTTCCCCACCTTGACTATAACACCCTTATGTGTATACTGGCAATCTGGTGGAGACAATGCTGAAAGCTTTGCTATTGTCAAGGTAAATGATATTCATAGCTTTCCCCACACCCACAGATTCAGTCATTTTATCACAGTCCGAGACCAGATTGGAGCAGCTAAGCATATCAAGGGTAAATCACAGAATCGTGGAAGTTACTTTAAAGATCAGGGGTGGGGCAGCCACAGCTTCTCTGGGCACCCTGTGCCAGGGCCTCACCACCCTCACAGGGAACAATTTCTTCCCAATATCCAATCTAACCCTGCTCTCTGTCAGTGTGAAGCCATTGCCCCTTGTCCTGTCACTCCAGGCCCTTGTCAAGAGAGTCTCTCCATCTTTCTTGCTGGCTCCCTTCAGGTACTGGAAGGCTGCAATTAGGTCACTTTCTCTTTTCCAAATCCATGCTGACCTTCAAGTCACCTCCTTTTCCTTCATGTACCCAGAAATGTGTCAAGAAAATTCACTCCATGATTTTTTTTTTTCAGAGACAGAAGTAAAACTGCCTGCAGTTGCAGCTGCCTGAATTGTCCCTCTTGCCCTTTCTGACAATGGATGAAGCATCTGCCCTTTTTTCCAGCCATAAGTGTCCTCTAGAATGTAGAAATCCTGGAGGCTTCTGGAATAAATGGAATACATAGCTCTTCATGCTCTCTTTACGCTCCTGGCAAAGAAATTTGCTGTAAAACATACCCCCACACAGAGTTCTAGTAGAGTCAGCTTCCTGCAGATCAAAGCAAGGGCAGCAGCTTGGGAACTGCCCACATCCAATGGGGAGTCAACCATCAGGGAGACAGCGTGCCTCCAGGCATGGATACAGCACAGCAAGGAACTCATCAGCTTTTTGAACAGGTTGCTGCCTTTCTGCAAGCAACCTCCCCAAGCACAAATCTACCCATAAAAATGTTTTTCCCTCCTCCATCACTGAGAATTTTGTCACGCTTTGTATGGAAATGCCCTTCCCAGTGCTGAAATTATTTGTGGATGAACAGTTCAGGTGGTTAATCCCTCAGGTGTGGGCACACATGCAATGCCAGAAGTGGCACAGTTCTGTGGTCTTCACCTGGTCTTCTGAAACATGAGCTTATCACTTGAAGAATGATAAACCCTTTTCTTACCCTCCTGCATCCCTATTGTTGTTTCCTCACAGCCTGCTTTATACCTGAGCACCTTGAATAGTGAGATACTTCTAAAAAAGGTTTAAAGAGGTCAGACTGAGAGCTGTTACAGAAAGGATCATGAAATTTTTGAGTGAAGGTGTAATTACCCATACTTACAGTGTGTGTGTCTTAGCAGATTTTGATACAGCTTTAATAAATAAAACATTAACATAAACTTCAGGCAAGTACAGAGCCCTCTGGACATCCTAATTCTTCAGGATGCATTCACTAACAAAAAGAGAACCTAAATAACTTATTCTAGCTTCATCCGATAGGGAAATCTTCAGTGTTGTGGAAAAAAACTGGCAACTGATTAGAAATCTTTGCTGTAATTTAGAGCTCTAGTTCTGCAATTATAAAAATAAAAAACTGAAATGGTTAAAAAAGCAAGTTGTTACTTTGGAAGAGGTCATCCCAAAATATTTTGGGGTTTGGGGTTTTTTTCCCCCTCTTTTTAGGGCCCTGGGGTTGGAGCTCCACCAAAGCAGTCAAGCAAATTCAAAAAAAAAGTCCATTTTGCTTGTCCCTACCCATATTTTCTTTGCCAAAAAACATTTGGGAAGCACTTTCTTCTCCTTCCAACTAGGAAGATACTGACTGCTCACTGTAAACATTTTATTATACAGATGAAGAACTTGTAGTATACGCAACTGTAATCGCAATAACGCCCAGCTTGGAGCCAGATCCAGGCTTCTGTTTCGCTGAGCTCAGCAGTAGAATGAAGGCTTTAAAACACATTTTAGTGTTTTGCAGATACAAAACCAAAATAAGAGACCTTTGTCCCTAAACTAAGCTATGAAATCCCACTTTTAAGATGAGATGGCAACACAAGGAGACAACCAGCAGAGGAGGTGAGAAAGATGAGAAGAAGACACACAATAATGGAGATCAAAAGTACACACACAGTTAGTTAGTATCAAAGGCTTGTTTGGTTTTTAAACAAGCCACAAGTCAGTGCTTGTTTTCATTATTCATATTTGTTATTTCTACTGCAGCAGTGCCCAGAAGTCCCATCCAGACATCCCGCGCTCAGTCCCTGCTTTTAAATCTTGATGCAGTCACACTATCCCAAAGCTTCACGTATGAGAAGGAGATCACTCCAAATTTTGTTTCTCATCTAAATCATGCCCATAAATAATAAGCCACACACTTGGCAAAACTCACCCAATTCAGACTGTATCAGCACAAGGCAAGTTTCTGTTAAGTCTTCAGCAGCACCCACTTCGACATAACCGCGCTGAATTTTGGATAAAACAGATCCAAACTGCAGCACAAGACTGATGCACCACTGAAGACACATCAACATTCTTCAACGAAAACAAGTGAAAGCTTATAGCAACTGATCACATATAGGGTCAAAAATCAGTCTAATGATAATTTTCGATAGAGTGAATAAAGCATGCCTTGATTTTAAAAGTATTTAGCTAGACTGGCAACCCTTTCCCTTTGCCAACTCCAGATCAAACACAAATCAGGCCAGAACAGCAGGCTCTGGACAACCACCTCCACAGTCCAGAGTGCGGCAGTGAATCATCCCTGTTCCCAGAATTAATAGGATTTCCCTCTGCAGAGTCAGACCAGCTCATTCTGGGAGTCTGGCTGCAGTCAGTTTGTGCTGTTCACAGTCACACCATCGTTCACATTTAACTATGAATGGAAGAGCTGTTTCGCTTCAGGAAGCAAAATTAATTTACAACACTAATAATACTCTCACTCCCAAATCCCTTAAAAGAAAACAAAAGGCCTAATACAAACCCCCAGAAAATTACCAAAGCCCAATTTTCAGGCTCGGGTTCCTTGGCACAATTCAGACATTTTGATTTGCGTACGCAATGACGCGAGTCAGAACTTCACAGTTTTTTAAAGCTATCTCCCTAATATATTTGGCAGTTCTTATGGGTCTGGTAAATGTAATAAAAACAGTAGGTTGGATTTGCCTGAGTAAACTGCAGTCAAAGGTGACCTTCAGACAACTTTTAAGCTGCGTGATCCTCTGGAAGATGGATTTTAGGATCAATTGTAGGACATCCAGAAGATCAAAAGCTCTGGATTGTGAATATCAAGATACATCACTGTGTCGCAAGTGAGAGCTCTCTCAGAGGCCCAAAGGCTCAGAGTATTCCCCTGCCTTCTCCCCAGTATTCCAACAAATTTGTTTATCCCTGTACTAGTCAGGGATCAGGTTTTGACTGGGAAGTCAAAACAGAAGTTTAAAGATTCTGCCCCACTATATTTAGGATTTCTTCTTAAACTGCTGTGTTTTGTTCACAACAAACTATTTCTTTGCAGGGTCTTCTGACATAAAATTGGTCTTAGCCTCCATCATTCAGTCACAGTCTGCTGCCAGAGAAGAAAAAATACTGGTAAGAAAGGCCAGAGTTCAATTTAGGAAAACAGAAAAGCATCCTTTAAGGAAAAAAAAAATGGAAGAAACAGCTGAGGATAGAATGGAATAAAAATAGGCACAAAGGATAAAACATGAGTTAACTTCACATTGTGTTGAATGATCAAATAGCCAATTCTGCTTTTTGGGTGCTGACTGATGGCTCCATTGCCAACTCATTCCAGAAAAAAATCCTGTTTTTTCTTAACTACAATTTGCAGGCCCTCAGAGGTTGTTTGAGGTTAGCTGTCCTCATTCAGCCCCAATTCCAAGCTGAGAATCCACGCCTGCAGATGAGCTGTGGTACATGAACAGCTCCATCGGTGTCCAGAGCGGTTCTGAAGTGCAACAGCCCAAAAAGGAATTGTGCCAACTCGCACACATCAAGAGCCAAGTCGCGGGCTCCAGCAAAATGACAAACATTGTTTAAAAACATGTTTGCTGAAGGCCTTGTTGGTGAACGGGTCACTTGGCAAAACTGTGAACACAAGGCATGCTGTGCAGCTGCCGAAAAGCTCAGCTCTCCCGTGTTCCTGAGCGAAACCGGGATCCAGGAGAAATCGGAGGCTTACAAAGGATGCCCAACAGGACTTCTCTAATGATGTTGCTCCATGGCCTTGCTGCCAGCAAAAGCTGCCGGGAAATGGCTCTGATTTCTGTTACTGGTGTAAAACTCTCAAGCCTGCGTAGGAGAGCTTTTCTCTTCAACGCTCTTTGTTCTTTTCCCATCCTCTTTGAAAACGCCATGCTGAACTCCTCCATCCCTCTAATGCACTCTCCCACTTCCTCGACTTTTTCCTTCAGGATATGTAGACAGCCGTGGTGGTGAAGTTGAAAGCTTTCTCCTGGCAAGGAGACCTGGAAAGGCACAACTTTCTGGATGGAGAGATCTCTGACTGGCATAAAAGTAAATTTTGTGGATTAGAGAATCTCAAGCTTCCCTTTAGTCACTTGAAAAAAAAAAATCTAACATTAGGATACTATTTCCATCTCCAACTTGACACACAAGGTTGAGTTCAGATGCAATCACACGGGAAAAGAGGTGGATGAGAGTCAGCAGTACCAATAAAACAATTACTTCTTGGGTTTGTTAGGTTCCAAGCCCAGAAACTGTCTAGCTTGCTTATGCTCCAAGGCTGGAATCAGACAGTATTGGTTTCCCAGATATAGAAGAGTGATTAAACTGCATTTTCATCTCTGTACCAAACACTTTTCCCTGTGTTTAAATCACTATCATCTGAAGTTGAAATACTGGCAGGGAAATCAAACTCATGCATGTAATTATCCAGAACAAAAAGAAAATCCACCAGAATGCCACAGAACTGTAAGGACGACTTATAAACTACTTATTTGGGCCCATCACCTCTTTGAAATCTACCCTTCATGAGATACTCAACCAAACCTAAATGAAGGTACCAAGAGAAATTCTACTGATTCCAGGAACTGGGCCTTGGCTGCAAACCAGAAAGTATGTAGGCATAAATGCAAATTCAAGCAATGTTATGAAGATCCTTTAAAGCTGTGACTCAACTGCAATCTTAGTTTGCTAACTCCCTTATGAGATTCCCTCTTTCTTCTGCATGACACCCTTGAACATTAAAGAAAAAATACTGTGAAGTTACAGGCTGTAAGTGTCCCAAAATATCACTGCTTATGGAGCACTAAAAATCCATTTCATTTTACAGACGGCAGCAAATGCAGCCTAACTGCAACCTCTACGCTGTTACTGGCAAGAGAAAAACTTATTGTCGATGGTTTTTTTAATTGCATCATTCTCAAGGTACTGCCTGCTCATTTGCTTCAAGGGCTGAACTTTTATTTTGTCATTTATCAGCTGGTAGAATCTCCACTGCAGAATCTTCACTACCACACAAATCCCTTGAGATACCCACCACTAAGTAAAACAAAAATGGCTAGCTTGAAAGAGAGTGCCTTTGTGTCTATACAAATGTGTATGTGTTAATTGGGCTGCAGAGCACAGTTTTGTGCTGGCTGTATAAAAAGCTTGTCCATAACATTCCTTGGACAAAATGAGATCTCTGACCATCAGAGTTCTCAGAGAGCAACATACTATTAGCCATGATACCCTTATAGATTTAGCAGAATAACTGAATATTAATATTTAAACATGTGCATGTCTCGTTAGATATCTTATATGAAACTGAGAAAATTCTCCTTTTTTTTTAGCTTTTTTATAACTTTACTGCATGAGCAACACATGCATTAGCACACAATTGGCTATAGGGATTTTTCTGGAATGCTTCTATTTGAGGCTCTGTATTCTCCCCTGGAGGTGTTGCTGTTTACATCATGATCTACCTGACATCACAAAATGATTTTAAGGGGAAAAAACCCAACCAAACAAAAAAAAAACCCTTTCTGAAATCTGATGATTTCTTGCGATTCCAGACCAGGCCACAGAAAAATCGCATGGAACGAAGAAGTGAAGATAAAAGTGAGGGACAACTTTTACAGATTGTTCTGCAGGTGGTGGGTATGTGTGTAGAATGACATGAAGACAGAAACCATTAACCCCCTTGCTGCTGCAGCTGAGCAAGCAGGCACAGAGAAAGCTGAGCTGCACAAAAAGATCTTGCTCTACCCTTCATACGAGGCGAATTTTCTGTACACACACCTTGCAAGGATCAAGACTCTGCTGAGGTGGCAGCTGCTGCCAGGCAGGTGGCCCCTGATGTTGGACCACCCTGATTCATGCTGGGTTTCTCTTTTCAGTGGAAGATGAGGAAACTGATGTGTCAGGTTTTGACACCAAAACATTTTTATTGACAGAATGATGAACACACTTCAAATGAACTGAGAAGCACTTTTGCTTTCAAAGACTTACCAATTTCAGAGTAATTCACCTTGTTTCTACAGTTTCATATCACACTGTGTTCTTGTTTTTCATTTAGAATCTCCTGTAATTTAAACAATCTTAATTTCATTGTGATTTACTGTGTACCTTTGTACAACTGGAGGAAATTGAAAACTGCAAGTCTATTTTATTTTTAAAAGAGTTGACTTCACCACTGTGAATACCCGCAGGAGCAGAAGGACTGAAGATAGTTTGCGAAGATGGAGTATTACACTGTGACCTCTCCTTGACAGTGATAAAACTGAGGTTTGAATTCTGTACCATCTGGCAGAGCTTGTGACCTGGAGACAAATGGCATCCCCAAGGCTTGTCTGAGTTTCAGCAGCATCTCTTTTCTTAATAAAAGACGATGTATCACACCATTAGGTCATAATCCTTCCTAGTGCTTCCAGCACCGCAAGTTCTGCTTTTAAGGGGCAAGATCAGCAGGAACCATGCTGGTAACACCACAGAACTGCATCTCTAAGTGATCAGAAAGTGATGTTTCAGGGAGACAGTCATGCAGGAGTACAAGGAGAAGCCAATGTAATAAGGGACACAACTTCTTGCAGTCGGAAATGCCTTCGGGAAGGGTCTAAAGTGCAAGTCTTAGGAAGTGTGGCTTGGGGAGCTGGAGTTGCTTAGCCTGGAGAAAAGAAGGCTCAGGGGGTACCTCACTGCTTCTCTACAACTACCTGAAAGGAGGTTTTAACAAAGTAGGGGTCGGTCTCCTCTCCCAGGCAGCAAGTGATAAGATGAAAAGGAAATGGTCTCAAATTGTGTCAGTGAAGGTTTAGATTGGATGCCAGGAAAATTTTCTTCACCAAGAGGGTTTTCAAGCATTGGAACAGGCTGCCAGAGGGAGTGGTTGAGTCACCATTCCTGAAGGCATTTTAAAGATGTGATGCTTAAGGACGTGGTTTAGTGGTGGACTTGGCAGTGCTGGGTTAACAGCTGGGCTCCATGATCTACAACTCATTTGTTCTTCAAACACACAGAGATAGAAAAAATATTATTTCCATCTTGGCCTTGAACACTTCCAGGGATGGGGCACTCACAGAATGAGAGAACCAGTTAGGTTGGAAAAGATCTCTGAGATCATCGAGTCCAACCTGTGACCTAACACCACCGTGTTCCATCAACCTAAAAACCTCATTAACCCTGATCCAGGTACGCGCCCCTCTATAGTGGCCACAGCTGATTTCAGGGATGCTGTTCCAGATGGAGTGACAGTGCACTGGTTTGGCAAGGAGAACTTGTATTGCTTATGGTGATGAGTGAGGAGGCAAAGACAGGGATAGTCATAGGAGGTGGGGAAAGATAAATCTGGAATGATCTGCTGAAACATATAGGGCCTTGCTGGATGTTTGCTGATAAACACAGCACTCTTCACAAGGAAATACTGAAGAGGCAAAGGTGTCTGACAGCACTGAGCATCTGATTTTTGCAGTGGCCAGGCCCATCCCAATGTGCAGCTCCAGACAAAGCTTTGCAGGGAAGAGAAGGTCTGTCTGTAGCATCCACTGCAACTATAAGGGTTAACTGTGGCTGGACAACAGGAAAAAGCAGCAGCATTTCACAGTCACACCTAATTCCCCATTTTCAGCAGCCTCCCCATTTTCTCTCTGAATTGTCAGAGACATTAATAAGAGCCTTTTCCACTCCCCACTTTGATCTTTCTGATTAGGAACACTGAACAAATATATCTGAGAAACAGCCTAGCAGCAGCAAGCAGCCTTGGTTCACTGCATGCAGGGCATGGAAAATGCTCTGCTCTCCCAGGGACAATGGGAAAGCTACAATCAGTGACTCAGCATTAGCCCAGTAACTGCTCTCCACGGAATCCCAAGACACCCCCTCCAAGCATTCCTGCCTACTTCTGTGCACAGAGGGATCAGACAGCAAAGAGTGCTCCTTGAAACAATTCCCTACCTCTGACAAACACACACCTCCCATCAACTAACGATGATACAGCCCTGTCAAGCTTTGCCTCATGAGCCACATCTCCGGACACATCCAGGCTGCAGCCAAGACTGAAATTTGGGGTTTTTTGTGTAACAGCTGTGCTCTGTTCAAGGCAGACATGGCACTTCATTAAGCACAGGGTAATAGCTTGATTCCCTTAGGGACTCGCTGCTGGAAAATAGAACATCTCCTTTCATAAATAGGCAAGGTCACCATGCTTGTTTTGGATTTGATGCTGAGATAATTGAGTATCTGTTCCTTATACATTGCATATTAATGCACTAATGCATCTGCATGTAAAACTAATTTTACTAGACCTAAGGAAAGCAGCCTTATGTTACATTTCAACGCCTATTCAGCAACAGAATGCAGTCAAAGAACTCTGATTTATGCCCAAACTATCTTCTGTATTTTACTTTCCATGTTGGATTCAGAAGTTGGAAAATTCCAACTGTTGAAAAGCACAGATGAAGCTATTTTGCCCGTTCACACAGTATCACCCTTTTGGAACTCACAGCTGCTCTTCTATTTAACAGGAGTCATCTCCCAGCATATTCACATGTACACACTGTGAACACCACAGGTCACAAATGTGATACCTCAGTGTTTAAACCCCTGTAGATATAGTGATAAAAGCCACACAAATTTCACAGAGATATATGAAGAGGGATCAAAATTCTAGGCAAGTTCTTTCAAAATATTTCTAAGCACTACCAAAAATCAGGAGTCCCCAGAGGACCTTACCTGAAGAACCTAAACATTACACAACTAATTCTAACCAATCTGCTTCACTTTGATCTTACTTCATCTCAAATACTCATTTTATCTCTTTATTTAGAATATTTAGAAGTTGGCAACCTGTTTTCCTCTGTTCCTTTGCTTCCTGGAATAGTTCCTTCCCGGATGTGCAAACAAGAAAATCCAAAGGACAATACTAGGTCAAAGCTAAATGCAAAAGAAGAAAGTTACTTGCAAAGTCAATGTGTCGTGGCTCAGTAGAGAAGATTACATAGGGTAAGACATTAAAGAAGAAATAAAGTGTTTTCTCCTAAACCCAGATACAAACACTGTTCTGCATTAAATCCAGCAGGTTGTGGGGGAAAGGAATAATTATGCACTAGAGTTTAGAAAGGTACACATTAACAATACACATAAATAACAGAAAGAATTTTATTCTGAATTTTCCTGTGCTTACTCCAAAATATGTCATCAGAGATTACGATCAGAAATTTCAAATGCAAATGTTGTCTGAAGATTTGGAACAAAGTTTTGCTGCATTTTTATTTGTTATATACCTCAGGAATTTCCCAAACTGGAGGATTCAAACCTCAACTGTAAATCAAAGGGCAGTCTCTAGATCTGCAAAAATGTTAAGAATAATGTTTCCTGCCCTCCTCATCTGTCATTAAATTAATAGCTAGTGGAATTAACAGTTTCATTTCTAGGAAAAAAAATAAATCTCCAAGGCTATCAACATTTGTACATGGCAAACACCTTCAAGGAGTAAGGTTTCTGCCTTAGGCAAGGGTTTTTGAGTAATTTTAAAATGATCAGCATCAAAAAGACACCTTCTTCCTTGAGAGGACCTGGATGACTTGTGAGAGTTTTTTCTTCCCAAGGCTGCAGCAGCCTGACTTAGAGCCCTGCCTGCTCCTTTTGTTCATTTGGAACACGTTGGAGCAGGCTATGAAAGGTTCAAGGAGAGGTTATCAGGTCCTGTTTGCTGTTGGCATGTCTAAAACTGCTGACACATGCTAGGAAGAAAAATGGGTACATCTAACACAGCTGTACAACAATAAAACAGCTACTAGGGAACCTCACCTAGAGCTAACAACACCTCCAAGCTGTGCTGGCCAACTGAAGAGATAAGCCAGTAGTATTTATACATAAAATGCAAACAGAGCTTACAGAAGTCTTGATAAATACCTAGGCTTATCGTTTCCTCAGTGTTTTAAAGCAAAAAAGGCAAAAAGACACGCAGAACACAGCACATTTGGGATTTTGTTGGTTGATGATGAAAACCATTATCCACAGTGATGAAAGCTGACGGTGGACTTGGCAGTGTGAGGTTAAGGGCTGGACTCAAAGACCTTGATGGTTTTTTCCAACCTAAATCACTCGATGATGGACTTGCAAAAAGCAACCAATGGGATTGTTTTCTTTTGTATCACTCACAAATTTTCATGAATATGAAAATAATCTACCCTCTGTTAAAAACACACCAAAACCAAACAAACTCCGTTCTTGGACATATATTAGATTTTCCTAGCTTAATGCCTCAAAACATTAAAAGGAAAAAAGCATGTTTTCTGACAGACCTACTTGTCTCAAAGCCACCTATTTTACCTCTAACTGCTGTAGAAGGAGGATTTTTCCAGTCAAGTCTTGTTCAAACTTTCAGACCAATACCCTATAAAGATATGTTGACATTTCTCAGATTAATTCCATGTAATTCCTTGCCTGCTAGGGCCAAATCTGTCCCTTCCTCTCATTTCACATCAGCTATGTACAAATTCACACTAGCATTAAGCATGAGCTTGAACTCTGACATTTATCATAGCTGGAGGAGTCTGAGCAAGTTCACAACCTCACCACTGGCTGAAGATGCGGAGCATCTCGAGAATCTTGAGAGCCTCAGGCCAACTCAATGTCTCCTTATAAATGTTTACATTAAATACAGCAAAGGGCTTTGACATCCTTCTTGCCACTAGAGATCTGGATTTCTTCACTGGGATGGCAAACTAAGCAGGATCAAGCCATATGGGTAGAGGTCGTGCAAAAAGGGAAGTAAAAAGATGACATCGTTTCAGTGTAAAATGCTGCGGCACCTATCAGAATCAGACAGATGCAGGTTCCTTCATGTACAATTCTTCTGGCTGTTTGCCTTAGACACAGCAAAACCACACAGCTGTTACAGCAGAAGTCAGCCTTTTGTTCTTCATGAATTGAGTAAAACAGAAACCCTTTGCTTCACCCAGCTAAATGGCTTTCAGATTAGATTCCAGAATAAACCATGTGAACTTACCTTACATTTCAACATGTTGGCCACTCTCTCTTGCATTGACTGTCCAGCCTTTGGCCTGACAAGAATATAAACTGCTTTCACTTCAGGGCTGGAGCGCAGAAGTTTTTCCACCAGTACTTTGCCCATGAAACCTGTAGCTCCTGTGATAAGTATGGTCTTTCCATTGTAGTAAGCTGAGACTGAAGACATGGTGCTTTCTTGTTCTGTCCCTTCCTGCAGCAGGTACCTGAGAAGATGCAGAAATAAAGCTTTAAAGGCTTTTGGGATAATCTTTTTAGTCATCTACATCAACTCAAATTAGTTCAGTCAATGGCAATTTTAAAAATGATTTTTTAAGAAGTCTTTACTGCAAAAAAAACCCACAAAAATCTGAGAAGCTTAAAAACATCAAGCTCAGCCTTATCCTCCATATGACACCACAGCTGCACACAGAGGTCAAACACAGCTCATGCTGTCCAAGGCTCCCAGCAGGAGATGCTCACTGCAGTGCTGAACAGTGTTTATCTGCTACTGTTAAGTGGCAGCCATGAAGATATGCAGCTATCCCTACAAGACAAAGAAGAAAGAGATTTCTTCACAAACACTGCTGTGTTTTCCACTTCGATTCTACTGTGCCTACGGCATTCCTTGTCAGCCGTCACTCATCGACGTGCTCAGTCTTTTCCTGTTGCCTTGGCTGTGAATAACACCATGAAGAAAGCCCTTCTTCATGAAAGATACAGTGCAATCACCTTGCTCTGCACCACTGCAATACCACGTGCAGCTCACCACCCTTTATGAGCTGTTATGGCCAGAATTCGCCCCAGTTCACTCTAAGGAGTGACAGGCTCCCTCCGGAGAGTTTAAGTTGTCTGCACTCCCCTTTGGAGATCCACTGACATGACCAGGCTCCCACATGACGTGTCCCAGTTAAGTATTTTAATTAGATGCAATGGTTTCAGGCCTGAATGTCCCCAGCTATCCTGATTCAAACTCTTTAAGTTGATTAAATGCAAACAAGGCTTGGACTGAATCCTCTTAGAAAAGCCCCTCTTCCCCTATTATCCTAACGGAAGCAAAACAACTATCTTTGAAGTGGGGCAGACCACAGCAAGCACAAAACACACACTGCAAGGGAAGGGCTCATGAAAAATACCAGTAAATGTTTGGAAAGAAGCCTACTGAATTTGAAACAAAAAGAAACAAGAACAGTGTAATACTGTCAATCACATATTTAAGAATCAGAACAAGGATCTTCAAGCATCCCGGAGAACTTTTCTTCCTCCAGCAGAAGTTTCAGAGACACAAAACAGGGAGTCAAACCTAACAAAATATTACTCTTCTTTCCCAGTGCTGCCTGAGACCACAGTACTTAGCATCAAACAAATGAAAATCCCCAAATTTCTTTATCCACGACAAACCATCAGTTGTAGAATCCAGTTTAGAAAGTGGGTTGAGCAGAATAACTTCTCAGGGACACTATTTTACAAACTAATAGCTGTGGGTATTCTGGCTCAGTGAATTTGGTTATTAGCCTACTTTCAGATGTCGTCTAGATTTATAACTTAGATGAATGCAGAAGGCTCATCTAGGCCTATTAAAAACCTGTTCTTATTAAAGAGCTGGCCACTTGGGAAGTTAAACCAACAGGTTAAACTACTGGATAATTAACTTATTTATAACAAAATGTCACATCTCATTCCAGTTCAGAAAAACTGACTCATATTGCAAGACAGAAACTTGCAGAGCCTGGAAGTGTGTGAAAGGTGTGTAGGGCCAGAAGAAGGTAGTAGTTTAGCCAGATGGAGACAAAAGACCTCAGAAATTTGGCATAACACATGCCCTGCAATGTAGAAAAATGAAGGAGAGAAGTCCTTAGTCACTAGAGGCCATACAAATCCCACTGAACAACAGGAAACAAAAAGATAAAATATAAGGACCACCTCCAGCCACTGGGTACTTGCTTTGAACTTGTATTCAGAAGATCGTATCTGCACAAACAGTGGTACATTTATAAAGTACTTTGCACCACAAGCTTGGAGATTACCAGAAGAGTTACTCTCCTTCCCACACTCCAGGAGGAGACAGCATTTCCAACCTGCATCACCAAGCATTACTGCTTTGCTTTATAGTTGTAGACTGCTCCACAAGTAACTGTGAAAGGCTTCCACGCGTGGACATCAATTTATTATGTTGTTTCATGTGGGTTCCCTGCTTCAGTTATCTAAAGGGGAGTTCATTTGTTTTGGCCAGATGTTCAATGCCTGCTAGAATAGTAAAATAAATAAATCACACTACTTTGAAGTGTCCCTGTAATTAACCGTGCAGCCACATTTCATTAAGTATTTCTGACAAGGACTACGTGCACATAACTGACATTTAGTCGGAGATCATTTTGAATGTTTGATTCCAAAAAACCCCAAAAATGTCATCTTCCAAGCCATTCTGGTATGATGAAAATGGAAGTACCAAACACAGCCACTGAAAAAACAAACTTCCAAGGCAATCTGCTGTTACTCTTGATTACTGGCTTAACCTCCTAGGGTTAAAAGGGAAGAAAAATCACATCCTTTCTATTTTCCATAATAAAGCAGTCCAAGTTAGGCAGCCTAGAGTTAGCAGGGCCAACTTCAGAGCTGCATCCAGTTGCTCAGGACCTCATCCACAATAAAAAGCCACAAAGAATGAGATGGTGTTTGCCTGTTATGGGATCAGATTTGTGTCTCTTTGCAGTACATTTATTTTTCTGTTTCCTAAGTGAGCTTCAGAAGAAAATACAAAAATCTTGTACCCATCTGATGCCGTCCTAATTACCAGGAAAGAAAATCTGTGGATTTGCTTAATGCACACAAACAAATCCATGTTTTGAGATTATGACACAAAAGCCAGAATGCTGCAATTTGCTATCTTCAGACAGATCCCTGAATTCCCACTGCTCAAGCAAATTTAAAGAGGCTTTTATTACATTCCAAGTTCAAAGTCAGATTCCAGTTTATATTGCTAAGATATTTTCCTTTCAACTTAGTCTTGATTTTTTTAATTTTGTAAAACTATCTTTGTTTTTTAATATTTTTGAGAGCGTTACTGACTTTTCTGTGTTTTTATTGATTTTGCTTGGCCTTTGTAACAAGATTACTGAAGAACGTATGGAGATTTTAAGTAACCAGAGGATTTCTGAGGTCAAAAGGTGTGACCTGAGTAATGCCTGCCGACCTGACCCTTTGGAGGTCTGCTTCAAAACAGAGAGAACGATATGCATGTCTTTTGGCTTTTTACACTCAAATTGTTTCCTGCAGAAGGTTATACTTGGCCTTTCATTTTAAGGAATAAATAGTCAATACTGAGCACTGACTATTTTCCAGTCAATTAAACTGCAAGGGATTAAGTGCCTGGTAGGACTATTTGAACTACAGTCAGAAGCTGGAGTGAGCTGACCCTTAGTGAGGTAAAGAAGGATAAAGACTATTTCATAGGCTGAGGTTCCTGGCTCTTCCAAATCTTACTGGAGGTGAGAAAGCCACTGAATTGAGAAAAGCCCATGCAAGGGCTTCCTGAAGCCCAATTCAAGTGAGTAATTACAGGCAACTCAGATGTTTTAGGCATTAAGCGGAGCAGGAAAGTAATCACTGATGCCACCTGAATTACTGAGCACAGCATCTTCGCAGCAGCACAAATCTCTCTGATGCTGACTCATCTCCAGCCAAAGCATGAAAAAACCATGAGCCAGGAGTCCCACTGAGCCAGGAGTCCCACTGAGCATCTCCACAGACACAAGGGCACAAGCTGCTCTGAGGGTACTGCTGCCTCTCACAGTCTCCTCTGGATCAAACAGAAAGGATGAGCTACAGCGCTGCACTACAAACAAAGCCGTGATCTTGTGCCAAAGGACAAGCAAAGGGAAAGGTGGGAATCCTGTTCCTACCAACCTAATACCTCCCTCCTGCAAAAGAAAACCCTCATATCCTCAGTGGAATAGCACAGGAGAAGTTCCCCCTGCCGAGAGCAGGTACGATTGAGCGGGTATTTAACAGAACAACTGCTCCACTGTCCTCATCTTTCACATATTTCGGTGATGCCAAATCTGCACCCAGATTTCAGTGGTGTAACACAGAGTTTGGCTGCTGTCAGAGCCAGAGTGGTGGGAAGGGAAATGTGGATCTCAACCTCACTGACTGCTGCCTCTGCCACTGCCCACAGCAGCTCCATGGCTGCAGGGGGTCAAGGAGGGACAGCAAAGGGGAGGATGAGCAGGGAAGGTGGACTGGAAGAGGTGAGTATTTCAGTATGGTTTGGATCACTGCCCTACTCAACTAGGGCAGTAGCCGTTTCAGAAGTTTATCTGTTGAGATATTTGTCTTTTCAACTCAACAGCATAAAAGAAAAAAAAATATTGTTTTGTGCAATAGCAAAGGACCATATGCCTATAATTGCACATCTAGATTCAAAAATGGCCTCTCTGGCATCTCCTTGTACTTAAGACTCATTTTGATGAGATTTTTCTTATACGACTTTATGCAGGGATGTAATTTCCATAAACAAGAGGGTCAGCCTGTTCAGGTGAGTCTTTCAGACATCATATTAAATGTAATGAACCAGCTTCAACCAAAATTACAATTAACGACAAGCAATAGTTTTTGAAACAAAGCTACAGACAGCAAGAGTCCTTTAAGACAAAAAAATTCTTGGCCACTTTCTGAAAAAAAAGTTTTAATCTTGGGTGAAAATATCCAGTCATACATAAGACAGTTTTCTTTAATAAGGACTCAGGAAGAGTTATAATTAACCTGGAACATGCAGAGAAAGAAAAATTTCTCTGTTGCTTCACAGAACTTGTATAGTTGAGGTCAGAAAAAGCAATATAAAGTGGTCACAGACTATTTCTGTCTCATCAATTTACTTCTTCAGTCTATTAATTATTTTATGAGTTTTAAACAGACTGAACACTGGGGATGCCTGAACAATACATCTTCATATAATTATCTTCTCTTTTACACTTTGTCCCAGGATGTATTGTATTACAGAGACTCTCCAAAGCAGGCAAGTAATTACAATACACAAAAGCAATTATTTCTAATACATGTTTTTTGCCTGAAAGCATTTGCTGCTAGTTTAATCGTCAGAAAATAAATACACATCATGCATGCTGGAAATAGCTGAAATTGTGACTTGTTTTACATCATACTGACTTAACTCCTGGCTCCTCAGTAACACCAGGAGAAGGTCACTCAGCTCCTTTGATTTCATTTGCTGGGCCAAACTCACGACCAGGGAAGTTCCACTGCAATGACCAATGTTTCAACTGGGATTAACGTGAATTAGCTTAGATTTGAGCCTTTGGATTTAAAACACCTTCTGCATTTTCAGTAATAAGCAACAGTGAATCAGAGCAGAAAATGGCTGTAGTTCAACACTGCACACCATTTGTGACAACAGCACTGCTGACACAAACAAGCAGAAAGCACCAGCAAGGAAGCACTGAAGTTACATAATGTATTTCCAAAGGTCTTTAGGCACAGAAAGATTTGTGTAGCCTACGAAATCAGGGAGATTTTACTGATGACACAAAGTGAAGCAAAGAGGATGATAAAATGGCTGTTCTACGGAAAAATTAGAAGTACCTTACAGTTTGTTGAACTTCCACAGTTGTTTAACATCACCTAATAGCAACAACAAAGACAAACCTCCTCTCATTTAGCTACAGAATTAAAAGGAAGGTCATAATCCACCCTTTGTACAGGCACTATAGAACCTAATGCAGCATAAAGAAATAAAATCCTGCGATTCAAAGATGGGCACATTTACAGCCAGACTGAACTCCTGATGATAATCCTCTTTGCGAAAGAGATTTTGCTCCAAGCAATTTACACCAAATATAAATGCTGTTGTTAGAAGCCTGAAGGTTAAATCACTTTTCTCCAGCTGATACATTTCAAATCATTTTTTGTTTGCCAACAGTAGCAATTCAAATCCGTAACAGCATCCCCAAGTAGCAACATGCAAGGAGAAACTCATTGCTCCCGGAAACCCTTCATGCCTTGAAAAACCACACCAGTTTTGCAATCCATTTTAATTCATAGCAGCTAAATCTAAAGAGACAGGGAAGTGTGACAGCATAATTAAGAGCTGGAGACAACGAGCAGCGTGCACAGCCGGATCCTGAAAACTGCTGAACGCTACACGACAGGCGGACAGACACGGAAACCTCTGGGAATTGTGGCTGCTGGGCCAAAGACCTGCCCCCAGGACAGACGTGGGCAAAAGCTGGAATTTCCAGATTGCTTAAGCATTACATACACTCTCCTGAGCAGTACAAACTGTTTGACCACCATGAAGGACTAGAGAAGAAAGAAGCAAGCAGAAGAGCCACTGACGGAACACAAGCCAGGAGGAGTCTCTTGATTTTTTAGTAAAACCTGTTAGTCTCACTCTGTTCTCTCCAAAATTAAGGAAAACAAGCCTGCAAATATTTTAGAGTTGAGACGAGGCAGTGGTGCTGAGGACATACCTATGTATGTCATGTGGGATTTAAAAGAACAAATATTTCACAGTAGCTCAAATATCAATGTATTCTGCCTCAACCCTACTTAATTAATCCACTTGGTAAGAACAGCAGCTACCAGAGACTTCAAAGGTGCAGCTTCTGCAGGTTCCTTTTGCATCACATAGTCCAGCATCTGTACCCACTCTCTCTTTTTTCTGAGAGCTCTCCCTTTTATTTTAGAGCTGGTTGTTGCAAAGCCATTGAGCAGGTTACAGGATCAAAGCATACATCAGGACTAGAAGGGAGTTTCTGCTTTGCCTCAGCATAATTAAATGCAGACATCCTACATCAGAGCTCTTCTGCAGGCAGTCTTTCCCCTTCTTGTTCCCCCAACTCACTCTTCACAGGCATTTTCCCCTTGCTCTTTCTCCAGTGATCTCTACAACCAGCAGTCCTCTCCCAAACCCTAAATCAAAGCCCCTGCCATACCCACCGCACACTAATCACTCTGCACCCCAGCACTGCAGAAGGGAGGTCTCAGTGAAGGCAAGAGTTAACTCTCTGTGATAATAGGCTTGTCTGGCACATTTATTTTATGTTAGTCATCTCAGTTGATAACTTCTTGTTAGCATCCAGCAACTAATGTATTAACAAAGATTTTCTATCCTTTTCCACTACTCGTCCTTGTCCCCCATCAAAAATAGTGGCACCAGCTTTTATGACTTTTTTTATTTTTTTTTCCTGAAACGTTATCAAGCATTGGAACAGGCTTACCAGCGAAGTGGTGGAGTCACCAACCCCGGAGGTATTTAAAGATGTGTAGATGTGGCACTTGGGGACATGGTTAAGTGGAGGACTTGACAGAGTTAGAAGCTGGAAGAGTTAGAGTTAGAATCATAGAATGGCTTGGGTAGGGACCATAAGGATCATCTTGTTCCAACCCTCTGCCATGGGCAGGGACACCTTCCACTGGACCAGGATGCTGAGAGTCCCATCCAGCCTGACCTTGAACACTTTCAGGGATGGGGCAGCCACAGCTTCTCTGGGCAACCTGTGCCAAGGCCTCAGCACCCTCACAGCACCCTATCTTCCTAATACTCCATCTAAACCTACTCTCTGTCAGCCTAAGGTCCTTCCCCTTGTCCTGTCACTATCTGCCTGTCGCACTTGGACACGAAAGGAACACACGCAGACCAGCGTCAGGATCAGGATGCCAAGGGCCCAGAAAGGACCGGCACTCTTTATTTATACAGTCTTAGAAAACACCGTGGATTGGAGGGTGAAATTACCACCCCTCAACTAAACACAGGTCAAAGGAGAAATCCATCAAACTTCTCCGTCTTAGGAGAAAGAATGCAAACATCTCGGCACGGTTAGCATAACATGGCTTTGTTTACAGAAAATGCGTGAGAACTCTATCTACAGAATTAAAAACATCGAAGAACTGTGAAACTCGGCAACAATCTGCCCATGTGAAAAGTCCCTCTCCAGGCTTCTTGTAGGCCCCCTTCACTGGAAGCAACTTTAAGGTCACTTCAGAGCCTTCTATTCTCTAGGCTGAAGAATCCCAATTCCCCTCCCAGCAGAGCTGCTCCATCCCTCTGCTCCCCTTGGTGTCCCTGCTCTGGACTGGCTCCAGCAGCTCCCTGTCCTTCCGGTGCTGGGATCCCAGTGCTGGAGGCAGCTCTGAAGGGGATGCTCAGCAGAGTGGGGCAGAGAGGCAGAACCCCCCCTTCCCTCCCCTGCTGCCCATGCTGGGGGCTCGGCCCAGCACAGGGGTGGGGTCACTGCCCACGCGCACATTGCAGAGACACGCTGAGCTCAGCAGCCACCAACACCAGCCAGTCTCTCTCCCCAGTGATCTTTAAGGTCTTTTTCAACCTAAATGATTCTATGGCTGAGCCAGTTTAAGAATACTCACATATAGTTTGATGGTAACCAGTGGCTGAAGTGTTTTGGTGGTTTTTTTCATTCCCCACTTTTGGAACAGTGCAACTAGCACAGCTGCTCTGAAGGACAGCAGCTACAGGATTGCTACCTCCCCAGCAGTTTCCACTCACGGAAAACTATCCCATAGTGGCCCCAAAAAGGACTGGGTAACTAAAAACTGCCTACATTTCTGTAATGAATGGAAATGAAGTGGTGATTGTTGACAGCAGCATTACAAATACTTTTGTGATTACAGCAACCACGTTCTTCACAAAAGCACTGTCATGACATGAAGAAGAATGGTCTTCACTCAAGATTTAGAGTCAACAGCAATAGTGATCCAAGTAAATCAATATCACTGATCATTATCTAGTAAGTAAATCTATGCCATGGAATGATGGAGAGACTGCCTTCCTGAGACTGCCTTCCTTTTTTCTACTGTCACTCCATCCAGTGCTCCTCTCAGGTAAATACCTAAGCACAATGCTCCAATGTCTTAATGAAATCAAATGAAACTGAATTTCTACGTTTTCATAAGAAAACGTAAAATAAAACCCCTGCAGAAACAACAAAAGAAACTGAGAAAAATGTACTGGAACATAGTCAAAGTGATGACCCCCTAATGACCATGCTTGTAAAAAAACCAATTACCTAAGCTGTGCTACCTTTCTATTTTTACAACCTTTTTTCCACAACTACGTCCAGTGGAAGATGTAAATAGAAAATACAATCCTGTGCAGATTTATCACTATAAATGCATATTTTCATTTGTATTAAGCTTCAGAACAAATGCAAAAGAATTAATCAATTGGCTGACTAACACAAGCTGAGAGAAAGGAAGACAGCTGTAGGGATTCAAACATACATACATGTATTTACCATTCCCAGTTTCTGATGACCACAGAGTCCCCCATTCAGTCTGTCTGGATTTCCCAGAGCATAAAGGCTTTCACTGGAGACTTTTCTTTAGGAATACCTGTGTACTTGAGCAGTACATGCTTAGAAAACTGGTTTTATGTTGCAGACAGAAAAATGTGCCAACTGCTTTTTTCCTTGAGTCTCATCCCTTTAAAGATGATCCAGACCATGATGGCAGTGGCTATAGAATACCTCACACTGTGAACTTTTATAAGCTGTAACAGGGCAAATATTCCTTTTCCCCTATCCCTCCATAACATCTGAATTTGTTCATACCTTCCTTATAAGACAGAGGAAACCACTTATCAGCTGAGAAGCTCTTGACATGTTGGGAGGGAAATGTCTTGATGAGTTCAGGTAATACAGTAGCTGTGGTGACTGTACTAAGAAGTTTAGCAGTCCTGTGACAGCAAGCTGAAATGAAATTTGACACTTTAGATCTCAGATCTAACAGAGTGGGAAAAATTACCTGCTGTGTTCAGACATAGATTTAAGGTTAACTAAGTAACTGTAATTATTTTTCTTTCCAACAGGAAGCCAAGCTCAGCAGTCTGAGCAGTTTTATATTGGGGTTTTATTAAGAAGTGCATTCTAGAACCCTACTCTTGTCTTGGCTGGAGCTGAAAGACAAAAATGCTTGAAATACTTCCCAACAAGAAGAGTCTTAAAAGGATGACCAGACGAATGTGAGAGTCTATACCATTAATTGAATAGCAAAGCATATATACAGACATGTATTTTCAAACCCAAGGATTTAAGATACCCGCAGGCTGGGTTTTTTTAACTGAAACCTGAAAAAGAACATTATCAGTGGAAAGACCACAGCTTTGCCTCTTCCCTCATAATTGACTCAAACCCCAGGCTAAATACAAATAAAAAGCATTTATCATTTTCACTTTCCCCACATTTCTCTATCTTTCAGGCTTAGAGCATTTGACGGCACCTGGCAAAGTTGTTCCGTTCAGAGCAGGATCAAACCTTTCAGGAGCAGGGAAGAAGCATGACCAAAGCCTATTTAATTCCAGGAAGTCCACAGGGAGTTCTACACTGGTTATTGCACGCTGCTAGCTGGCTTATTCTGCAGCAAGCCAGGAAATCAGGACCTGTGACCAGCTCTCAAGTAATTCCCCGCATCCCGTTTTGTGGAAGACAATGTTTGCACTAGTGGAATCAGAACCATGACACACTGACAGGTTTGCTGTTGGAGTCCTTGGCACTGAGATAACAAGGCAGCACAAGGTGCAGAGACTACGGCAGCTCCAGCAGCAGACCTGAGGCAGGTCCAGCCTGTTTGCTGCCTTGTCATGACTCTCACTGTGCAGATGTGATGGACTGACAAACAGCTCGTTCTCCCTTTGAAAAAGCAAGAAACCACAGCGAGGGGAATCTAGGAGGCTGCTTCCTCCTACACGGATTCATAGGTGGAGTGTTGGGAAGGGGCAATGGAGACACCAGTACAGGGCTTGTGGGCTTCTGGAGAGAGGGTGAGGAAAAGGCAGCAGCAAAAAATTAGACTTTATATGTACAATGTAGAAAAATATAAAGTGTACAAGCTCTTAAGATATGAGCCAGTGAGACAGAAGGCACTTCCCAGATTCCACGTGTTTCTGCCCTCCATTTCACCTCACCATCCTGAGCAGACTTTTCCCACTGCTTTGTCTGACTGCCCCCATCTGGATGCGTTCCCAAACTTCTTTAATCCTTGATCTACTGCTTCTATCAAGAGAAACATGGAGTTACACACACAGGTGATCCCTGCTGCTCCTCCTGAGGATGTGGGATAGCTCAGGGCCAGGGAATGAAAGCTTAAGAGGTGACATGTGCCCAGTGAGACTACTGGTTTTGCCTTGGTCCCTTCCAACAGCAAAGGTTATCCTAAGAGTCTGCAGTTTTCTTTTTCCTTAGGATTTCAAGCCCAGCAGGCAGGCCTTCTTCTCTGGAAACTCTGACAGGGAATACAGAAGCAGCACAGCTAATCCAGAACCTTCAGTGGCCATGTGAAAGCAAGCCAGGTATTAATACGAAGCTCCAAAGTAGCTGCTAGGATTTCCAGAGCAAAGACAGAGTAAAGCACAGTTTGATCAAAGTGGAAAACTGAAGGAAACCCACTGAGCATGGACAGGGTGAACATGTCTTGGATGCTGCGACTGCAAAATGCACCTTTGTATGAAAAAATAAGAGAGCAGCAAAGAGGAGAGTTTATAGGACTCTGTGATTAGTCTCTGAGTCAGGGTGTTTGTGGAGGACTTTCCATTCAGCTTGTACCAGGAGGCACCTCACAATGAACTAGGAGTGCTAATCCAAGAGACCTCCTCGCCGTGCTATGCCCAGAATTACCCACAGCAGCTTCAAACTTCAAGTAGTTCTGAGATATCTAAACACACACAGCCAAATTACTCCCGGGAGATATCCTGGCCATCTGCAACACTGATGAAGTGGAAACTGAATTCTTCCAGAAAACAGCTTTCCCAACACCGAGACCAATAGATGAAAGAAATGAAAGACTACCTAAAAGGGTCTCCTCCTATGCTTTGGAAAATTCATCCTTCTTATGGAATTTGCCAGCTGGCATGGTGTGGATAGCTGGCAACACAGTCTGCTAACACAGGTGCTGATCAAAGTAGGCTTTGGTCAAGCAGGACATAGTCCACTAGGAAATGGGAAATGGACCCAGAGCCTCTCATTTCTTGGCAGCTGACAGCCACTGCCATAATATTTTGTGACAGATTTTTAAGGTGCAGTCGTCAAGAAGGTATCAACAAAACACAGAAGTCGTGGTGTTATCTGCACGTATAAATGTATTAACGCTTCTTTTTCTACCCCCATCAGCTCTTCGCTTATTTGAAACTCAGCTGTGAGTAAGCAGAACTCATTCCACTGAGAACATTTTCACAAAACCTTTCACCAGTAACATAGCAATGTTCATCCCTCTCTCATGCTGCTTAAAATGTTTTTAATGTGGTACTGTGTTTGTTCAATCCTTGTTTTATACACCTTAATTAATGATCACTGATATAGCCCAGATGTAAACGTGTATTTTATTATTCCCATTATCAGAAACAAGGCCATTCAAGGGGCTGGTAATGAATTAGAGTTAATGATGCAGTGCCAACCAAACACCTTCTTGGTCTTTTGGAGAGTTGTGTTTAATTCCCTGAGATTGTTTAGGTCACACTACAACAGGGATCAGAAGCAACTTCCATTTCACAAGCCAAAGAGCACAACAGCAACAAAGACCCTATATGCTGTAAGATATACTGATATCATCAAAGTCATTGTTACAGTATTACAATTTCATCATTATCGAGTGCATATGTTAATTTTAAAAAGTATGTTGTTGTTGTTGTTTTGGTTCTTGGTGGGTTTTGGTTTGCTGTTCGGTTTTTTTACCACACAGTTACTCCTCTCACTCAAGAGCAAAAAGGCAAAACTGTAGATTCAGGAGTGAAACTGATAATTAGATTTGGAAGAAGCCAAACTAGAAGATCAAAATTATATCCTTCCAAATTACGTTTTCTCACAAACTGCAAGGAAAATATACCCCCTAAAATCTCCTCAGTTTCTGTGGAAGACAGGCAGATTTTTCTGCCCAAAGTCCTCCAAGAAACACAAACATTTACTCTTAAGATAAAGGGAAAAGAGTAGGAAGAGAAAACTAAAGAGAATTCCCTGGAGTTAGTGAAAGCTGCATTAAGGAACTTTCCTCTTCACATCAGCAGCTCTGAATAATGAGGCAGCAGAGAGCTTGGCAGCACTGGGAGCCTTTGAAACACACTTCTCCAGAAAGAAGAGACAATAAAATGTCAATAGAAAATGCCTCTTGGCTGGCATACACTGGCACAGTGAAAACTCTTCTTCCTTTTGTACATACAGGGACCAATTTTTTTTCTTCCCCTCTTCTCCAATATTTAGAAGACAAGCTGATAAGGGATGACAAGGCACATTTACAGAAGTTCAAAAAAATCCAGCACTGAATAAAACATAAGTACAGCATCAGAAAAGGATGGCCAGACTGTACCAATGTCATCTAATACATTCTGTGTGCACTGACATTCAAGCAGGGAATGGAAAGAAGTAGTTCAATGATGATTTGGTTCTACACATCTGAGAAAAGTTTGAATTAAGTTTAAAGTACTTGAATAATCCTGATTCAAGTTAGTGTACATGTTTTCCTTAATTACAAACTTCCTTCTCACCCTTAAGAAGCTCTGCATTCAAAATTTCCATGATCCTATAGAGAATCAAGTTTTTAAATTACTTTTTAATTTATTTAACAACATCTTAATTATCTGATAAAGAAAAATATCCACGAAGTTTGCAATGCTGGCTCACCCAACCCTCAATCTCATCTTAAGATGATATATAAAATAAAGAATAAATAAAATAAAATAAAGAAAGCCTTCTTATTTCTAGGGAGTCCCACACAGTCCTTTTAAAGTTAACTCAGTTTAAATTTTGAAATAATTTTAAACCTGCAAATGAGGTATGTGTGCTGACTTCACATGCCTTGGGAAGCCCAATCCCATGCAACAATCAAATGTCAATCCCTGCAGCCTGTCTAGTGGCAGTGCCTCTGGATGGACTAGATGTGCCCTGAGAACACACAGGATCACAAAATGTTTGTATATTAGCACAGCTTCATGGAGCACAGAGAGGTACAGAAATAAATCTGCCTCCTAATTATTCTCTTTTTTAAGCCTTTTCCATTCTTGTAGGGACAGGAAATTGCTATGCGCCAAAGTGAAGGTATTTAGGACCCATCTAAAAGGAAGGATTTATCCATATCATTTGAGAAGAAATAACTTAGTACTCAATTTTGTTAATAACTTTTTATTTTATTTTTCCAAGAAATGATGCTGTCTTTAACTTTCATGTGAGTTCACGATTTTGGAGACAAAGCCCACAGTCTGAAGATAGAAATATCAAGCAGATGTTACTAGTTCTGAAACACTACCAAGCTGCTTTGGTGCTTTTAGCTCCATCAGACTAAGACATGCAAAGCAGGCACGTTCTAGCTTAAATCTCTCTGTTTTGGGTATTTTAAACTTTGATATTCAGAACAAGCCACATCTCCCTCTCTTAATTAATTTGCGCCAAGCAGAAATACAAAAGATCTGCATCTTAAGCCAGGTCTCTTAGCTCCTCGGATCTTTGCAATCAGAGGATCAGTCTGTCCTCAGCCCAAACCCTGGAGATGCTTTGAAAATAAGCATCAAATGACTTGATGTAGCAACTAAACTTTAACAAATCCCTACTTCTCTGAACAGCAGCCAAAAGGCACAAGGTTCTCTTGCTGGTGTCACCAGCTGAATTATTGTCCACATTCTTCAGGCATGTATTATTCACCTCCAAGCTTTGTGACATTTGTTGGCTATCCCTCACCTTGGACTTCTTCCTGCTAATCTTAGGTCCAGATAAGAGTCCTATTAGGAAGGGTTGACGTGAGGTACACGCAGATTGCCAGGCTGGAAAGCGGCTGCCAAAATACACAGCTCAGTTGGGCAGGGACATAGTAAGTAGCATGTAGCCCCACAAGGCTTGCCACAAGAAAGAAAAAAGTTTTGTTATCAGCAGCCAAAACATACACTGACCTTGCCAAAGAGTAGTCTTTGAGGCAGGATACTTCAGGCAATACAGAGATATTTAGTAAAATTAGCACACAGATTAGGGCTCCTACTCAACTATACCTCTCAGGAAAGTAGTAGATGTTAGTACATGGTAGCAGAAACAATATTTCTTCTACAGTTTAATAGCATAAAACAACTTCTCCATTGTTGTGAGAGCAAAGAAAAAGCAGGAGAGGTGTTTCACTTTGCTCAAGATTTTAGTTCTTGAAATCTGTAGCACAAAATGCTATTTTAGGAAAAACATATTTTTCCCCCCACCGGCAGTGCAAAACAGCCTGAAACTCAGCATATTTGGCTTCCTGAAAATTTTTCCTGGCTGAGTACTCACGGCCTACAGAGATTCTCTGTTAAAATTGTTGCCAAGTCTCTTTCTTGACCCTTTTCCAACAGGATGAAAAGAGAAAAAAGGTGGCAGTCAGAGAAACAGTAGAACTCAAGGATGCCTGTTTCATCAGACGGGTGTTTGAAACCACGGTAAACAGTGCACCAAGGTGGCCTTAATTTGCACTGGAAGCCAGTGTAGGTTTTGGACTGCCACCACATCCATCGTAGCTTTTGCCACCACATCCCTCCTCTTTGATCTTGTACCTAACGCACGCCAAGAAACCTGGATTTTAACAACTGAACGGCAGAGATGTCCTGCAAGAGAGACAGTCCTTAACAACCAGAAGGGAAAGAAATCATGCCTGGGGATGCAGTGTGAGCCTTTTGACAGAAGGAAGTTTAAGCACAGATACAGGAGGGAGATGGTAGGTGATTTGTGCTGGGAGAAAAAAAAATCTTGTTCAGATGATACTTACCCGGGAATTATTCCATCTAGTTGAAATCTAGAAACACAGGGGATAAAGTGGTTGCTGTCAAGACATACAAGTTGAGGGGCTGAAGAGTAAATGCAATACAGTGATCCTGTATACCCCAACTTCAAAGAATATAAAGAGATCAAGTCTAAGGAGATTGGATGATCTGTTTCTTACAAATTAAACCCGGGCATTTTTGTAGACTTTCAAGCCCTTCAGAAAACTTCAGGGTCCAAATTCAGGTTAGAAAGTCATAGTGTTCAGCAGGCCAGAAAGAACATAATGTAAGTATTTCATTGAACAAGTAGATCATCTTAGATCATCTTTACACTACAGGAAAGTTTTCTTATAGCAGGTTGATTCTTCCAGATTGACACCACCCGTAGTTTAACTCTGAGACAGAAGCTGGGCCAATTAATTTACTAAATGTGTACATTCACAAGCCTTAATTTTACCACTCTTCAGGTCTGACAGCAAGCCTAAGACAATCAATGCAGTGTATTCTATGCAATGTACAGGGCAAAATCATCCCAATTCTCTGCTGCTCTCTTTTATGAAACTCAAAATGCACTGTGCCTAAACACAGAGGGTTTGGCAGTAGCTTTAAGGTTTTCCAGAAATTCTTTACCTGTAGCAACTCAGGCCATATTTTTCTTGTCCCTTTACATGTGCAAGAAGCAATCTTGTGGGATCATGTTGTGAATTAAACAAATACACCGGACTGGTTTATGATGTGGCTTGAGAAAGAGTTGTGTCAGCACTGCTGAGGGTGTTGTGAAGCAGCAGAGGGATGAGAGACAGGGGCAGGAAAGAGCAAGAATTTGCTGGTCCTGTATCACTGCCAAAGCTTTCCCACAGTGAAAACACTGGCCTCTCAGCAGGAACATCTCATCTACCTTTCTTCAGCAAGTGCTCCAGTTTTACTATTTAACAATCGTAACAGTTACAGCAGCTTTCCCCAGGATTTGCATGATGCCTCAAATAATTTCAGACTCTCTCTCCATCTCTTTGTGGGTGTTTTGCCAATACTCTGCTAATTCTCCTTCAAAGACTTTCTTTTCATTTCCCTTATTTATAGAATCAGAACTGTCTAGAATGGAAAAGACCTTTAAGTCCAACCTGCAGTTTTGTTTTCCAAACCAGGAAGCTTAGGTAGGAACAAATCCTCTATAGCCACAAAGCAAGAAGGAATAAAAGAAATCCCTGATAGGCACCATCAGCCTTAATCCATCATTTCTATGAGATAGTCACAGCTGGCAGTGGAGACGTGAGGACCAAGGATCACTCAAAAAAGGGAAAATCCCAGCCCAACACTGAAGAGAAGGTCTAATATCACTTACAGGGCAAGGATTTAGGAACATGACTCACTTGAAAAAATCAGCTGCTACCAAAGTTTACATGCAAGCAGTTAGTTGGGTCCAGAAAGTCGGCCAAACTCTCAGGTAACATGGGAACATTTATTGCATAGTGTGGGGGTCAGCCAGCCCTTCTGTTCGCTGTGAGGGAGGTACTGTAAGGTTTGCAGTAGAAGCCATTAGTTACTAGGAAATAAAACAGCTCTAAGGACACATGCAATCATGGCACACCACGAAACACACAAAAAGAACTGCAACAGCTACAGACAAGTTGACACTATAGCCCAGGTGAGCTTTTTGTTTGACAGCTATTTCTAGAAGACATACCCTGCTCTTTCCACAATGGGTTTAGCATTTTCATTTTCAGTTGAATTGAAAGGTGCATCACTTTATCACAGAGCAACTTCAGCACAGCTCAAGCTTTAGCCTGTGAGAGCAGAACTACTGTGCACACAATATAATCTATTAAGACAATTTGACACTGCTTTCCTAATGCCTAGGGAAAACAGCTCCTTTATTCCAGAGTTTATTATATCTTTGTTTTCACTGAAATAGCCCTGTATGATGCTTTCATGTTCTTCTCCACATATCAGAGCAAACAGATCTCAGGCTGTAAGTCTTCCCCGTGCCCTATCATAGAGCAAAATCATTCAGTTCAGCAAGAAAGCAGAAGAAACCCAGGATAAAAATAAAAATTACCTTCTCTCCCCACAGAGAATAGGATACACTTATCTCAGCTGTATCAACATAATTTTTCAAAAAGCATTGTAAAGTCCAAGTGAAAATATGTATGTTTTGCTGATGCAACTTGCCCTCCTACTTAGAAAGGACAATACTGACACAGTCAAGATATACAAGAAGAGTTTTCTGCTGTTACTGTAAGGACCTTAAACCACAATCCTAAGCAAAGAGATTGAGCAGCTTCTAACCTCCTACTGAAACCAGCCTCCCTTGACTTCCAGGGTGCTGTTGTAGGGAGGAAGGTGGGAGAGAAGAGCACGAAACGCCTTGGAAAGAAAGTCAGTGATCTCTACCCTGTGTCTCCCATCTGCTGGCATCAGCACAGGGAACCTCCTCGCTCCGAGGCCCAGGAACAGGCCCTTGTTTCCAACGAGGCTTCCAAGATCTGCTGGAATGCCAGACCACCCGAACACAGCCGTGGATCGAGGGACCAGCCCCGAGCTGCCTGCACTTCATTATTCCCTATCCACTTCCATCTCCCTTGCAGGAGTCACTTTAGCCCACAGGCTAAAAACTAATCAAGTGAGAGTTTGATTATCTTTGTAGCATGACACCTCGAATGAGCTAATTGGGGTTTTTTTCCCCCATCATTGTGACTCCTAGGGCAGGTGTTTTAGAGACTCTCAATGAAGAGAGAAATTTGTGTGAGCTCCTATGGAGGCCTTTTCTCCCTAAAAAATGACATAAAGAGCATCCCAATTAAATCCTATTCCACATGAATAAACAGCCCTTTCACAGAAGCATTTGTTGCACAATAACAGCTGATGGCTGTTGTTGAGCCAATGCATGAAGCACACCTGCTGATCTGGAGATCTTCATGGCAAAGCTGGATTAAACATGAACTTTATAAAGGCTTGCATAATTGTCCTGCTTTTCTCTCTTATTATAAAACCTACTTGTCATCTCAATAAGCTTCCACAAACGATGTGTTTTACTTTCCCTTTTCTACCTAGAACACCACATGTGTCATGGTTTTCCTTTGAGAGCACATCCCACCTTCCCCCATTTCTTACACACAACATGAAAATGTTTCACCTTGTCACAACGTACAATCCATTATCACTACCAGCTGTGCCTCTTGACAGGCTGTATCTCCCAACAGAGACACTCTCATGCAAAATCCTGGCACGTGCTGTGACCTCCACTCTGCCAGAGCTCTCTGGATGCAGAGCAGGAGGTGCATCAATACCACTCACCAGGGCAAAATGCTTGGTCAGTGATCCCAGCTCACAGTGATCAATGAAGAGATCTCTGAATTGCCATTCCCAGCACTCATTCAAAGTGCTGGCAGAAGACAAAATGTCAAATTGGTCTTTAAAAAAATCCCCACACCATCCTTTTGAAAACCAAGATTTTTCATAACCCTCCGTTCCAGCACAGAAATTAGAATTTATTTTCTTTTATTCCTGTCCAACATAAAGACAAATGCTGAAGTTAGGAGAATTCCCTGAGGGAAAGAAACACCAACTTTTAAATCAGCTCTAGTTATTCCTCCTCCTCATTTCTTCTCAATAAGTGCTTGCTATGTCTTCTACTATTAAACTGTTCCTCATATATCTTTCCCAGTCAAATCTTTTTCTTTAGGCTGTTCTTTAAAAACTCTTATCTGATTTGCTGACTGTTCTCAGAGACAGATGAGGCAGAGAACTACAGCCCTCCCTCACAGGGAAGCATGACAATGCCTTTGCCTAAACACACAAAACTTTATTGGGTTCATTTCCATGTCACGTTTCACCAGCTTGAGGGCTTCTCTTGCCTGCCCACCACGGAGCAGCATCTGCCTTTTTCTCAGCCTTCCTCCTCCCTCCTTCTCACCATCATGGCACAAAGGTGGACTTCATTTTATTACCTTCTGTGAACCTTCATTCCTTTGGAATGCCTGTGTAGAAAGTAAAAATTGTTTTAGGTTGCTCACAAAATCCACTGCTCATTCCATCAGAGTGGGGCATCACCAGTGACACCAGTTACAGAGGCTGCAGAATCCCAAGGCAGGACATGCTCCAGGCACTGCACTCCCCTGGCACAGCACAATCACAGAAGGAAAAGTAGTCAGAACTGCAAAGAGAGCTTAAGGTAAAAGTCTTCACCTTGGAAGTAAAAAAAAACACCCAAACCAACCAACCAAACCTTCACAAGCTTTTAAAAACCATTTCATGCAACTTAAAGGTCAAATGAAACTCTCCATTTTTCAAGCTGCTTTAGATCAACTCCGCAGGGAAGTGTCTATATTTAAAATACAATATTTTAAACTGTATATTTTTAACCGTATGTGAAAGTACTTGAGAGGTCTTCTTTCTCTAATTGTAATTCTTTTGTTTTTTCTCCATTTTGCCTTCTCCTTCCCTTTGCTTATGCACTGTGGCAAATCACGTATCATACTCCAGTATAATGAAACCTTTGAAAAAATGTGATATAGTAACAGCTGGTTTTGCCCAGTTTGAGGGGAATAAGTCATTATTTGCAAAAATGCCAAACACTGATGCACGGGATGTGAGAAAACCAGGGTTCCATCAGTTAGTTCTTTTTTTTTTTCTTGCTAAATTACCTAAGTCCTGATGTTCATTCACAGATATTTGGATAGAAACCCTAACTTCAGTAGAGGAAATTCTCTTAATTTCTGCTACATCTGTGTAGAAAATATAAATTTGCAAGTCTGTGCTCAAGACCTCTCAGGTGCCTGTGTCTCACAGCAGAATCTGAGGGAGCAAAGTGTTACCCTGGTACAGGAAGATGGAGTGTGGCACTGGACGGGAAGCATGGGGTCTGAATGAACTTGCTGATGTCACTGGAAGTAAACAATCTGGTATTTTGGGAATGCCATGGAGACTGAGAACAGACCCACGGATGATAAAAGGCAAACGTCAAGACCATCTTCAGGATGAGCAAGAAGAAGGAAACTTCCAGAGTGGAAGATGAACCATTCTGTATTCCTCTCATTCTGTGTTTCATATTACTCTGATTGTAACCACATTTCATAGCATTTTTCCTTCAAAAAAGACAAGGAAGAAGAAAAAAAAGCACATAAAAGGGGAAAGGAGAGCTGAAGTTTAGTTTCTTTGCTGGGCTGGCATTCAGTTTTGCTTGCTGTAAATGGTATGCTGGCCTCTGGCAAACATCCCCAAATACAGGCCTTAAAAACAGCCTTCATTAGCACTAATGAAGATGATTAAAAAAATAAATCAAAACTCAATACAAATCATCCTGTAGCTTAGGCAAGAACAACTTAGACATTATAGACTGACATAAATACAGCTAATTTTTCCATGTAGCTAATTTTTCCAAGCTAAATAAAGAACTCTATCCAGAAAGAAATAAAAACACTCAAAAAACCACTGAGCTTCACGGAGTTATGCAACTTCTTTATAGTGCTTTTTTTTAGTGTACTAATCAAACACCTAGATTCTTAGTATGACAGTTCTTGGTTTTGAACAATAGATTACCATGGAGCCCAATAATTATTTATTCTATATTTCCTGAGATATCTCAGTCTCCTGCCTCAACCTGCTCCCCAGAAAACAATTCCTTTTCATCAAGGGAAAATTGCCTGCTTAATGACAACCAAAACCAAATATTTTTATCTTCCCAGCATTGGGAAAGCCTCCAAATAGCTACTGAATGATTAAAACCAGGGAGTGCCCGAGCAGAGAGACTGATTCAGAAAAAAAGGCTTTGTCTCTGCTCTCTGGAAGCCACAGCCTGTGAGCTGGCTTGTTCTATTCCTTTCACCCTGAAAGCAGAATTTTACATCTTTCTGAAGTGTTGTCTTATCAGAATGAAAACCCCAAATGTAATCTTACTACTCTGGTGATATTTCCATGAAGGTTTCTGTGGGAAGTCGGGATGAGCAGTGGCTCTTTCCCACACACAGCCAAGCAAGCGCTCTTCCTTCTGGCTGCTGCTGTCACTCAAGGTCAGTAATGGGGACAACCCAAAATACAAAAAAAAAAAAAAAAAAAAAAAAAAAAAAAAAAAAAAAAAAAAAAAAAAAAAAAAAAACAAAAGAAAAAAAAGACAGCAAAAAAACAATGGAAAGAGACTCTGACTCTCCTTGTTGGACATTCCTCTCTGTGCCCACTGAAAATATGAGGAGCAAGAAGTATTTGGCCCTTAACTCTGAGGTCTCACATGCAAGAGCAGAGTGACTACATAAGACTACTTTACTGACATTAGCCCCAAAAGGGCCAGAAAGTGAGAGTACACAAAGTAAGAAATAAATCAGCCCCCAGAGCAGAGAAATTATTAGAGATTAATGAGAATTTCAAATACATACCATATAAATAAAAGACCATGTTTAATTGTAGATATTCTGGTGTGTCAACAAAACAAAAGCAAAAAGGTATTGGTCAGCAAATTGGTTTTGGAGAGGGCATTTTGAAAAGCTCTTTAAGGAAAAATATATTCCTGACCACCAAAAGATAAATAAAAATAAATTTTGTCTTTGTTTCGTGAAATATTTATTACTTGTCTTGATCATTCTCTGTCTTTCCATCACGCTTGTGCTGCTCTGGGCTTTTTTCTCCTTATCAGCAGATCTCTTTCCCTCTCCCCTGAGCGCTTTTTCCCCTAGCTCTGAAATATTTCACTTTTAAAATAAATATAGAGGAACTGCTGCTTCCCTAGAGCATTCCCAGAGGCAGCTGTAAAGGACTTTCAAGGCAATGCTTCTTCATGGGTCATCCGCCTGACCTGGCCTTTTTTACTTTTCTTCATGAAGTCAAACCAGAAAACATGCAATATTTAAAAGCCTTGTAAAGTGGGAAACCTGCATAGCTAAAATTCAGAATTCTTGGACTCTCTGTAAAAGACTGCAGAGAAATGGTACCACAATGTAGCTGCCTGAATAGCTACGGTAGATTTGAATTAATTTACTTGAAAATGTACGAAATGTGTCTTTGCTGCTAAGGAAGTCACTTCATATCGCCCTGCAGCTTTTGATTTTCACCCTCTGACTTTCTCACATAAAAGCACAGTTAAGGAATAAGGGATGGTATGTCCATCTACTTTCAGAACTCTTAAAGGGGCAAGACAGCTGGCAGCATTGATTACAATATGCACTGTAATAATTAATTTAACTTCATGATAGGACTTTTGGTTCAAGAATGGCCTCTGGTAGACTAGACCCAACAACAATACACCCAACAACAACTGGACTCTATTCCTAGTCATTGCACTCTTTCTGGACAACCTTTCACAATGTCAAATCCAAAAAAGCTTTATGATTTTTACTAACTTCTCCCGCATTTTATTCTTCTCTAATCCAAGCCATACATAGCAGTTTCCAGCTCACTGCATCACTGTAAGGTAGAGAAGTAGTGTTGTATTTAACTTAGATTTCTTAATCTAATAAAAGAATAAGGAATCTGATCAAAGGAGACAGTTAGAAATCACATGGGGATAAAAAGGAGCAGAAAACATCTGCTCTGGTGGATTTCATTCTTCTATAGTGTTCATTCAATGCCTAGTAATTCAGGCTGGAACGTGGATGCACCTGGGTTTGGGTGCATTCCCTCTGACATAATAGGAACACTGTAAAGCAAGAAACTTCTAGCAAACCACATGCAAAACTGTTTTAGTTGCTGCCCAGCTATGAGAAAAACATTGTTCTTAGCTGCTCAAATAGAGAAACTGAAAACAGCTGCTGAAGTTGCTGAAGACACCGAGCAATTGTTGAGTAAAGTTGTTATGGCAAATAATAAAATCAGACTGAATCCTGCAGGCTGGAGCTGAGTCAGGGGAGGTTTAGGGTGGATATCAGGAAAAAAGTTCTTCCCCCAGAGGGTGTCAGGCACTGAACAGGCTCCCCCAGGGAATGGTCATGGCCCCAAGGATGCCAGAGCTCCAGGAGCATTTGGACAATGCTCTCAGGCACAGGGTGGGATTGTTGGGGTGTCTGTGCAGAGCCAGGAGCTGGACCGGACGGTTCTTGTGGGTCCCTTCCAACTCTGGATATTCTACAATTCTATGGTTCTAAGGAGGGATTCCAGAGAAAACTGAAGGAGGAACAAATCAGGAGTGAGAAGCAGAGGACAAGGCATTGTTAACCGAGCAGACAGTTTAACACACCAGCTGTGTCCTCCAGGGAATCGTGAACTGAGTCTGCAGAAGGCCACATGGCGAGAGGACAGGAGAGGAGAGGAAAAGAGAGGGTGACTACGAGTGCAGCCAGAGCTTGCTGAGGACTAAAAGCAGCTCGTGGGTTAAGGGAGGGCAAGTAAAGGCACTGACCTCTGAGAAGTCTTCAGAAAAAAAAAAAAGCATTTTTCTGTGCACTTGAAATACTGATTTTCTAATTGTACCAGAATGACCAGTTAAAGAGCCTGTCCCTCAAACTTAACAAGCGCAAAGGACATCATTAAGCACCCAGCTTCTAAGCATGCTAGATCTCTTTGGAGGCAGGAAAATGGAACCGGGTGATAATATGACTCATGACTTTCCACTATTAGGTATGACAATCCTGTAGCTGTAGAGGCTGAGACTTGTGTAACCTCCTTCTTCCAACTCCAAAACTGAAACAGCCAAAATTGCCAATGCAGCTGCACACAGTGTGGATTGGTTTGTCCATTCTTTCCCCAAAGCCACAGTTAAGTTTAGAAAGGTAATAATAGAAATCGCTGTTAAAGTGCAACCTACACTTCATCATTATCATCTGAAACAGGACTTCCTTGCCTGTCCTCGTTAACTAGGCACACTTAAAGCCATCCAAAAAAAACCCCTTATCTGCAGCTTCCTGGCTGTTCCTCTTCCCAGAGAGCTGGTACACAGACAGATTTCATTCAACTTAAGAGCGGCAAAAGGAAAATCTGTAAGTCATAAAAATAATATTAAAGCACAGTGACATCAGAGTGATGTTTTCTTCAAATCCCTCATGCAGCACCATATCTGTTCTTAGGCTGCCTCTCTCTTCAGTGAGGGATGATGGGAGGAATTTGGCTGAGTGTTGGGAAGGGAAGCTTGCTGTGCAGAATTATGCACTGATACTGCATTAAGGCCAGGGAGGGGGAAGGAGACGTGGAAGGGTGAGGAACACAGGATACACACTGGGGAGACACATAACAGAGAGAAAATAAGAGTGGTTAACAGCATTCACCTGGAAACTCAAGAAGGTTGAAAAGCCTGACTTTTACTGTAAGTGAAGCTGCTCTGGAGGCACCAAACTCCACCCAGAGCTAAGCTACAGGCAGGCCTAGGAACACTTCTGAGTCAATCAGTCCAACTAATCCAAGCTTAGTCTTACAGTTCTTCTAATTCACAAGTCAGAAAGGCATCTAGTTAGAAGGAGAATTTTCTGGATAACCACTGGCAGAACCTGTACAAGCCTCAGACTGTCTTCACGTATACTGAGGAACGAGCCTTTTTCTCTTGTCACCAAGTATATACTAAAAATACTGGTTTTAATCTTTTGGCAGCGTTAAGGGAACATTTTTTCTTTAAGGCCAGGTTTGCTTATTGTTTTAGAAGGGAACAGTTAAGTAGGGAGCTCTTTGAAAAACCTGATACAATATAAATATTTAATCCTTAAGTAAATCCTTTGGACCTTGCTCCTCTGCTCTCAAGCTCAGCATCTACCAAAGGCAGCAACAGAAATGACAAAGTTCTGTGCTCATTCCTAAGAAAACAAAGGAACTCCTCCACAGGCCAGGTGTTTAGCAAGCACATTCAAAGACAGCAGTAGACACGCACATCAGCAGAGGTTACACCCACACACAGACACCCGTGGGACGCAGGGGATGACAGCTGGATTCACTGCAAAGGTTTGGATGGCAGCAGCACGTTCAAGCTAGTGAGGTACTCCCTTTACAACTACTTTCAGAGACAAAGAAAGGTCAGCTTTTAAAGAAATACTTCAAATGTTGGAAAGCTTAAAAATTGACTTATTTCATAATGGTGCAATATTTATCGTTTCAATTTCACTTGAGCATATATTCTCAATCTTTCACTGAACTTTTCTATTCCAAACATCACTACAAAGTAAAATTGTCATTACTTCATTAAAATAATCTTCTTGCTGTGTCTAGAAAGGGATAGAAATAGGGTTAAAATCCTATGACAGGCCTGTCACTTTTAATTCTTTCACAGTAGGGTGCTTTTTGTATTTCTAATTGATTAAATTAGAACAACAGTAAAGGTAACTTTAAGAAGTTTTCCATTCTCAAAATCATTGATTTCTATGACATGAAAGTCAGAGCCATTAAACACGGTGATCTGGTTGTACCCTCCAATCAGAGGATCTTTCCAAACTTGTTTGTGCAAAGGAACATGTGTTCAGGCAGGGCAGCTTTCCAAATTTGCTCATCTGTCTGGCTGCCCTAACAGCTACGTTGCCATCCGTCACCTGCCACCAAAGCTGCAAATGACCAGGAAGTTCATGAGGGAGAATTGTTCTTATCTTACAGCTGCTCATGGACAATTCTCAACAGTAACAGCAAATATTAGCGATGCTTTTTTTCCCAGCCCCCTCCCGAGTTTAACAGTTGGTAAAATACACAAAACCCCAAAAATCCTGGCTCCAATACAGACACTGGTGAAGGACTGCTCCTTCCAACAGAACCTAGGATTCAGGCCATACCTCGAAGCCACCTGACCATCCTATCACCATCAGAAACGCCTCCTCATTTTTTCACAACAGCCTGGAAAAAAAAGGCGTGGATCTGCCTGTTTTCAATTGCAACAGTCATCTAATTGGGAGAGGAATTTAAATCTTTGTTGCCTAAGAGCTTATGTGGTATGGAAGGCATTACCTCTTTCTCTTCATCAAGAGAAGGAGGTAACACCTTCATGTCCCCCCTTGGTCCAGGGGACAGCGGCCTTCCCTCCGTGCACGTCTTTGACTCTTCCTGTCAGAGGACGCGCTTGTTTTGCCGAGCACCAGCTGCGCTCTTCAGCAATCTGATGTCACCAAAAATGACTGAATCGCTGCCATTCTCTGCAGTGAATCTCTGCAGCCCCTCCCAGAGCAGGGTAAAGCAAGTCCCGTGTCACTGCATGGGAGTGACCACCGTGTCGACCATTGGGTCACTGGCCAGTTTTAAAATCTTTCACACAAATACAAATTAATTCCATCTGTCACCTTGCTGCTGGCATTCCTGCCTCCTCTGACTAGTTACCTCTAACATTCCTGCTTCTCTCCCAGCCATTAGGCTTTTTTTACCTGCTTCAGCTCAAAACGTGGTGGGGCGTGGAACCAAGCAGCACGAAGCACCCAGGAGTCCTGGGTGACTGCAGAGCTAAGAAGGAAAGCAGAAAGCTCTCTGGCAGTGAACAATGAATGAAGTATATCTAGATTGTAGGAAGAGAGGAACAAAGAGAGATGACAGCTGACCTTGCTTCTTCAACTGAATCAGCAGATTACAACTAGAGAGGAGGGGCATGTTTGTTTTCAAAACAATAAAATGCAACAAGCACACATCATTCTGAAACTACCATCCTTAATAGCACTCTTCACACAATGCTCTCCTGTCACACACAAAAACTAGATCCTTTGTTTTTACTAATAGAAAGATGCCAGTGTAAGAAAACAATAAACCAACATGAAAAAAAGAAATCCCTTCTTCCCACAACACAACAAAAATGCCTGAAGGCAATCCCAACATTGTCAGAGCTCTAAAGACATGATACACTCACCAAAGCAAACCAGACAGAGACGTGTTTACCAAACTATTTTGTTTGTAGCATCTAAACCAACAGCCAAGGGGAGAACATCCTGAAATGACCCTGAAGCAGCAGAGGACTGCAGGGATAACCCTGGTCTAGCTGTGATCAAGCTGCTTCCAGCACCAGGAGTGCTAAAATCCACTCCAGACAGCGCTGCTCCTCAGTAAATGAACACTGCTCGTTTAACCCACGTGCCAGCTGGCACTCTGGGTGTGCCTTTGAAGCTCTCAGCTCACGCCGTGCCACGGCGCTGCCAGACCAAGGTGCAGCACAGACGTACCCTTAGCTAACACAACCTCTTGGCCCTCTTTTTTTTTTTAACATCTCCATCTAACAGCAATCTCCTTGCACAAGGGAAAGGCAGCACCTCAGCCAGCAAAAGTAATAGGCTTGGAGCAAACTCACCCTGCTGCTTGCCCCCGGTCAAGCGGAGCAGCGGATTTGAATGCTGGGGCAGTCATTTTGGATCCGCATAAAGAAGAACACCAGGTGGAAAACAAACAGATGTGATTTGAAAGAGAGAACACAAATGCGAGTATGTGCAGCCTTTAGGGCTACAAAAGACTTAGGACCTGTGGGCAGTACCTTCCTATTTTGACCATTTTACGTTCAGGGAAACGGGTCTTTGCAACAGGGATACAATTCCTCTTCCTCACCAGGAAGACTCTTAATTTTTAATTAGTCAAACCATATTTTGACTAGATGAAGCTGTTACAGGATGAAGGTTTCAAATCAGAATTCATGCCTCTGCCATTTCCTGTTGACTGTCAGCTTGCCCTATTCACCAGCAACACCAAAGAGCAGAGCTTTGTTAAGACAGCTAAAAAAACCCACTAACGCACACCAAAAAAACACCCCAAAACTCATCAGATTCTGCCAGGCACTTGCCAAGCCAGCAAGGGGCAGGGGTGGTGGGCGTTTCTTCCTCTTTTCATTGTCAGAACAGAATTTGTCAGCAATTCAGAGAAAGCTTAAATAACAAAACTTCTTTTCGCTTTGTCACAACTTTATTTGAATCAGACAATGTTCTGATGAGGAAGAGTGTGTGACTACAGGAGTAAATTCTGCCTACTAGAAGTCTTTCCACGTGGGTACCATGGCAATAGGACAGCAACGTAAGATTCTCCCAAGGAGAACAAACGCAGCTTGGTTAGGAGATATGCAACCAGGAGAAAAGATCAAATTCATAGCATTAGTATTATAAGAAATTGCCAAACAACTGAGTTTTACTCAGTGCTGGTACTTAAAGGGTTTTGGAAAACCTGTCATTTCCTTTTTCCAAGTTTATGATTTTTTTTGATAAATGATACTAGAATTTTGGTGATTTTCTCGTAACAAAATGAAAGGTAGAAGGTTTGTTTAATTTCTGGAATATATATTTAGGGGGAGTTTTCCCATCCTAAAGGCTGCATTCCAGTTGGCAGCAGTGTGAGCAGTGTTAGTGCGTTAAGCCTAAGATAATGTCTATTTACTGTCTTATCAAGGGCATGGTGACAAGGGGCAATAAAGTTTGTCATTACAGGTCAGCTCTCATCCTGAGGGCTCTCCCCGACTTGATCCACCTGGAAACAGGTATCTCAGCTATTGTGTCTAACCTAGATGGATATGATCTGATTCTGGCTACTGAGATTAAAGTGCTTTGTGCCCATTGCAAACGAATACTTCACCAAAACTGACCTAGGACCTTCTTCCCAGATTGGTTCCTTTAACAGGAACCAGCACTCTCCTGACAACAGAGCAGGAGGAATCCCAAGCCAAAGTGAGAGGGAGATGAAGTTTTGCAAGAAAAAAGGGTGTAGGAGCAGGAAGGCATCTGTGATGCACTCTCTAATGAAACACCATTGAGGTGCAGGAAGTGAGACACATGCTCCGATTCCCAGCTGGCTGACAAACAGTGTTTCCAGCCCTGAGGCTTAGGACTGTTTCAAAAGCAGCTGGCTGGCGGTATAGAAGTTCTCCTAAGGTGAGTAGAATTTTTCCAGGACTGACCAAAGAATAGAACTGGTGATCCTTAGTACCTGCTGGGAGGAGTCAGGTCTACATGCTTGATTTAATGCAAAACCTGGGCAAATGTGTTTACTAGAGCAGCCACGGCAGTGTCCTGGTGTGGAAGGAAGACAGCCCAACACGGGATGCTCCCAAAAGACATGGTATCTGCTCCTTGAGCAGAAGTTGAGAGGCAAACCAGAGAAGATCTTAGAGAGTGACAATCTCACTTGCAAAGCCAAGACAGACAAGCACCTGAAATCTGTCACTGAAATCTCCATAAAATGAACAGATATTCCCTAAACTATCTTAATTATATGTCAAAGGTTTAGTACTCCAGGGTGATGAGCAAATTTTCAAAAGGATAGAGAACTGTAACTATTTTATTTCAAAATTTAACAAGTGAAAGAGCTTTGCTTTATGTATTATCACTTTGGTTTATCAGTTCGGGCAAGGTGGGCTGACAACCTGGACAGTTTAACCAGAACAGTTTTCCTCCTCAAATTCACAGGCCAGTGATTTTTCCTCTCTGGTTTTTCAGAGCTACCACTGAATTCTACTGGCAAAAAATCCTTATCCACCCACTGCACCTTCACCTGTGTAATCTGCCCAGAGATGGTTTGTTTTCTTTCATGTTTCAAAATACTGTAGAAAATGAACTAATCCTTGCTTAGGAAAGGAAAAGAGAAAAAGAACTTAGAGAAGGAGCTTCTTTTTGTTCTGCCCAGCTCCCACCTGCACACACAGACAAAATTCAGGAGCAGAACTGGGGAAGCTGGCCCAGAACGAGGGATAGAAATGTTTCCAGCCATCCACACCTGATCTGCAACGTGCTCCCTCCTCCTCCTCACCAGATGGGTGTGAAAAATCAAAATGTGGAGTAGCTGCTCGGGCTCTAGCTTCTCCCTCCTGGTCCACAAAAGAATGCAGCCTCTTCATTTATCTCCAGGCTTTTCTTACCTGCCAGCGCATGCGTTGTGGTGTAGCAAGGTGGAGGACACTTAATAGATGCGCTATTATCTGCAACCTTTGCAAAATGCTATCAAGAGCAGGACTCTCCCTTTCTGTATCTCCTGTGTTAATTAAACATTCCTTTAACCAATGGAAAATTTAGAAACTATACTATTGCTTCTGCTATTTTAGCTTCTTGGAATAACAAGCTTGTATTGCATATGTGCCTTCAACTCCAGTTTAAGACCACAGAGACTCCAAAGATGCAACAGTTTTAATAGTAAGTTTAAAAAACCCTCTTGACTCCAAGAATATTATTCTTAAGTATTATTAATACAGCCTCAGTAACATTTCCTGCTGGACATAAATAATCAGAGAAAAGAAGCACAAGGCTCCCCTCCACTGGAACAAGATGAAGTGTTAGAGGTACCTATCGACAGACACTCATTTTGCCTTTTACACTGCGGCCCATGATTGAGCACGCAACAGAAGAAACTCATTTTTCATGCATCTTTCACTGACAAGGCTGTTGAAAGATGAACTATCTGCTCCCAATTGTTATATTAGTCAAATTCTCTTAGCCTCCTATGAGGAAAGGCTGGGAGAATTGGGATTGTTCAGCCTGGAGAAGGGAAGGCTTTGGGGTGACCTCATTGGAGCCTTCTGGTACCTGAAGGAATGCACAGGAAAGATGGAGAGAGACTATTGACAAGGGTCTGGAGTGACGGGACAAGGGGCAACGGTTTCAAATTGACAGAGAGCAGGGTTAGATTGGATATTAAGAAAAAATTCTTCCCTGTGAAGGTGGTGACGCCCTGGAACAGGCCATCAAGAGAAGCTGAGGCTGCCCTATCCCTGGAAATGTTTAAGGCAAGTTTCGTGGGGCTTGGAGAATCTGGTGTAGTGGAAGATGCCCCTGCCCACAGCAGGGGATTGGAACAAGATGATCTTTAAGGTCCCTTCCAGCTGAAACCATTCTGTCATTCTATAATTCCATATCCAACATCTGGGAAGCATCTACTGAGTAAAGCAGATGGCTGGCTAGAGACTCTCAGAATAATACAGTCCTCCCAATAATGTTGTCCTCACTTGGCATACAGGACTCCCCAACCTAGATTTGGTAACAAGAGCAGCATTTCCACAGGAGTCTGCAGGAAAAAGGAGCTGCTGGAAGCAGGTTCCCTGGCTGCATTGCTTCTCCATGCCATCACAACCTCAACACAAACCCGGCTGAACCCTTCACATTACATGAGCAAGGGAACGATTGTGACACTGCCCTCAAAAGTCCCAGAGAGGCACAGGGAGTACTCCAGAGCTCACCTGCAGTTCATGTAACTTGTTTGGTCTGCACCTATCTTGCAGTATTTGTTACATCCTCCAGTGTTTCACAAGTGCCCCAAATTATGTTAGGAACTTTGCCTTATCGTGGGTGTGTGCTGCTGCACTCACAGAATGTGGATAGACAGAAAGGCAGGTTTTTTTTCCAAGCAATCCCAAGGTGGACTGAATCCAGGCATCAGCATCTTTGTAATGCAATTCCAGTGAAGACATCCTTGTCTGGCTGGTGTGCAAGGATGAGCAGTTTCTTTCTGACAGCTACTTCTAGATCACTTTCTCTCTTCACGGAAAAGCAGGATAACAAACCTCTGCATCATACAAGGATTGTGGTTCCTATTCAAGAGCTGCCTTGGGGCTCTTGCCTCAAGGAACAGCTGTTACCTTCAGCGACTCTAGCAAGCTCTATTCTACTGCAGAATTCACTTGGCAAAAGGAAGGCACTGTGCCACGGAAAATGCAAGCAACCAGTACAACATCAAAGCTGCAGATTACCATTTTGAGGCTGATATAATGGCTGTGATGATAGCAGCTGATAAAGCGAGAGTGGTTAAGACCATGCACAGCAACCAGTGATTCCTGTGGAAGGGCGGAGGATGACAAGATGAAGGATGAAGGATTTATTATTTGTTATCGCTGTTGCCTGACATCAGGAGGGAAAAAAGGGTGGAAGAATATATTACAGATATCTGATACAAGATGAATAGTCCTTCCCACTTCACAGCCCCTACAAACTTAATTTTTAACTACAGTCTTACTACTAGATTGATCAGGTTGGAAAGGAAGAAGAAAAAGAGTCGGCAGGCAGAGGTTTTTATACTAACATACATCTAGTGATATTTTAAGAAAAAAAAGACAAAGAAAACAACAGGGAAAATGTCAACTAAGTGCACACAATGTTCGTTAAACCTAAATGGGCTTTTTCCCAGTGAGGACCTTTAACTTGTAGCTCTTTCCTGGAAGAAAGAGAAACAACTTACAGTTCCAACTTTGGTGCTACTAATTTTTTCAGTGATTTAAGAAGTTCCCCTTGGTATTCCTACAGGTTGGTATTCTGTAGCCATTTGGGCTTCAGTGCCTAACAAATGGAGATAACTGTGAATCAGGTAATTTCCTTTGTGTAATTTAAGACTGCAATTTCTTTATAGGTACATTTATTGGAACGAAGCTATCTCTTCCAGGGGTGAAAAAGTGCAATCCTCAGTCTAAGAACCCATACAAATCTGAAAAACAAGGAGGTGACATCATGGCTGGCAGAAAACGACAACCTGGTTTTTATCAGAGAAACAGTGTTTTTCATTCTGTTAATCTATTTCAGAAAGTTACCCTGCTTGGTTCAGAAAGCTACAGAAAACCCTGTTTTCCAATTCACATCGCTAAATTGCAGCCATGGGCCCAGAACTCATCATATAAGTCTGCACCAACATAGAGCAACGAAACAGTTCTTGACCAAAAAAGCCCAACTGTTTAAAGCAGTACCTGGAAGGAAGGAAGTTTTGACAGTGAAAGTATGCATATCTGGAAGAAAATACATTCCAATTAGCTCTACTCAACACAGCATGGCAAGAACAGTAATTTACGTATGGCAGTTTGGTAACTAATTATGTGTACCTGTCTGACACACCCAGTGTGACACAGGATCACACGACCTTTTATAATAAGCTACTTGGGGAAAAACAAAAAGGAAGCATGCCTCTAAATATCATGCATGTATTAGTAATCTTCTTTTGCTAGTAGGAAAACATGCATAGAAATGAAAAATCTGTTTTAATATTTGCTATTCAAAAATTTTAAAAGCGGCACAAGCTAGTGATCTACAATATATCATCTTCTGCTTATTTTAGGATATTGGAGTGGAGGGGGAAGCAAGGGAAAAACTTTCTGTAGATCTCATTTATGGAAAATGTGGCATTACATAAAAAGCCAATTGTAGCAGGATTCCTGCCATTTCTCAGATACCTTGAAATGCTTCTAGGAAGCCACATTAAGAGTTATTTTTAAGAAAGATTTATGACTTGTTAAAAACTTCTAATTAAGCTTCCCACTCTTCCATGGTATTTCTATGAAACATCTTTAAAAGGCATTGAGCAAATGCCTCCAGCTGTCCCCGTCTGGCTGCTTTTTGGTTTTCATCCTTCCAGCTACTATGGAAAAGAAACTCAGTTTATCTCTCAAGCTGAAAAAGCCCTCGTTCCTTTTCCCTTCCCGCTGGTGGGCAGACAGGATAGGTGACAGAAACAGTTAAATTCTTACCATCTCCTGCATGGGAATTTGTTAGGTGCACATACTGCATGTGAATAACAGTAAAACTCCAGGTAGTAGCATTTGACCTGCAAAAACAGTGTCTTCGAAAGAAGGAGAGCCAGGAAAGGAGCACCTGCTCAGTTTTCTCTGCTGGAAATGGCTCTTTGCATAGTTTACAATAAAGATGTTCTCAGCCTGACACTATCAAATAAGCAGATAACAAACACTATTCTTTCCTGACATCTCTTTTCTGGTTTCCTGCCACTGATCCAGGTCCCTGACTGTGGACACAGATACAAAGACTCCTATGGGGGCCTATGAATCCCTGCCAAAATCTGCAGGTAGAAGGGACGGAGAGAGATATATTGTAATACAGGTAATATATTGTAATTTCCACAAATCAAAAAAGATTCAGAAACACTGCTTACGCCAATTCCATCAATTTACTGCTTGGGAAAGGAAGGGGTTCATACTGTGCACCACACCAGGTGCTCAGACTGGAAGGCAGGGAGAGTAACATCAGGTTCCAAGCTGAAGATTTTACAGATGCTGGTACCTTCTGCTGTTTTGCATGTTATCCTAGCTTGGGGCAATATGAAACACGAAACAGTCAGTAAACTGAGTAGATGACAAGTCTTGGTACTTATTTGAATTTTCCATGTCTTTGCTCTTAGGTCTGATGCCATAATTCAAGATGGCTCTCATGTCACCACTCCTACACACTCTTATCTAAACCTAGCCTCACCCCTTGAAACTTTCACGCCAGCGTTTATTAATAAACAAAAAAGAAAATACTTTAATTTTTCTAGAGTGGTAGATACACAGCGTTCAAGATTAAAGAAAAACCCCCAGAAAGCTAAACAAACAGCTACCATTAAATATAAACACAGTCATCTTTTCAGGCTCTCTGAGCGAGAGGTCACAACAACCTTGATGTATTAGTACCACTGAGACACAAGATGAAGTTCCTGTGGTGTTCCTGTTGTCATATGGGGTCTACTTCTCTTCGAGCCTGTCATGCTGGGATGCTGCATACACATTGAGAACTGTTGCTTTTCACCAGAAAGGTAAAATACCAGGTCTGCTAGAAGCCAAGGCAGTTCTTACCACATCATGCTTGGTGCAGAAAAAAAAAGAAAGAAAGAAAGAAAGATATTCCTTCTCTTCTTTCTCCTTTCTGTGGTGAAAATTCTTCAAAAGATGGGAAAAGAAGGCATTCTTCTTCATAGTTTCTTATGCTTACCAGTGCAAACAAGATAACACTTAATAAATAAATAAAATGTTTCAGGAAACACATGACATATAAAAAATATGGAACAAACCCAAATGAAAAAATGGGTATACACCTTTCCTAGTTGATTCACCTTTGACTTTGCAGCAAGTATATTCCCATTCCTGAGACTGCTAGAGGGCAAAATATGTGGGAGGATAATGGGACAATTAAAGTTTTATCAGGATTTTAAAAAAGAGAGACAAAGCAGTATGCGTGAAAGACGACAAAAGTAGTAAGTCAGCCTGAACACAGAGTCATGATTGCACTGTGGTTAAGCGGTACATTTATCCCTAATTCCAAAGATCTTTAATTTGAACAACTCTTCAACTGAGCCAAAAACCTTCAGAGTTAAAAAAAAGGTTAGCACCCTGGCAGGGATGTAAAAAAACCCCACTTTCCATCTTCTTACAGACATTAGACAAATCAGGAAAGAGATGTTTATCTTTTATGCAGGACACATACACATTGTATGGTCATACACTCACAGAATAGTTGGGGTTGGAAGAGACCTTAAAAACCATCTCATTCTAACCCCCTGCCATGGGCAGGGACACCTTCCACTATCCCAGGTTGCTCAGAGCCCCATCCAACCTGGCCTGGAACACTTGCCAGGGATGAGGCAGCCACAGCTTCTCTGGGCAACCCTTGGCAGGGCTTCATCACTCTCACAGGGAAAAATTTCTTCCCAATATCTAATCTAAACATTCTCTCTGTCAGTGTGAAGCCATTGCCCCTTGTCCTGTCACTCCAGGCCCTTCCCAAGAGTCTCTCTCCATCTTTCCTGTGGGCTCCCTTCAGGCACTGCAAGGCCACAGTGAGGTCACCCCAAAGCCTTCTCTTCTGCAGGCTGAACAATCCCAGTTCCCTCAGCCTTTCCTCACAGCAGAGCTGCTCCATCTCTCTGGTGACGTTGGTCCCTCCTCTGGACTCGCACCGACAGGTCCATGTCCTTCCTGTGTTGGGGACCCCAGATTCTCTGTATTCAAGTTTGCAGCACTACTGTGCTCCTGTAGGTGGATAGTCAGTAATTCCTAGGGACTTTCTTAATATTTGTAATTACTATTTTTATCACTTTTAGTATTCAGTGATGCTACTGTATATTCACAGCAAGATATAAGAAACGCCCAGCAGCTCTTGGCTGCAGTGCCCTTCCAGGAAGACTAACACAATGCACCGGGAGTAAAACAACCCCCAAAACCCTTTTAAATAATTTTTAAAAGGACAACAATAACCAAAAAAACCTCTTAAATGATGCCAAAACGTGTAATTTCAGATTTTGACACAATGCCCTTCCCACAAAAAACCCACAAATATCTTAATACACAGGTCAAGGATCCTCAGGAATGAGCTTCACAGCTCTGTGCTCCAGAGAGCCTTGAGGGCTGAGGTCACAGCCTCCCACGAGCTGTGGCTCCCAGGGTTTTATCCTTTTCCCTCTCCATTACAAACAGCCTATTGTCCTGGGCCAGGCGCTGCCCACAGAGCAGCAGTGTTCGGGCGCTGCGGATCCTTCGGAGGCAGGCAGAAATGTGCTAGAGCACAACATTTGCAAAAGTTGTTTTATTGGAATTTTTCCAACTAGATCTGATTGTCAGATCTCCTTTTGCCATATAAGTAAATGGATTGGCTGAGGCTGTAAAACACAGTGCCCAGGTGCCTGGCCAAGTGTCAAAACAGTTTCAAAGGCACAATTTTGAATAACAGTGACAAGGTGGTTGTTTTGATTCTCCCTGGCACTTACGAGGAGCAGGTCTTGGTCAGATGAAATGCATGACAAAAAAATTGTCTGATGTTCATAAATTCAGAAACAGTTCAGAGTTGAAAATCAGAAAGACAGCATGATAAACCAAGTTAATACATTCTCAAGCCAGCCTGAAAATTGACTTTCCCAAGGAATTTTTCCTTCTGCACAGTTCCACTCAGAATTAGCAAAATACAAATTCCTAACTTTTCCATCTCTATTCAGAGCCTGACTTGTGAAATGAATTTTTAACAGCAGCTTTAAAAAACTTCTGAGTTGTCTGAAAGGAGGCCTGTTAGAGAGATGACTATGTTCCATAATGTTATTTGGTGTTAGCTGTTCTCATGAATCAAAGAAATGATACCGGAGTGCTCGGCTCCAAACCTAGTTAGGAATTATGGAGATGGTACTACCCTTTCCAATTTTCAAATGCACATTTATCAGGTCTTGTGGGCCTATTACAGTCTAGTGAAGCTTTAATTCTAAAAGATACAGACATATAGCTTAGTGGAAGTGGCATCTTCAGTCTCTGTTTTCTTATCTTCTCAAAAACAGCTTTGAGAGTTAAGCACATGGATTTTGCAGAGCGCTGCACTCTCATCCCCCATTTCTATCAGCTGTTCGTCTTTGAATAGCAGTTCGGTATTCGCCGTGTCAGCAGTACTGCCCTCCAGGAGCTGCACCCCAGCCAAACCTCAAAAGAAAGAATCACTTCTTGGCACAGGCATCTCCTCACAAGCCGCTCTGCTTCCTGCCAACCACTTTGAGTTGGAGCTTCCAGCACCCAGCCACAGAAGATGCTGCCGACAGGAGCACAACTGATGCTCTCGACCCGCCCAGTTCCTCTCATCTCAGAGCAGAATCCAGAAATAGCTGCAAAGATCTGCAGTGGCTTAGGAGAAGAGCCACTCATGCTCTGGTAGGATTTTTAGGGCACGACTGGAAGGCATCTTCTCACAGTGAGAACTTTTGCCTCGGAGGGAAATGCTCAGTGGAAGCTGGTTTCTTTTAACACCATTCCACAGTATGGTCTGCGGCACCCAAAGTTCAGCAGCTCCACAAGCATGGAGCAGAAATTCCTTGTGGTTGTCAAGTATTTGTTTGACTCAGACCACACCGAAGCATGTTTAGCATGACTGGAATAAAAGAGGTTTAATGTACTGCTTAGCAAGGAGGAAAAAAAGCCCCATAAACAACCAAAAAGCCAACCACATCCAAAACTAGATTTAACTGCAAATTAACAAGGACACTTGAGTAGCACTTAGTGCAGCCACAACTCAAGAGAGGAGATTAAATGGTTCACCAGAGACTCCCCAAGATACACAATTTTGTAATTAATGACACTGTTTTCTGTACTTTAGGGTACAATGTGTATCACCCCTCCTGGAGTGAAACACAGGTTTTGTTTTGTGGTTTTATTTAAGCATACTGTTGACCACAATTACAGGAAAAGAAATTATGCATTTATATGTCATGTAAATTAATGGTTTTTTGAGAAGTCTTCCAAATCTCCCAACTACCAAATCAAGTCCTGTAAGTAATTCAAGCATGCTATAGGCCATACCCTACATAACCACATGCCACTTCTTAGAGTAAAACCAAACCAAACCAGAAAAATCTCATCATCAGGTTAACTCTGTTTCCACTGGAAGATCCCTGCAGAAGCAAAGGGGTGAGCAGCTCAAAGAAGGAAGGCTCAGGAAGGCTGGTGGAGGCCTTGGGGCATGAAGGGCAAGGATTTTTCCAAGTGCACCATGAAGTTGTAAGCTCAGCACTAACCAAAGCTCACACAAGTAGAAGATGAGGAAATAAGGCCATTCATAGGGGGATAAAGCCCTTGGTGGTCTACGACTTGAGTAGTACTGAATTCCCACAGCTGCTGCACCAAAATTGTAGCATCCCTTAGCCAGCTTGGCCATACCTTCTTTCTCCTAGCAGTGCACGTCGTTTATTTCTGGGCAGACTGCAGGAACCTGTAAGACAGGTGATGTTACACACAGTTGCTGTAAATGCTCCTTAACTGTCAGGATGGCTTTTCACCACAAGTACTATTTTCTGAACTCATTTCTTTTAAAAGAAACAATGAATCTGAATTTCTTGCATCTAGAATTCATGCTAGAGTATAATTTTTTAATCTTTCTATGAGCATAAAGAGTTTAAAAAAGCATTACATAAATGAATCTGTTGTTAGGAAACCTCTTGAAAAGAATTACAGAGAAATTTCATAACACTCATTTTTGGAACATACTCTGTTTGCTTGACTACGTTTCATAAATTACAAATGGGTTTAATTTTATTGGCCTCATCAGAAAAATCATTGTTAAGAGTTTCATAATGAATGAGCTCGTAAGAGAATTACAAGGACATAATGCATGCCATAACATAGCAAAGAATAAGACAGGCTGACCTCATTAAATCCATGAATTTGGAAAATGTTCCTGTTCAGGACAGCATCTGAAGCACTTCTTTCAACTGGAAACAAATTATAATGTTCTAAAAGGTTACCAGTTCTAAGAGATTTAGGACTATATGTACCTGCTTAGATAACAGAACTTTAGCTGAATACGAATCACAGAAGACACAAAATATTTAGAAGCCCAAGATGCTGAAATGCAAAATATTAAAAAATAAAATACAACACTGTCTTTAACTCCTATGATAATTCACGCCTTAAACGAACTTCAGATCTTTGCACTTCCCTATCAGATATAGACTGTAAGTACTAGCACAAGTCTGCATGAAAAGAACAGACACACTCATTGGGTTGTTGTTGTTGTTGTGCATGCCACACTTCTTTCCCTTTCTCCTGAAGAACACCCATCTGCTTTCACTTAGAGGAAACTTGTCAGACAGCAAAATTAAAATGTTCCAAAAGACTTCATTTCACTTGGGCTGTGGCAAATAGTCAAAAGAAAGATAACAGCACTACATGTCTGTCCAAATTTGCAACTAAAAATGGTTATACTCCATGATGCTTTTAATGAAAATTAAAATGCAAGTGAATTGTTCTGTAAATCAAAATGCTACATATTAGATGTGGAAGTCCTTGGAACAGAGACAATAAACATTCCCTACTCAAAAGAACAAAAACCAAGAAAACAAACCCCTTAGGAGATGCTTATGACTGCTACATCTCAAAGTTCACCATGACTGTGTTGAAACACCTATTCCAGGAGCTCTAACATTAATTAAGATTAAATCGCCAGCAGCTAAATGGTGTTTATTAGATAATAAAACTGCACAATGCCCACTATCCCACACATAAAGCCACATAATCTCGTTTGAAATGCTAACTACCCAGACCAAATTTGCTAAAAGGTATATAGACATATACTACTAAAATCTGAAGTTTACAGATGATTGCCACATGAGGCTGGGGAAAAACTTGTTGTATTTCCCTTTCCATCTTCAGCAACATCAAAAGACAAGCTCAAAATGAAAACTGATGAAAACAAGGGGTTGTAAGACTGATAAATTAAAATTCTTGCTCATGCATGAACCAGTTGGTTCTCTTCTCATCCCTTTCTACTTGTAACATACAAGCACCCAAAGTCTAGGGAGCAAAAGAGCATTGGACTGCATATCACCAAAAATGTGGTAATCTGGTGAAAGCTTTGAGCTGACACCATGGACACAAAGCACACTGTGCCCAAAGGAAACAAGGTGCTTAAATGTCCCTAAATCAAATAAACCAGAAAGACCAAAAGGAAAAGTACACAGAGTTCAGCTAGACCTTGTCATGATCTTTTTGGGTGAGCTGTGATCGTATTTTGCATGAAGAAGAATGGAGAAGATTAAAACAGCTACATTTTCTGGCAAGCTTTGTACCCATAGCACAACAATTTTTGCAATAAATAAACCCCTATGTGATTTCAGTGGCTTTTTCCTTCAACTAAGCAAAAGAAAGAACCACTGCCCTGCCTGTAAGCAAAATGAATTGACAGCTTATGTATGGAGAAAGTTGAATCTGAAAGAACCAGGAGACCTCATCCAACACATCCATATACTGGTTTTAGCTGTGGCTAAAATCTGTTACAGACTATGCCCATATTACAGTATTTCCATCCTCAGCAATACCAGAACAATACTTGCAGTAATATTTTTGTTGAACAGCCAGCTCCTGGACTCTCTGATTACATGTGAATTCTGCTCTTCTAGCCTCAATTACTGCAGTGAGAAAGACTAAAGCTCATGAATTCAAACAGATTTGCTCATTTGTCTGATTGTTTTCTCACTCAGTGCTTTCTCATGGTTTTTGAGGACATGATTTATGTTTCCTGAATAGGCAAGCTTGGCAAAACTAGTGCCATTTGAGGATAACAGAATCTAAGGAGAATCATCCCTGAAGCTAAATCAAAATGTCTGTGAGTCAGGCACAGAGGAAGGGTTCCAAGGTTACACACTCCCAACTCATCTGCTCAGTTTACAGGCTTCATTAAACAAAACTAAATTTACAGTGGGCAAATTTAAAAGGAAAAGTGGCAGTTCACTGCCCAGTTGTATGTATGCAGCATTTGATAGCATTTTTTAGCAAGAAAATGAAGCATTTTCAACAACTTTAAAAACCCCTAAACTAATACAGCTGACAAGCCTAATACCTGAACAAAAACCATTTACTTGAGTCATTTAATAAACTTACCTTTAGCATTAAAATGCATTTCCCTTTCTGTCTGCAGCATACAGGAACTAATACCCTCTGGCATTTGAAGGATACATAAGGCAGTTTTGAGGCATTAGATCTACCCAACTACCATGTAGGACAGTACAGTCCCTTTACTGAGCCTTTTAATTATTCTGGTTCATAAAAACACACTGAATGCCTTCACAATGAGGAGATTTAGTAAGATGGTATGACACAGAAAACCAGAGAAAGCTTTGCCTTCAAACTTGGCCAAACTGTGTTTCTGCAGTTTGCTGCACTTGCAGCATGCAGACTGACTCCATCCCATGGCAGGAGGCCACAGAAATGCAGACTGCTGCTCTGCTAATGCCTGGTGGTTTGGGTTTTTGCTGTTGCTTAGCAGTTATGAAAACAATCCACTTGACAAGGTCAGAATTCATGACCAAGAAATGTGGTGAGCAGAGCAAAACTTACATATAGAGCCCTAACGTCTGAAGTACCAGGCAAGGCCTTAAAAAGAAACCTGCTGTAGTCATGATATTAAGGTTACAAACAACGTATTGTCTAGTAGGAAATCAGAACAAACCTTGACACTTTTTTGTTCCCCTAAGTTACCCTGCACTGATGCACAAAAAAAGATTTCTGCTGGTTACCAACTTCTCTGCAACTCCAGTTTACTTAAACGCCTTTTTTAACCATGAAACAAGTAAACCAAAAATTTTCAGTGACCATAAACCAATGCACATCACTCATTCTGCTGGACTTCCATTGCAGATCCAATCTATAATAATAGTAATAAACTAAAAACAACACCAAAATATTAAATGACACCATCCAGGTTATTCCAGCACCAGTGGGAAAGACGGACTCCGCAGTAGCATTGTGGAAAGATGTGACAGATCAGGGTCTTGAGGGCACATGTTATGCATCCAGGCCACGAACAAAGTGAGCATTCCATGCCCAACATCTCACAGATAGGCTTGGTTGTGAGGCAAAACCTGGCTTGTCCCATGTAATGGTGCCTCCTCAACTCTGCCAGTTCACCATCAGCAGTAGCCTGCAGCCAGAGAGAAACCATCCACAAACACAGAATTTCGGAGAAGAGAGGCCAGTGGACTGAGTCTCACTTGTGAAGCATGAGACTCAACAGGCCTGTGTCAGAAGTGGCTCACAGCCTTTGGAACCCCTTTGCACAGACCAAGTTTTGCCTACAGACACCATGTTATACTTTGCAACCTCATGCTGGCATTCATATAAAATTTCCATTAGGAACAGCATTCCAAAACCAGAACAGACTGTATGTTTGTTTTATGTATAAAGTTCATGCTGACTCCTGGGTTAAGTAGCTTGTAACCAGCTTAACTACAAGACTTAGAGGAACCGGTGTGTTTCCAATAACTCTCATACACCCACACAGTGATGACACTAGTCACACATCAACCAGCTTTCTTTTAAACACGCTTGAGTTCAAAAAAATCACCTGTGCAATGTGATGCTCCCTGATGATAAAGCTTTAGCCATATGCTTCACTCCCTCTCCTTCTCTCCAGCAACACAAGTGATTTTACCTCTACCCTACAGGTTTTTATGGCATAACAACAGTCTCTTCACTCCTTTCGGTTTAGGACACCAAGCACCCACAGACAGGTATTAGCAGGGCTCTTCTGCAGGGCCAGTTTCAGGAGGGGGGCAACCAAGTTACAGCCTGAGGTAGAGATGAGTGTTCCCAGAACTCACCGAAAAATAAATGGTGGGATCATAGCAACACCATGACTTTGGTACAAGGGGCCCAAAAACACTTCCCACTTACTCTGTGGAGACAAAGGCCCTTCAGTAAACTCTATTTATATCACACCTCAAGAGCCTTGAATCTCTCAAAACCCAGTCTAAAGTCTAAGCACAAAGTGGAATTTAAAATGAACAAGCCACTTATTACAAGACAAACAGAAGCAAGAAATCCAGGTAAAGCTACAATTTATTTCAAAGCCATGTAACTGCAAACTCAGCTTGGAATTCCCAACTGGGCTGCTCAGAGAAGAAAGAGCAGATCATATCCAAGGAATTAAAACTGATTTATGCTTTTGTTTTCGTAACAATGGCCCCTCAGCTTCTTGGGCAAAATAGGATTACACGTGATTGATGACACTCTTACCTTAGCTGCTGTCACTCTGTAGTTCTTAATTTCATTTCATAAATGCTCTTGCATAATGTACAGGGTTTAACCAGGATCAGGTTTGTATATTCTAACTTCTAGGGGCTTGTGCATGTAGTCTAACAATGAGATTTGCTGGCTGCAGTCACACACCGTCCACTTTCAGGCAGCATACACAAGAAGACAGGTAATGGCCTTCCCATCCTGTCTGCTTAGATACCCCTCGTGCATACCCTTACTTCTGATTGCTGCTCCTAGTTCTGGACTGAAAACAGAAATATGAACATAGACATACTCCTATTACATGAATAATGTGATTTACACAAGAAATGTTTGTCAGGAACATCTTCTCTTTGAAATCTATTTTCAACATATTCCACATGTAAATAATTTCCTTTTTTTGTATGCCTCCTCTGAGATCTATACTAGATCATAATTATCCCCCCAATATAGCCAGCAGAGGCAAAGACATTCCTAACAAGAATCTCTCCAGTAAAACTGGCACAGTGAACGCTGATGCTTAAATTAAGTGGCAATAATCATCTGAAACCCAGAGACTGAAAATCTGTTCACATCTAAAAACAACTTGCTGAAAAACTGAATTCCTAAAAATAAAATTATTTTGTTGAAATGAAAATTGAGGCTTGTTGGGGGATGAATAGGAAGAGCAGGTATTTATTTCATTTGACATTAGGAGTTCATTGCCAAATACAGATATAATTTACTACATATAAGATCAATGGCAACTTTTGTAATTACAGTCATGGTTTGGAGGGAAATGTTGCTATAGCAATACCAGCTATGGGAAGGAAATCCACATCTACTCAGAGCAGCATTTCTGCATTGCATTATTTTTATAGCATAGCCCTTTAGCACAGAAGAGCGCAGTAAATCAAGAGTAACGCCAATTTTAATCCCATAGACATAGTCTGTAGAAGTATTTCACAGAAATATCCTGAAGGAGGAAATGATAACCACACATCAAGTAAGGTTTTGTTCAGTTTAGTACTTTCATTCAGTTTATGTCAACTAAAGCCAAGAATTTAAATCCAAGCTTTCCTAAACCAAATTCTCCTGGATTCAGAACACAAATATTTAGGGGTTGGCTTCCCCCCCCGTTCTCTACATAATCCCAAGCAACCTAAATGAGACCTGATCCTCCTTAAACTGGCTTGACTTATATCTGCAGGGTTTCTTAGCTCAGGCAGTAAGCGAAAGAAATAAAACTGGTTTGGGACTGGAATCATTCCTGAAGTGATACAGGCACATTTACATGTTCCTACCCCTGATGCAGCTGCCATCAGTGTTTATCTGAGAGTCAGATAAAACACGAAAGATGACCAAGATACCATTGCAACACCTTTTCCTGGCCAGCCTCAAGGGAGGGAATTCCCACCCACAGGTTTCTGGCAGCAGGACTTGGGCTGTGGGTTTGGGGAACCAGGACTTTGGGTGTTTCTTTCTAGCATGTCAAAGGTTGACCCCATTCTGTCTTGTCTCCTACTCTGGATTACTGATGAAATCATGCTTCCAATTATCCTGTCTTTTAGCTGACTACTTTTTCACCTTTCCATGAGTTGGCCTCTTCAATTAAATCTTGCAGCACTTGCAATTAATCACAGTCAGATTTAAAATAAGGATCAACTCAATCAAAAACAATAATCAACACTGATCTGTGAAAACAGATCTATTATGATTCTGACAGCTGATTTTCTCATCTCTTTCTCTCGTACTTTTGGCAAATTAAGTTTCAAAAACAGATTTCTATACATTTCTACAGCTCCTAGAACACCTACAAAGAGAAAAGCAATGACTACAATAGATGCAATGCTCAATAAATAATTCAAATTAAATAATTCAGATGAAATACAAATTACCTGGCTTCCTATAGTCATGTGAACATTGTGGTATTTATTCCCAAGTCACGTCAAAAGAGCAGAAAATTTGAAAATGGCTAAGCAATATAAATCCACGTCTCATACAGAGTTAAGGACTCCTAGTACATGGGCACATTTCAAGATGATGGTGAGGAGGAAATCTTTATAGAAGGACTTCCATTGTCCACCATTCCAGATTCACCCTTGTGCACACAGGAACATCACAGCCGTACAAAATTCTTCCTCTGCATTGCACAGCCCTGATGTCCCGGGCAGAATCAGAGAAAAACACAAAAAACCCCACTGTGATTGTGCGCAGATCAGCAGTTCGGTTCTCTGCTTGGAGAAGGTCTCTCATCAGTGCTAGATGAGGTCCCCACAGCTTGGTCCAGCTGAGTCTTGAAAACCTCCAAGGAAAGATTCCACCGTCTCTCTGGGTGGCATGTTAAAACTCTTGTGCTACTCAGTGGCGAAAAACTTCTTCATAATGGCCAGTCTGAGCTGCAATTTTTGACAGCTGTTCCTTGTTTTTACGATCTGCCACTAACAAGATTTCAGCTCCATAGTCATCAGAACTTGTCTTCAAAAAGCTACAGGCTTATAAGACTGCCCCTTTGCCTCTTTTTTTGGCCAGACTGAAATAGCCCAAGGACCCTAATCTCTCCTCATTATTTATGGTTCCCATGGCTCAGAATCACCTTGGTAGTCCTCTCTCCATTTTCTAAACACTGTGCTTTTCATTTGAGGAACTGACTGACTGAAGAACCAGGGTGAGTACTCAGCAGTGCTGAGAAGGACAATTACTTCCCCTAGTCTGCTAGCCACAGAGACCACTATGCTGTTTGCCTTATTTGCAATGAAAATGCATCACTAACTCATTTCCAACTTGGCAGCAATCACCGTATCCCATAGCTTTCCCACAAATGTTCTGTTCAGCCAGTTGCTTCCCAGACTATGTTGCTGCAAGTTGATCTGCACGGGCACAGAACTTCATGTTTATCCTCACTGAACTTCAACAGGTTTCTGCTGGCCAAATCTCAGGCTTCCCAAGACCCAGCTGAATTGAATTTCTACCACTTGGTGTACTGAACTCTCTCTCCTGCCAATTTAATGTGATCTGTGACTTTTCTCTTTGCATTCCATCTCACCATCTAGGTAATTAACAGAGAGGTGACACCACTGGCCCAATCCCTCGCAGGCCACTTGTTATTTGTCTTCAATGAGACACTGAGCCATTGGAGACTACACCTTGAACTCTGATATCCACGCAATTTTCAATTAATCTAACAATCCATATACTTGCACAGCTTCCTCAATGGGAGATGATAACAAAAACCTCACTGGAGTCAGAGAGCCACAGAATAGTTTGGTTTGGAAGGCCCTTAAAAATCAGCCAGTTCCAAACCCACCTGCCATGGGCAGGGACACCTTCCCCTAGACCAGGCTGCTAAAAGTTCCATTCCTGGGATGGGGCATCCACAACTTCTCTGGGAAACCCACGCCAGTGCCTCAGCACCCTCACAGCAAAGAATTTATCAACCAATATGCCCACATATACATTTTTGGTCATTTAATTACAAAAGACATTCAGGTTTGTCAAATACTTCTTGTCTCTGGTACACCTGAGTCAATTATTCTTGACTACCTTCTCATTCTTCTCACATTTGCAAACAAATTCCCTGAAGACATATTTCCAGGGATTGTGGAAGGCTGACTACCCCTGAACTACTCTTCTTTCTCTTCTTAAAGATGAGTGCAATAATAGAGCCTTTCCCTAGTTTTCAGGGATTTCAATTCTCTATGAAAATAAATCAGTTTCTCTGATTTATTTTCATAGAGAATTGCAGCTGCAGAATTGCAATTGCATCACGTATGTCTTCCAGCACCCTGGTATCAATCCCATCCAGCCTGATGGATTTCAACATAGCCAGCTTTTTAAAGTAGTTCTGAGCAGTAAAATATTATGTTTCCTGTGCTGCACTGCTTATTTAAATTCTCCTCAGCAATCTTTGCTTTCGTACAAAACCGTATTTGGAACAAGAACGTATCATGCCTCTTGCTTGGTGGGTCAAAATGCAAGACAGGCCACCTCTTGCCTGTGCACTCAATCCCACACTGCTTGGGCTCTGAGGACACAGTACTTATCCTCACCTCACCCTTATAAAACAGGGAAGGGCTCTACCCTCAAGTTCCATGAGCAGCCATCTACCAGAAAGTGCTTCTCACAAGTAGCCAGTGATATGAAAAAGAAGAGAACCCAAATATCCAGAGTACTAGGCCACCAAATACTGATTACGGGAGAAGAACAGAGAGCTGAGAAATGCCCACAGCACAAAGAAAACTTTCAACCCTTCCCTTAATAGTATCTCCAAAGTAACTGAAGGAATGAAGAAAAAGAACAACTCACCTTTCTGACACATGACTTTATACTTAACATGGCTAAAATTACTAGCTTCCATATGGATTCTGCTAGGATGTGGTTCCTCCAGGGGAACCACAGAGACCCAGTGAGACTCCCCTTCACTGACATTAAAGAATCTCACCGCTGTCTTGACAGATCTGCCAGGTTACCTTCCCAAATGCTCAGTGCAAGACGGCTTACTGTTTCCTCTGACTTTATCAGGCACCTACAATCTGCTGCAGACTTGTCACTACTTGTTTCCAAGTTGAGAAACGAGAGGACCCAAATGCTGTCTAATGGCAGCGTTTCCAGAGCTCTTCAGACAAAGTCCACTGTGCTGTTGCCAATTCTCAGCGTTCAGAACAAAAGAAGGGAAGTCATTTCCACCACATGCAGTTTTTGAACACTGTATTAACTCCTCCATGTGTTAATACAATGCATAAACTCTGTTACAGAATCCCAGGATGGGTCAGGCTGGAAGGGACCACAGTGGGGGCCACTGGTCCCACCTCCCTGCTCCAGCAGGGCCATCCCAGAGCACACGGCACAGGATTGTGTCCAGAGGGGTCTGGAATGTCTCCAGTGAGGAGACTCCACACCCCCTCTGGTCTCTGTTCAGTGCTCAGGCACTGCACAGGACAGAAGTTCTGCCTCCTGTCCAGGGGGAACTTGCTGGGATCAGTCCCTGCCCGTTCCTCTGGTGCCACTGCTGAGCCCCCCGGAGCAGAGCCTGGGCCCTGCTCGGAGCCCTCCCTGCAGCCAGGGACACACAGGGCTGAGGGCCCCTCTCAGCTGGGGCTCCTCTCGAGGCTGGACAGCCCCAGCTCCTTCAGCCTTTCCCTGTCAGAGATGCTCCAGACCCTTCCTCATCTCCACAGCCTCCGCTGGCCCCGGTCCAGGAGCTCCCTGTCCCTCCTGCCCTGAGGAGCCCAGAGCTGGACACAGCACTGCAGATGTGCCTCACGGGGCTGAGCAGAGTTAATCTCATGTTCTTTGTTAACAGTGAAGAGGGAAACACAAGTGCAAGGCACTACCTTGCTCCTCTTCATTCAGCCTGTGGCACACTGGCAGATCTTTGTATCTGATTTCAAATCTACTAAGTTTACCCAATTTACACAAACTTTGTACCACGGAGCATAACTCGTGTGCTTTGCTACATTCCCTTTGCTTTCAAGTACTAATGCCACACTCTTACAAAGAAAATGCACATCTCCAATGAGCGTATGAGTAAACACAAAGTGCAGACTTACTGGAATTTTGGCAGAAAACATTCTCCAGAGGATAGAGACCACGCCACCCGTGGCCCAGCATATCTTGTTCTTGTAGCATGCAGTTCTGGTGGAGAAATATTAGTAGAACTTTCATGTTTATGCTAAAACATCAGAGCATATGTTCCCTTGCTAACACTCCACCAGATATTTATTTGCAATATATTAAAGAAATTATTTAATCAATGAAGAAACACTCAACAACAACAAGAGTTCTACAGTTGCAGGTTTACAACTTACGAATAGAAGGACAATGAAAACAGAAAATTTGTATTTTTTACCCTAATAGTGCACTCAGATTCCATCAGAATTTGCTTTTTAAAGGAATGAAGGTAAATTTCCATAAAATATGAAAACCATGGCATTTTAAAAAGCTAAGGCAATGAAGTGTGACCTTTTTGTCACAGAATTAGTTATCCTTACTGTATTTTCCTGGCCTTAATCTTCCTGAACTTTCAAAACAATTACCAAATAGATGCACTATCTCTATTAGTACAAGTGGAACTTTCTTGTTTGCTAAGATTTTTGCACAGCACTGTACAGAATAAAAACCCATCTACCTATGGGACACTCCAGTGAAAATTCTGTGAATGATTTAAAGGAAGCTGCTGCTAGCAATTATGAGCACTTTAGATAAAAAGCATCTCACACAGGATATTTTGGGCACTATGCATGGAGAGGACATAAGGTTGCACATAGCAGGTAAGATTTTTGAAGTCTGAAAGACAGAAAAAAGAGAAAAAATAAGTGCAAGGAGGTGCCCATTTTATTTTATAAATGAGTCAGCAGTACTGGGTGATATTTTTACAAAGCTGCAAGGAGCAAAGCACCAAATGCTGCCAATGCTACTCTAGAGTGATAATACAGACAACACACTGAAAATTATATGTTTAGAGTAAAAATCCATATGAGGACTTGCATGCATCTCACAAAATCAAATCCTACTGTCCTAATTAATTCCAACAATCAGAGATAATAAATTCAGCTTACTCTTCTTACCCAGGAGACAAGGTACAAGTTTCCTACTCTGTTATCTAGGAATGCTATGAGACCTACCTCTAGAATTCCTCTTTTTATTTAAGGGCTCACAGTCACAATCACATTAGTCACGCTCAGCGTAGGAGTATGTAGAAAATAAGAGAGCTACTCTCTCTGAAGGCACCCTGTCATTTAATGAAAGGCAGTATTGTGACTGCTCTAACATTTTGAACACATGAATCTCAGATCAGAAACAAGTTCCTGTTAGGGGCTCCAGATCACCTTACTTCATCTCCCAGAACAAGACTTACCTAGGCTGCCAGGGAAATTAAACATTAGTGACAAGCACAGGAGTTGGGTTTTGATAAACACAGATTATGTCACTTCAGAAGGCAAGAACTTCCCCATCTTCAAGGATGCAATCTATTGTCAGCAATGGAATCTCTGGCATTGCATATTACTTTTTTTTTTTCCCCCAACATGCTTATCTAATTTTTAAGGTTAAATACCAACAGCTAAATGTGCCAACCTATAACCTTTAAGACTGGAAGTTTAAAATCATATTGAACATCAAGAGCAAAGCAACCTGTCCTCCTGTGTATATCAACATCTTGGTCTGGGGGAATTCTGGCCTTCCAGAAAAGGTGACAGAAATGTGTTCAGTATTAATGCAACTCCAGCCTGTTGATGATTCACCAGCAGAGGGGTGACTACTGAAACACAAATATTCATTACTTGAAAACCAATGCTGAAGTAAATGTAGCATTGACAGGCAGAGGCTTCCAAGAGGAGCCTGAGAATTAAGACACACACCCCCTGTCCAAGTGGAACAGTATGAGCAGCTAATGCATCTGTGGGCTGTGACTGACTTGCTGTCAGATCACAGTTTAGTTTTGCATATGTGGTTGGTTCAACAGTATTACTGTGTTGGCAGAGTCCAGAGATCTCATCTTTAAAATATGGGTGGGTTGTCACCACATCATCTTGGAAGCACACAGTTCCACCTTCTCCTTTATCTGCTTGCTGGGAACTCTTTGTGGGCAAGTTTATCAGCAGTAAGCAATGCCTCATCAGTTCCTGAAAACCCCTGAGCCAGCCAAAGCAATAGGCTTTCCCTCGGTGGAAAATTCAGTGTTCCCAATGGCAGAAAAACAATCTCAGCTGTACATGGGCCAATACAAACATCCAGCAGAAAAAAAAGCTGGGCCAAAACACCTGAGGTCCCATGTATGGAGCATTCCAGTACGAAGAACTGAACATCTCCACAGATCAGCTGATTTGGACCCTGTATCAAACAGCAGGATTTGAGACAGGTGCTTGTAAAGCACTTTTTTACACTTATATACAGACAGCTTCAGAACTCGGTGGAGATTGGTTCAATTCTACTCTGAGCCAAAGAGATTAATACACAGCTAGCAGTCTGCCTGACACTACAGAGGAATGAGGGGTCAGGAATAGGCCAGAACAAAGGTGAAGGGATACACCTCAGGCAGGAAATGAGTCTTTGTGGACACAGCCTGAGCTCTCTCAGCTGAGTGCAGTCACAGCAGAACTAGGCAAAGAAACAAAACAAAATGCCTGTGGAAGGACACAGAGATTAGGAAACAGGGGAAATGAAAAAAATATTAACTGAGAAATGAATCAAGATCCAGAATTTCCAGTCAAATTTTGTTTAGGGTACCTTGAAACCTTGAATTCAAGTATAGCAGAAACCCACTGGCTGCTTTGAGGATACACAGAACAAGGCAGTGGCCACTGAATATAAACGTAAGAATAAAGAAAAATTAAAACCATAGCTACAGTATTACGGCAAATGTTACTGGTTATCTGCAGAACCACAAAGGTTTTCCACTGAGCTGGCACGTTTGAGCGCATCTAGGCACAAGATTTGATGGCTGCTTTGCTACACACAACAGAGTATGGCATAAACACCCTGGTAACCCCCTGAGCTCCTCGCCCTCTCCTCTCTGCAAGTGTCATCAAATTTATTTCAGATCCAAAGAAAGGCACAAAGAAGTGCAGAGGGGATCACTGACATTTTGTTCTGTACTAGGAATGCATTTCTCTGGAGTATCTAATGAAGATTGCAGCAATGAGGACTCAAAGGAGGTCACTGGTAGAAGCCAGCATCATTCAATGTCTGTAACATCTTGACCTGGGATTTTATTTCTTCCTGCAGCAGGGCTCCACAGGGAAGTAGAAGCAGAACCACATCAAAGTAATAATGTACGTTACTGGAGAAAGGATCACAGGGCATGTAAAGAGCTAGGCTGAGAAGTTCCAGCTGCAGTCATGGGAATAAAGAAGAATCTGCTGCACACGCTGCACGGCAATCAGAGCTCCAAGGCTGCATAAACAGATCTTTTATAGGAAAAGCAAGCAGGTGTTTCTTTGCAGTCTGCAGGGTCACAAGTAAAGCACCAAGGATGCAGTTATATGAGCTGAGGGTTAACTAAGGGTAAAATTCCGTCTGTCACGTTCAGTTTAGGAATGAGAATACATGAGAGTTTGGGTGTCTCATTAATGGCCTGGGGACCAAGAGCCTCAGCCTCTTCAAAAATTTTTTGTCCAACAAAGGAGTTGGGTCCTTTACAGCAATGACACTTAATTCAATAGCCAAAGGAAATCTAGAAGCAGTCCTGGACTGTGATCTTCCCCTTGACTTAAAGCTAGAAGCAATGAATAAGCTGATGTCAGTATATGCAATAGTTTTGCTAAGGGCTCCTTCTGGAACAAAATTTCACCCTCAAAATTGTCCTTAAAATTAGGTTTAAACAGAATCATGCCATGCATTTCAGACCAACTGATAACAATAAAAGAGCTCTGTGAGCATGTACTACATCAGAAAGTGCTTTACGTCAGGCAGGCAAGTCCTTTTATCTTTCTCTCCCACCACAGAGCACTCCCGAAACTCCTCCATTATATACCCATAGCTCAAGTAGGGGGCTGTAGAAGAAACCTATTCATTTCTGTACTTACAGAGAACAATTTTTAATACTAATGCCCAATAAGACCACGTGTTAGTGAATAAGCAGTGACAGGTGGTAAAAGCAGATGGTTTTGAAAAGATTTGCGGCAGTCCCTGGCTCCACCATCCTAGGAGCTCCACAGGGTATTGGCAGAAGAATTGGTTCCCTTCTTCTTTCCTTTCCTTACTCCAGAAAACCAGAAGCTGATCTCACTGGTTGCCACAAAGGCAGGAAAGGACAGGAAAAGCTCACTCACTCATGTTCTTCATCCCACCTCCAAACTGCTTTTGCCTCTCTGCAGAAGCCCAGCTGAACGCAAGCGGTCAATCTAGGCTGAGCTGCTGGGTGCCCATCTGACACGAGACACAAAGCCACCCCCGTGTTTGCTGCTCCCAGCCAGGACCAGAGCGGGCAGAGCTCCTGGGTTTGGCAATCACTCACCGCAGACCACTTTGCTTCTGACCACACGGGAGGATGGTATCTAAAAGAGAGCATCATGGCTCATGCCGGTGCTGAACCCCGGCACACACACCTGCCCGCAGGCCAGAGCTCTGCTCAAAGCACCAGCACCTGTTTCTGAAGGCCCTAGTGATGAAGGAGGCATCTCAGATGCTGCAACCCTGCACAGCCAAACTTCGACAAATGGTGAACAACTTCATGTCAATTAATCATAGAGCGACACTGCAACGGGAGCAAAGCTCAGGGAAGCACAACTATTCACATTACATCTCAAAAGAGAGCAAGTGGGCAAGAAAACATTATTTCATGTGTAAACAACAGCAGTGACAGAAAAATTATTTCCAGTGAGCGTTGTGTGTTTGGCCAAAGCAATGTTGATTGCTGCAGATACAACCTTCTCCAAGTTATTGCTATTTATGCTCAGGGAGCAAGGACCCACTGACGACGAAGAGACAGCGCAAGCGTCACGCTGTCATTTTGGGCATACTGCCTCAGCTGGAGCACAGCACCAGCTCCAGTCAGCTGTAACTCTCCTCTGAGTTTTCACTGCACACCTATAAAGATGACTCAGACAACTTCTTATTCTGCCAATGAATCATTATTACATGGTGCCACCTCTGGCTACTATCAAAACCACCTGCAACCACCTCAGCCATTAACTCCACAGTGCATCCATTCCAAAGAACCTTTTAGAACACTGCTCTGCTCTCTTCATACCCACACATTCTGTGAGTAAACTAAGAATCTCTTTCAGAATTTACTAAAGTGTAGGGTAGGAACTACACTCCTGGAAAGGGCTGGTATTTTTCCTACGCAGCATCTCCATTTTTCAGATTTTCCTCAGAAACAGGAGTGATTGACTCAATACCAACATAACACTTACTCTCGTTTTACATTTCTTTTGACAATACAACTGCGTAGCTTTGCAAGAGCCTTTTTCTTGTCATCTATTGCACTGTTTACAAAGTTGCAGTCAATTAACATTTTCATAATTTCACTCACAGTGTCAAGGTAGTTTTTGAAGGAATATTCTAGAGAGGGTTGTAACACTATAGTGTAATTATATTCAGCATCCCCTGAATAAGAAAAGGTCCTTTTGAACCACCTACAGCAAAATAAATCCCTATTCTTTACATGAAACCAGGGAGCCTTTCTTTCCTTCAAACAATTAGGTTTATGGTTTCTTTCAGGAAGGTAAAACAGAAAACAAACAAACAACATAAAAAGGAGCTGTCAGTCCAGCCAGTCCCAATTTCATACAGCACTGCAGAAACAGTACTGAAAACTGAGTCTGCTACAAGGGTAAACACAAGCCATTCAAAACTAGAATCAAAACCTTGTATTTGTTTCCAGAGAACGCCCCATGGTAAAACTGCCTCTTACCTTTGGACACAATAAAACATGGATCTGGGCTTGGATAAAAGCAAGGCTGAAAGATGGCTTTAGAAATTACATTGCAAGCATCCAGGTGTGTGACCAGTGCTGCCATTCTTGAACACGTTAACCAGTCATCAAGTTTTTTATTTGTTCTGCTAACGAAACAGGACAACCACCTGCTTCTCAAAGCAGATATGGCAGATGGGTACTGGTATAAAGGGCTAAAAATTAAATGAAGTATGAGGAAAACCTATTATACGCATATTTTATGGGCACAGCTGCACCACAATTACATTCGGGAAGGAGAAAACTTTGGGAGTCAAACACAACAGCACATTTTTGAGGCACAAGACACCTTTTTCTGTAAGCATGGGTGGAAGAACAGAGCCCCATGCAATTTCCAGCCACTTCAAACTGCCTAAGCATAGGTACACACAAAGAGAAACACATTCAGGAAACTCTTGCAAAACACAGCTAATATAAGCTTAGAACAGAACACCATTATAGCTGAATTACAGGTATTTTTGCCAAACCTTCAATATGCCTCATGCTTTAACAACAAATGTAGCCACAGATTTGAGGGAGAAAAGGTTTCCAGTTTTCAGTAATTATCAACAGAACATTAATTACATGCCTTCTATTACTGTTTCGCTATGTAAAGATCTAGTTAGCTGTAATTTTAATGCTGCATGTCACTTAAAGACAGCTCCATTTTCTAAAGAAAGCCTTAAAGCACTATGAAAATAAGAATTTTTAAAAAATACAAAAAACGTCACAGACAAAATGTCTACCTCAGATGGCGTTAAAAAATGGGAAACACAGGCTTACCATTCAAAAACTGAATGGAAAAGAACTGTAATAAAAGAAAAAGCATCTGCTGTAGTTTCATCTTGAAGGACATAAAGTTTCCTCTTTGACTCAGTTCATCAGACCCTTGAAGGGTATGTCTACACAGGTGACTGGAGACAGGCAGGCACCTCTCCTCCCTTTCCAAACTGGCCACAAGGAGCCAAATTAAATCTGGAGGCCATGCAGAAGCATCACCACAGCACCAAGCGAGGTCGTGAGGCTGAACATCCCCCGCTTTGAGGAGGAGCAGCTCGCTCTTTCCCCCAAGCGCACGATCTCCGCCGATTCCTTGGCGCGTTTTAGTCAGGCGTTGAGTCAGACCCAGGAACTCATCCAGCTGAAAACCAGGCCAAGAGCAACAACAAGGGCAGATCTGCATTTGGCCAGGAGTGATAGTCCCATCCCAAGCGGGAGGTCGGGAATGCGTAGCCAGAGGTGAGGCAGGCAGGCAGGCTCACCCCCTGGTCAGGCAGGAGCCCACTTTTACGGAGCAAGGTTTGGGGAGCGCCAGCACAGCTCCACATGAGCACAGGCGAAGAGCTCCCAAACAAGGCCTGCCTTTGTGAAACAGCTGCCTGAGCCAGGAAAGGGAACGTCCTTCAGATTATCCTTATTTCCAGGTACATCTGGTGATGCCTGACTCTTTCCATTGATACCTGGGGTGGCCACCTAAAAACAGAGACTAGACAAGAATAAGGGAAGAAATTTATTTGAGGGGCCTTCAAAGGTACACCCTGGGTAGTCAAAAGGCTACACCCAAGATGGACCCCGGGTCACGAGTTCTTCACACTTTTATAAGTCTGGTTCATTTGCATATCAGGGTTAATTGTCCAGTTATAACCTCAGTTAATGATGTAACTACCCCAAGTTTGCCCTCCTCTTCAGAGGCCTTAGTTTACATATTTTGGGGCCTGGGACAATTGAGGTGTCCTTGGAGAGCAAATCTAGAATGGCTTGTTATGTCTAACTAGCATGAGAGAACAGCAGCTAACAGGCCACAGGAAACTTCAGAGTTACACACTAGGCAGTACAGGATTTGAAAAATATAAAAGTTAAAACCTAAGGCATCACCATGACCTACTGCTAGTAATTTAGATCATTTTAATCTCATTGGACAATATTCAAACTTCCATTTCTTAAGCCTCCTTTGTGGACTCAGGACCCTTAGGGAAAGAGAATGCTATCATTTTTCATAGTAATAATGAGAAATAATGCAACTATAGGACAATGCTAACATTACTCCCTGCAGCTGTTATTCCCAATATTTTCTTCCAAACACAGCAAAACCAAAAAACAAAGTAAGATAAGCAATAGTCCCCAGGTGAGTCAGGTACTCATCAGCAGTTTTCTCCACTCCACTGAGTTATTCACATGATCTGTCCCTTGTATAGGTCAAAATAACTTGCTGTTGGGGAAAAACCTGGCAAACTCTTCAGAACTAGGAGCTTTCTATGTGAAATGTACGGGAAAAAAAAACCAGAAAATTTTTTTTCCAATGACAGTCTAATTCTGCAGGCTGCTCCTCTGGAGCAAGGATCTGCACTCTGCCATGGGACTCAAAATCATCAGTATCCAAAAGATTTCTGAAGACAATGACCACTTGTTCATGTTCTCTACTGCACCATGCAGACAAATGACAGTTTCTGTGCCCTTGGTCCTATTGCCAACAGTCTCTGGCACAATCCTTCTGCCCTGTCATCATCCATGTTCTCCCTGCCAGCACTCCCACACCTTCCCAGCTCACCCACCCACCTCCCCAAGATTCAGGTTTGTTAGATCTGAACTGACGTTTATCAATCAAAGCTGCCTCCAGTAACAGAGCCACAAACTTTGTGCCTCTGTTAACAGGCCACTTCCTATTACTTTTCTAGCAGTTGATATCTAGATTATTCTTTTTTTTTTCCCAGCTGACAACCTATGGGTTCTATTTACTCAGCCTTTTCTCACATGGTCTTCAAGATGTTTTAAAACTACATTTCCCCACCACTAATTTAAACAAGCCTTGACAGGGATTAGACTTGAATCCTGGATTGGAAGAACTGAAGAATTTGCAGCTTTGTTACAATATCAGATGCATCTTTAAACATACTCTAAATAGAGTAGAAGGCTGGCCTGAATCTGCTATTGCTTCATGTTTAATTCAGATACTTTTGAGTGAACGCATCCCCATCCCCCCAGTTTTCTCATCCCCAGTTCTCATCACCTATGTTCTGAAATTTACGGTGGCTTTAACTTAGACAAACACCCCAAAACACAGAGGAAGTGTTTTTAAACACTATGGTTATGCAGAAACAAGTTGTCAGAACAACACAATAGATCTAGAGATTAAAGCACCACATTGCAACGGGGATTTTACAACTTCACTAAAGCAACTATCAGTGCAATTTTTAAACTATGTAGTTCTTTCATACAGAAGACAAGTATCTAACTCAGTAATGAACAGAACTTGCACGTTTCTTGTCAAGAACGTTACAGGCAAGCAGGAAGCGATGATGCTTTTGATCCAGCAGTGCAAATCAAAAACTCCAGTAGCAGATCTCTGCGCCACCAGCTTCTTAACAAGTGGGGATGAAGGTTCTCAGAATGCTAGCACACGCAGAAAGTTGTTAGTCTAAACTAACGAGCCAAAACAACGTGAGCTTTGGTATTGAAAGCTTCTGAAAAGCCTTGCATTTTGTTATGTTTCTGGGATCATCTAATAGTTCAACCATACACTTGTTTTAATACAAATTCAAGTGCACCAGGATTAGAGACGATATGGATTTTGGAACACATTTTTCTAGCCTAATAATGACCTTCAGAGATAACAAACTCTCAGTCTAAATAAAGATGCAAAACTAGCCTTTTGACTGAATTTATAGACCAATATTTCTGGCTGGATTCCCATTTAGTTTTCCTGCTTCCCCCCGAAAGATAATGGTCTGTCATTTGCTGTTTCCCTAGTTATGCCCTTAAAAGGCTCCGAGGCAAACACATAAAAGCAAATTGTTCTGAGTAGCAACATTACTGTAAAGGACTGTATGAGACAAGACAAGGTCACATGTCTCTAGTTTCCACAGAACTGAGGATATCCTCAGAGGATCCTGTACCCAAATTTGCGTTAAATCTTTGTGGTGCCCTGAGGGTGGGAGGCAGCAGGGATATCCAGTCATTTCTCAATCAAGAGACAGAAAACACGACCAAGGCTCTGAGTAAGGCACTTTCCTCATGATTAAAACTCTACTGCTGTCTAATACCACACTTCTATTAAAAAACCCAAAACCAACGTATGGGCCTAACAGCAGGAAAACAAAAAGGCAACCCTTCCCTAAAATCAGATTAGATCTTCCTTTTTTTTTCAACAGCATCGCACTGACGATTTCCCCCTCCCCGGAGCCAACCCAGCGGTGAGGCAGGGCGGGAGCCGCTCGCCACATCCTCTCCTCACTCGCAGGGTCGCACCCCGGCTTCAACTCACCCAAGGAAGAGCCGAAGCGTGGCCGGGTCCGCCGCTGCCCCCGCGGCACCGCCCGGTGCCAGGGGCCCGACCCGGCCGCTCCCGGCTCCCCGGCCGCGGTACCTGCCCGGCACGGCCCCGCCGGAGCCTCCCGGCCCCGCTGCAGCCGGCCCGGCCCCGCCGCCTCCCGGGCATCCTCC
>VXBT01002164.1:0-19574 GCA_013400235.1 Oriolus oriolus | reverse complement strand
GCTTTTTGGATGGTGTGGGTTTTTTTTTTTTCTTTGCTTCCCTCCGCCGTGCCCCAGCGGGTTGTTACCTTCAACTGCCGCTTTTCCGACCAATTCCTGTTTCCAAAGCGCTGCCCCCCACCTTCCCCAGCACGCAAGCAACTCCCGGCAAAGAGGAGGAGAAGGAGGAAAAGCGAAAAAGCAAGCAAAAAACAAACAAACAAACAACAAAAAACCCAAATAAAATTAACAAACCTCTCGTGGCGCTCCGGGTGTGCCAGTGTGTATCCGGCCGGGGGAGGGAGGCGGGGAGCAGCAGCCCTGCCCCGCTGCTCCGAGCCCGGACCGGGGGAGGATGCGCGCCCGCCCGGGGTGCGGACCGGGGCCGGCCGGCTCAGCGCCGCGGGCTCTGCAGCAGGAGCTGCGGGGCACCGCCGGGCCGGGAGAGCGGAGCCACCCCCGGCAGCACTCGGCCCCGCGTGTGTCCGTGAACCCCCGCCTCAGGCCGCCCCTTCCTCCGCGGCCCCCGCCGCTGCCGGCATCGCCCCTCAGCTGTGGGGCACAGGCGCGTTCGGCGGCCCGGCCGCTCCCCGCCGTGGCCGTGCCGCAGGGGGTGCGGGCACGCCGCGCCAGCCCTGCAGGAACCAGCAAGGCAGGCGAGAAAAGGCTCCCTCTCTCCCTTCCCTCCTCCCTCCCCGAGGACTCCCCTCCTTACCGGGCTGCCGGGGCTCCTCTACCGCCTCCGGGCTCTCTGGGGCCGGGGCGAGTGGCGGCGGTGGCGGCTCCTCCTCAGCGCCTCCCCGAGCCCCTTCCCCACCCTCGTCCTCCCCCGCTCCGCCTGCGCCGGCGTAAGCCGGCGGCCGGGAATGCGGGAAGTGGGGCCGGGCTGCGCTGGAGCCCCCGCAGGCATCCAGTGGAGGGCGGGGGGCCCCCGAAAACTCCTTAAATCCGTGGCAGAGGGGCAGGGCGAGTGGTCTCTCGGATGTCCTCCAAGGTTATTCCACCTCCTTGCTCTCTTCAGTCCACAGCAGAATTAACGGCTGCGATTAAAATGATCAGGAAGAATGTTGTGCACAGAAACAGAGTTATAAAATAGGCATATTAAATTAATTACGCAATTTGTCTTATAATCGTCAGGGGAAAACCGAGATATGCAACATACCTACTCAGCCAGGAATATCTGCCTTTGCCACCAATATTAATTTTCTCACTTTGGCAATAGAAGATACACCCTCAGATCTTTTCAACTCAACATCAGAATCAGCGAGACGCGACATTTTTATATGCTCTTATTACACTTACAGCATGTATGGGCATTAATTAATTTTGCAAGGTTGTGTTTATTTCATTATTGCCCTCAGTTTATTAGTGCTGGGAAAAAGCCAGCCCCAGAGAGGTTGGGTAGGCTGCCCACTGATGACTGAATCGGTGTGAGAGCTGTCAGCAGAACACCCCGCACAAAGGGATTAGGTACTGCACCCACAGCTGCAGCTCTGCCACCTCTAGCTCCTTCGCTGGGGAGCTTATAGGCTACAGGTGCCGGCCACTTCCACATGAGACCCACCAGTGCCTGCTGGCACATCTGGGCACGATCTAAGTCTAGGCAGAGTCTCCAAAGCCTTCCCATTTCCACCTCGTTCTGCCAAGTGTCCTTACAGTACCCGTGCCACTCCTCTTCATGTGACACAGGGCATAGGGCTCTGAGACACAGGCGAACCATAAACATCCAAATTGCCCAGGATACGAGATCTCTGTCAACTGCTCTCTACATGACACCTATGGAATTGGAGTAGGGTTACACAGAGCTGCGCAGGCGATTCATCCCCCAGAAACGGGGGGGATGTAGAGCACCTTGCCTTCATAATTCATATGGATGGAAGAAAAGCTGCTGCCTTCTCCAATACCCAGGTGCTGTCACAATGGTTTGGAGCACTCAACAGAAGAGTGGAGGTTGTGTTTCAATTTCATTTTTGCATTTACAAGGAAAAACAATCTACGACTTCTTTTACGGCTGAGTCGGTGATCTTAAGGGTCTTTTCCAACCTCAGTGATTCTGACTCCAGCAAAGGAGCTTCAGATTCATTCACTGGAAATGTAGCAGGAAGAAACTTGCAAGGAAAGAAACCACAGGAAGTGGTTCTACCAGAGGAAGGCCCAGCTGTCTGCAGAAAGTGACTGATGGTTGCTGGGATGATTCTGAGTAAACAGGGGTTTGGTTGCCTGCATCAGAGGCATATTCTTTAACATAACCACCTGCCTTGACAGGCTGGCCAGGCCTCTGTCTAAACTGAGAAAGCCATACCTGAACTGATGGCGACTGTTCGACACCAAAATGAGGAACAAGTAAACAAAGAAGTGAATTAATAGAATAGTCAGTGAGGGGTGCCTTTGTTCAAAGACCGTGATCTTGCAGTTTGAAAACTAACCAGAAGCAAAGTTTTTGGGAAGCACAGAACGAGAGAGAGCTATTGCAAATATTATCTTTCAGGACATTGAATAGAGAGCTTGATAAGCATCAGTTCCTGCAGAAACTCTTCCAAGAGACATTGTATAGGAGACATACAAATCTGCAAACTTAGCAAAATTCCTTGGGGAAATTTCCAAAAAGCAGGCAGGCTGGAGGAACAGTTCCCAACTAAGAACCAATTAGGACATTAAATTGCTCGCGTGACAGAGTCAGTTCATGAGAGCTTCCCAGAAATCTCTAGAAAAAAAAATGCTGAGAGCATAATTTGATTAAGGAGATGATGAAACAACAGGGAATCGTGCCAACCTGAGGAGGCTGCCCTTTGAACCCAGGAACTGAAGGTAGCAGTGAAGATCTCAAATGTGTCAAGGGCTGGGGAGAATGTGGAGGCTTCAGCTCAAGAAGCAATAATAATCTGTCTGAAGTCTTGTGGGAGTCTGTAGGAAAAAAGTGTTACATGCTCTTTTGGAATGAGATGGACAAGGATGGACTGCACGAGAAGAGCACAGAGTCAAAAACATCTGCAGTTTCCTCTAAAGAGGACTGCATGTAGTTTGATACACTGGAAAATATGCTACAGGTCCTCAAAACTCACTCTGGAACATCTATTTTTTTTGTTGCTTTTATTTCATTTAATTAAAAGATAAGCTTTCCTTGGCTCCTTCCCAGATGTCAGTTTTTCTCTGAATTCTTGCCAATGCAAGCGATTCAATCTTGGTGAGGTACTCACTCTGAGCAAAGCAATCATTTTTCCATTAAGCATCCAGAAGGGAAAAGAAATATAACAGAAAGCATGCAAAAGTAATTAACTTTGGGTTTTCCCCCAGAAATTTCTACCTGTAGCTTTACAAAGTAGCAGCTTGACCTATGATATTTGTGTTGCTTCAAAGCTGACAAAAAAAAGAAAAAAAGACAAATGCAATAACTGTTAAGTTTATTCTAAGCAGAAAATCATGTCTCCATTAAAATAATTTTTACCTGCCACTCACTCCTGCTTATGGCTACCCAGCTTCAATGATCTGAGGGGTTGAATTGAAATCTTTTTAACATAATGCTTATTTTAGCAACAAAATGTTAAATGGACACCCATTATCTCTATGGCTCCCAGTACACACTTCTTATATTTCTGATTTAGCAAGTCAGTTTGCCCTCCAAACTTTTCTCCAACTTGATTGTTACTCTGGATTTGGAAAGGGTACATCTTCTGCAGTTTTTAGATGCCCCAGACTAAATGATTCCATGATTCTCTAATACAGACCAAGTGAAGCAAACAGAAACATAATGGAAGATGTTGATGATTTTTGAATCATCTATTAGACAACTACTAAAATTCTGATTAATGAGTAACGTGTTGAAGAGTCATAAAGGAGTCAAACTCCAAACAGAATATTAATTGCCACTTATTGCAAACATGTTTTGAAAAATCGTTTTGCTACTGATGTGTATTTATTTCTTTTTCCTTGTGAGAGGGAGGTAATTAATTAATTTAAGTAATGTTATTTTTATTTTCTTAACACAAGGAATTCACATTTCTCAGTTTCACTTTTTTCCAATGATGTGTTAGCCTTCAGCCATGGCACAGGTGAAGATTAGAGACTCTTGAGAAGAAAATTTAAAAATTAAGCCTGCAATTAATGCAATTAATGTTTAAAAGGAAGAAGATGTTATTGACAGATCTTGTCACCTTTTGGCCTGATCGAGTATTCAGACTTGGTGTTTATGATGAAGGAAAATCATAGCTATGCATGGAAAGCTGCCAAAGAGACTTTGGACAGGTGGATTTCTTAAAAAACAGTAATTTAACCCACTTACAGCTTCCTGGACATAATACCTGAGGAGAAAGAGAAGGTGGCAAGTTGTTGAGTGCAAATTAAAAACAAAAAATACATATGTTGATTTTTTTAAAAAGAATCCTACTAGTGCAAGGACTGCAGAGCACAGAAAGGGTTGGGCTCTGCTCCCAGGGAACAAGGACAGGCAAGCTGCACCAAGGGAGGTTTAGACTGGATAATAGGGAAAATTTCTTCACCGGAATGGTTGTCGAGCATTGGCACAGGCTGCCCAGGGCTGTGGTGGAGTCACCATCCCTGGAAGTGTTAAAAAACATGTAGATGTGGCACTTGAGGACGTGGGTTAGTGGTGGACTTGGCAGTGCTGGGTTAAGGGTTGGACTTGATGATCTTACAGGTCCTTTCCAACCAAAATGGTTCCACAATTCTGTGATTTGAAATCCGTTGCCGGTTTTCACCGACTCAGTGGCAGCACTGAGTGCTGAGTAACCAGCAGTGAAATGTCACAGTGCTGCAAATATTTAATTAAATACCTCGTGTTTTCAGGTCAAATTATGCCTAAACAAATAACAGTCTGTGCGTGTCTGAAGTGCCTCACATCACAAAATGCCAGGCCACTTTGCATTTAGTGATTGATGCCCGGCACAAATAGGCTCCTTGTCACACGAGCCTTAATCTTGCTTTTTTAACCGTAGACCTTGCAATGTTTGCACTGTAATCTTTCAACTTTTTAATGGGAATCCAAAGGTAGACTGGTTATTTCCTGATTGGCTGATCTCTAAACCTGTAAATCTATGCATGTGAGCAGTTGTCTGCTATGGTGAATTTTGTATTATTTTGATGTATATCCAAAACAGTCGGATCTGGAAATCAGGCCAGAAATGTGAGCTGACAACATCCCAGTATTTCCTGTGTTTCAGATATGAAACTGAGCTTCCTTACAGAAGTCAGGGCAAAAACCAGTTCTGGGGTATGCATTTACAAGTCTTTTTCATTTTATTGGATTTTCCCATCCCTGAATACAATTAAAGAAATGTTACTGTGATAGAATGCCCAGTGGTATTTTGCAGAAAGTCACAAATTTACACTACATTTTCTGAAGGCACTCAGGTTTTTTTTTTGTATGTATGAGATCATGCTATCCATTATTCCCTACTGATGTCTGGTCTATGATATTCCAGATATTCCTCGAGAACACTAGAGAGAGTGCAGACACCTTGGCAACCCCTCGAAAGAACACACAAACCCGGTTTATTAATAAAATTACGACAGAATTGTATCATCATAACATCAGCTACAATATTCTGGTTCTCCTTTCTGTGTCTCATTTGGTAGTATTAATTTTTCACAAGTGCAGATGTTTTTTCTTTCTGCAGCTTGATAGTGCAGGCTCTTCCTTCAGATATTTTCAATTCCTTACTGACATTTCTTCCTGATACAATCCTTGCTATAAAGTGTCTTTGCATGAGTAGGAAATTAAAGCATTTCAGCAAAACATTCAGTGTGACAAACTCTTAGTAGACCATTAGAAGCAGACTTAAACCCCAAATGGCTGGTAAATATTATTAATTAATTATTAAATTTTGGGCTCCAAAACACTTATAAAGTTCCAGAACAAATGACTGTGCCATGATCTACTGTGCAGGGGCTGAGCTATCCCTGACCACTGCCCCCCTTCTAGAAGCACAGGCTGTGTGATCTCAGCAAGCTCTGAAAGAAGATTTTTTTTTTGCTGAGCTTTTGTTACATCTTGCACAATGTAAGAAAAGACTGAAGTGAAATTGAGACAGTGACAATGAGAGAGAAAGAGAATCAAGATTAAAAATAACAACATGGAAAATAACCTCAAGCTATAATATTGTAAAGTCAGAAGTCAACTCAGCAAGAATTAGGATGATCCTGTTTAAATAGCACAGGGCAGTAGTTTTCCAATGGATTGCCAGCTGCCTATCCAGCAGGCCCAAGAACTGTGTGCATGGGGGTGGCAGGCTTTTAGGAAAGGCAAGACCTGTGGGGTACTCTTCTCAAGAAGATTTATAGGATTCCTTTGCCTCTGGAGATCTCTATTCCCAGCGTTTGCCCAATCTATTTAATCAGTAAGAAGAAAGACAGGAACGAGTTTGAGCAGATCATCATCCTTTTGTTAAAAAGTAATCTAAATGAGTGAAAAGATGTGTGTTTTATGTTTTATGAAAGCTGCACTTCCCAACAGTCAAATCCTCAGGCTGCGTGGAGAATTTAACAAAATAGAACCCTTTAACAGCAAATGATTCAACCTAAGGAATCAAATTTTCGGGCAGCCTAAATTGCCGTGATGAGCTCCCTTCATGCATTGTTTTCACTGCAGGAAGATACTCAGTCCTTATGCAGATGGCAGTAAACACAGCTGAATTAAGACAGCCATAGTTTAAGAAAAATGAACCTTACATTACCAATTATGCAGGACTGCAGAAATGAATGGTCAGGAAAAATCGAGATCAAAGGTTTCTCAGTTTTCAACTCTCAGCTATTTTAGCTATTCCTCTTTCAAAGACCTCTGATTGTGAACTGGCAAAAATAAAAATGAGGACCACAACAAAAAAGAAGACACCATATCCAATCAACAGTGCAACTGAGACAAATATCAAAGAGTTCAAGTACCTGTGGTAATCTGGGCAGTTGGACTAAGATGTTGAAAGATGACTGGATGGTTTTGTTTTGTCCTTTTAACTACCACATAGCAGCAACACAGAGACAATATATATGTAAAAACATTTAAACACAGACATGACCTTCTAAGTACAAAGGGACAGTAGCTAGATATTAATACTTATTTCTCACATGTGACCCAGGATCTGTTTTCTTTTAGTCTGGCAGGAATGCTTTCATCATATCAAAAAATCATTATTTTGCCTTCAGAAAATCTCACTGATAGCTTACAGTGGTAGTTCATTTCAAACAAGCTGCTTCATTCTCTTCTATGCTGCTGAATTGAATTCCCACAGAATGGCATTACCTGGGGTAGCCAATACTGCATTTGGAATAAAAAATAACAATTTATTGAAGCATGCGATGATGTTATTCAATTCCATCTCAGGCCACCATGTGCACACATGAAGTAACAGAGCATTGAGCCCAAAATACCTCAGAAGGTCCTGTGTGTGTGTGGATTTTCGGTAATTCCATTGTCTCCTAAATCCTTCCACCTCTTCAGCTTGCAGTGATGTGATCAGATTTGTGATGAGCTGTGTTACTCAAGCCCTCATTGTGACCGCCCTGTGTTGAGATGTTCTGCTACAACAGAAGCTGATAGGACATCCAGTCAAACCTTGTGGGCAATACAGCAAGGTCCTTCCATAAAACCATTTTCATAAGGCAAGAGGAGGGAAATGCATCAGCCTCCTCTTTGCATAAATACTCCCTTAGCAAGTGCTTTTTGGGTAATCAGGATGTTTGACTCTTGCACAACTGGAAACACCTTCACTGATAATTGTGGTACTTGTCAGGCTCTACCATTTTGACCCTGCAAGCATGGCCCTCAGGAGGTGTCTGAGTAGATGAATTTGGACTGAGTTTTAGCACGATAAAATGTAAAAAAAAAAAAAAAAAAAAAATTAGAAATCAAAGCAAAATAAAACAAAAAGGAACTCCAAGCTGCCTGTGTGATTCTGCGATTGGTCACTGAGAATGCTCATTTTTCTCACATAAAAAGTTATTTGTTCATGTGAAAAAGAAAGAAAGCTTGAGAGAATGGTAAATTTGATTGTCTGTCATTATACAGAAAGACAGAGAGAGGCAATTAACTTTCAGAAATTACAAATAACAAGTATAGAAAGCAATGAAACCAACAAAGCCATAATCTTCTACTAATTTCACTACTCACGTGGTTAAAAAAATTATAAAGAAAAATTATATTTGAAATTAAACTCGAAGATTTGTTGTTGTTTGCAGCTCTTTTTGAGTTTAGAAGTCCTTATATAATGGATTCTGGACACCAGAAGTAGTTTCAGCAATCCAGGCTTTTTGAAGGATTACTTTTCCTACTTCTGAATTAAGTCTGGTAAGAAGATCAGATTTCATAGCAAAGATGAATATGTGTACAAATTTTGGGAGAAGAGACAGTACGTGAGCTGAATTATTCCAACATGTCTAAAAGGATGCTTGAGGAAAAAAAAAATCACCAAAACACCCAGGAAACAGTGTTTGTATGTGGAGTAGGAAAGGCAAAGGCTTAGTTTAATTAAAAGTTTTTATGGGGGGAGAGGTTGAAGAGGCCCACAGAAGATGTTGGACAGCACCAGAGATGTTGGGTGGATTTCTGGATTACCTAACATAGACACAGTTTCCAATCTCTATCCACTCCTTTTTCAAACAACACCTAGGCTAAGCTTTGCAATACATGGCTTAGAAATTGCCCCCCTTGAAATCTGCAATGCAGAAGGCCGAGCGCTCTCCTTGCTGAAGTTGTGAGTTCTGATCAAAAAGGAGGGTTATTTATCATCAAGCTTTGAAAGAAGCTGGAGAAAACAATTGCCTCCCCTTCAGATGGAAAATGCATTGTATGATTCAGCCTCCCTGTTTAGAGCAGTTTGGATCTGAAGGCAGCCGCACTGAAGAAAAGAAAAATGGGTGTTGAGCGGCCTCACAGGCATCATTCTCGTTCAAACCCTTCTTGTAGCAGTGAGTTCTGAGTCTTCAAGACAAATGCAAATGTCCTACATTTATTGGACCTGCAAAGTTGTTAAAAAAGCATTGTTTGAATGCTCATCAACGTTAGGCAGAAGAGAAGGGAAGGGAAGTCCTAACCGAGGCAGGATGACAGCTTTCCACCCTGAGGGGGAGATTTACTTGGCAGCAGGAGCCTCTCTTTTCCTGAACTCCTTGCAATCCTCATCCATACCAGTCATCTGGCTTTGAAACCTCCAGTCGTCATTATTCACTGTATTCCTAGCATGACATTTTCTTCAGCAGAATTTCATATGGCTTCTGTGGCATGTTATTGTTTCTTTTATGAATGTTAATAAGATTTTCCTGAAGCGAACTGGGGAAAATAAAAAAAAAAAAGAAATTGAACAACTGAACTCCTGGGGAAAACAGAAAGGAATAAAACAAACAAAAATCAATCAATAAAAACAGCTCCAGATTTTATATTAAAAAATTTCTTTGTCTACTTTACTAAAAGATTATCCTAGCATCTTGAAATGTTAATATGGAGGAGTAGAGAAGTAGTATCATGCTAACAATGGAAGACATGGATAACTGAGAGGAAGGCTGTTAAAATGTTTAAAATGAAATTTGTCTTTCCTCATTCTTACTGCTTTCAAGATTGAATTCACATGCAAGAAATGATCCCACTGCTAAACACTTATTATTACCTTTGCTTCAGTAAAAATGTGAGAGTTCAGGAGACATATGTGGAACATTGGAGTCCAAGGAGGAAAGGAAGGAAAAACTAACATAATGCTCTTGGGACTTCTGAGAGGGAAAAAAAAGAGCACTCCTTCACTCCTGCCATGACTTTAAACTGCAGTGAAAATATATGCTGTCTGTCAATCACTGCAAAGTTCCAAGACGTATGAAAAAGAGATCTAAAACCTTCTGTGTATAAAAGAGCATTATTCATTGTTCTACAGAAAGGCAAAAATGCGTATACACAACACTGGCTTGTAATTGTGCATCAGGTGGTGCAGCATTAACTCTGTTTCGTAAGGATTCTGCCAGCATCAGTTCCCTGGGGGAGATACACCTCTCAAGCTTTCTGCTGTTTCCAAAGCAGCACTTCTTCCAGGGGATGGAGGATTTCTTTCTCAGCTGCCAGTGTTGGGGGCTGCAAAGTGACACTGACTTCGTGCTGTGATGAAAATACACCCTTGGGGGTTAGTGTGCTCACATAATTAATTGCTCCTAATATATATTGTCTGACTATTAGCCAAAGCTTTGATCATTCTTGGGCACTGAAGAACCTTTTACATGGTGAATGACGAGGTAAAGTATCCAACTGTTTATTTTTGACTGTTGTACATACACTATGATCTCTTCACTTTGTTTTATTCAAACCTCCGTTTCTCCCAATGGAAAACGAATATATTAAAATATATCAGCCTCATAAGTGTGGCAGGAGGACTAATCAATCTGCTTTTACAAGAATCCTGAGAGACTAGGAATTTTTGAGACTGTTTACCTCCAGAAACTTTTTCTTCTTCAGCTGCCTACCATTTTTCAAATATTTTGCTCCAGCTTTTTAGAAACATTTTTTTTAGCTGCAGATCATTTAAAGCAGAGTAAAATTCTAAAAATACTCTCAATGTGTGAATATAGTCCCTCAAAACTTGTTTTCTTAGCTGTGTTCACTAAAGCCATAGCACTTTCAGGAATGATGTAAAAATATACATGAAGACTTGCAGACACTTCTCTGACATGCACTCTTCCTGACAAATAAAAACTGCAAGCTTTTACCAGTGTATTAGCTAAAACTGTACACCTGGGTACAGTTAAGTCACGAGGATTTAAAGATCTGTTGGATCAAGGTCCACATTCTTTTGGAAAACAGATGTTGCCATAAATACGCAAGACTGCCTCTGTTTTGTAAAAAGAAAATCTGCACATACACCCAAGCAAGCAGATTTTCAGCATTTTGCAAAAAGTGTGAAATACTTTGTTTACATGATTCTTTCTGAAATTGCAAGGAATTTCCCCAGGAGGCAGCATGCCTTTGTGGACATGCACATCCCAGCAGTGCTCTAAGGAAAGCTAGGTAAAAATTATATTATGATTTCAGTGGAAATATTAACAAAAGGTAAATCTTGAACATGACTTTTAGAACTACGACTTTGAAATCTCTGCCGAGTGGTAGCTTTGGCAGCTTGAAAAATGAGACAGCTCATAAGAACTGCTTCAAACTCATTATTAAATGGATCAACGAAAAAAGTATGTACATCAATTAAATTAATTTTTCAAAAGAGGCTTGAAAAAGCATCATCGGGCACAAGATGCCCAAATGTCTTGAAACAGGCCCCAAAAGGAAGTACCAGATAAAGATGCTTTTGAAATCTTGCTGTGAGTTCAAGGGAACAGTTAGCAGAGCAAATCAAACACACCACTTGAGGGGTGATTCCGGCTACCACGAACTGCATCACATTCTCAGAGTCTAATTTAATATTTTGGGCTGGGGCATCTTCTGCCCTTGGAGCCCCATTCTTCTGGATTCTGTAAGAAAGGCACTTTCCTTCTCTAGATTAATATTTGAATGGCTTTTTTCCTAATTGTTCTGCTTGTTGCTGTGAGTTAAATTGCCTGGGAGCAAAATTTGTGTGACTCAATCATTTGTATGTTCTAAACAGAGATGGAGAGAGGGCTAGGAAGTAGCATGAATAAAATATAAAAATAAAATGCACTGCTTTGTCTGACCTGCTTTAAATGCCAGATTGTCTGCTTGATTTAGTTCTATTTTTTTTCCCCCTGTTCATCTAACAAATGGTTTCATAGCACTGTGTTGAAGACAGTTTATTTTTACCACTAAAGCCTTGGGTCCCAGTCAGGGTTATTAGTAATATGACATGGGTTCTAAAAGCTCAATACCGTGAACACAAATCTTTTTAAAGAGAAAAGATTTCACGTGCATCTCTCCTGAATCAATTTAACTCTAAAGCACCTTCTCTAAATTGGAATATGTTTCCTATTCATTTCTTGAGCTATTGTGTTTAAATAAAAGCTTCCTCATGGTCCATTTAGTTTTACTACCTGTACTTTAACCACTGGACCAAGGAACACAAAGACCTGGAAGTCATGATGCCTGCTCTCTGTACCCAGCTCTGTCATTCTCGTAGCACTACTGCTGTTTCAATTTCCTTGGCAGAGAGGGAAGAGGTGATAAAATTTTCAGATATTTAAAGCAATTTGTACCAACTCTGTGGCTGTTATTAAATTCCAAAAGGTTGCTTGTACTTTATCTCTTATCATAATAAATTCCAGTGCAGGAACATTTTACCAATGATAAACTTATTTTATCAGCCCTTCTTTCACAAAAAAGCCAGAAGGGATCCCATCCTGTCAGCTTCTTTTGCCCAGAGAAGCTGTGGCCACCCCACCCCTGGAAGTGTCCAAGGCCAGGTTGGACAGGGCTTGGAGCAACCTGGGATAATGGAAGGTGTCCCTGCCCATGGTAGGGGGGTTGGAACAAGATGAGCTTTAAGGCCTCTTCCAATAAAATATGTTTCTATTATATAATCTAGCTATAAAATAGAGCGTTCTGCAGAGATTCATTAGTAGAGCTGATTGAAATTTGTATTTCTGTTTTTTGGTTAAGTTTTGAAATTTGTCTTTGTTTAAAAGGCGAATGAAAAATCAGTTTGTGGGACCAGTTTTCCTTTGGTTTTGTTTTGCAGACGTCATAAAATGTCATTGAAGAAAATTTCTTTAGGGAATTTGCCATTTTTAAATTGCACTTTGAAATATGAAGTGTCAACCAGAACACTGCATATTTTTTTTTAAAGTAATTCTTTAATGATTTTTCATTAGTAACAATAACATTAGAATAATAGTACTGCCAGTAGTCTACTTCAGTATGAAATAAAACATTTAAGGGTTTTTTAAGTATTATGGCCAGTTGTCTCTAAATGATAATTGAGATATCTTCTTTGGCATATTAGACTGAGTGTTACTTGTATTACTACAGGATAAATGTTCAAGTTTTTGAGGGGGGGATATTTCACCTGGTACAAATTAGCTACTGTATATAATCATCTTGTGAAGAAGAGGAATATTTCAGTATTGTAAGAAGACAATATGAAATGATGCAATACATCATGAAGATACAAATCATGCAAAAAATAAAACCCCATGCATGAGCCCCAAAGCTATTTGTAGACAACTTTTGAAATAAACACTTTTCCTCTTCATCTGATCTTCCCAATCCTCTTGAACCACTCTGGTCATTCACCCCTTTCACTTCTTGCTCAGAAAGTTTCTTTAGCTGGGGTGTGTGGCATTCTCACCCAGATTTACACGTGTGATTGCCAAATGTGTCTTTCTAAGGAGGAAAGCAGTAACACGAGTTGGGGTCCTGGCCTCCATCTGCAGCCACCTCATCTCATCTCCAAATTTCCCTTCAGCCACTCCTGATGCCTCTTAACACACACTGACTTTGTAAGGAAATAAATTTGTCACTTGCAGAGCACTGAGGAAACAGCGAGATCACCCTAACTACACATAGTTCAGAGAGAGTTCAGAGGTGCTTAAAATGTGTTGCAAAAGATGACGAGTCAAGAGAACACCCAAGTGATTGTGGTGTCCTGTGTCTGATCTGAGTAAGGCCAGATGAAAGAGAACAAACCAATGAGACAAACACAGAGCAGGATAACCCTCAGCTCCGCCAGTATTAATTAGATAAATAAGAATTTGCACTGAGATAATCTGTGAGCATGTTGTTCATTCTCAGGAAAGGAGAAGGATGGGGGGCAGTAGCGGGTGTGTGTGTCTATTAAATTTCTGTGATGTTCACATCTTGATTAGAGTGAATGATTATGACAGTAATTAATATAGTTATGCTCCCTCCTCCTCCAGTGGGCAGCTTCAGCCAGAGCAGACCTGTCTTCACAGAGCCCTTCTGCAGTCCCTGAAAAGAGGGAGTCTCATCCAGAGGCTGACACAGCACATCCCTTCAGTCCTGAAAGGCACACTGGGACAACTTCTCCATTTTTCCTCAACCATAAAGCACTAATCTTATCCTGTATCCACGGGTACCACTAAGGGTGCTGCAAGGAGTACCTCAGAGCAGCAAACCTTTTCACAGTGCACATGAATTCTGCTTACAGGATTTTTCACCTGCAGTAAGAAATTGTTAAGGACTGCAACGAAAAGAAATTGAAAATCACTGCACTAGATGCAGCCTAATAAGATTGTCCTTGTGGATCTAAAGTTAGCTGCTGTGAAAAAGCCTTATATGCTGTTTTCCATTTTCAAAGCTGTGCAAACATGAGATTTAATCCACTGAATTAGCTCTGTGAAAGCTTAGATGTTCCTGCAGCATTGCACTGCGTGGGTCTGACACGCTTACAGAGCAGTTCTAGGATGCACCCAATTACCACTGCCTTACTCTGTACTCTGATTTCAGCTTATTACCCTGCACTGCTTTGGCACATTGTCTCTCTCCTTTTATTTCTCTTTTCAAAAGGATTCTTTGCTGCCATCTACTTGGCACAGTCAATTACAGCAGCACAAAATGCTACCGAAGCGGAACAGTAACATCCAACCTTCGCTTAAATGAGGTGCAAAGCAGCTGTACGAGTATTTCTCTCTGTTCTTTTTCTTTTCTTGAACGCCTTTTAATGACAGTCAAATTCTTTCAGCAGAACGCTGAGGTGACCATACTGCTGCTGCATAGTTCATCGAAAAGTGGTTTTGGAAAGTGCTGCAGCAGGGCACAGCTCCTTTGAAATCTATGACAATTTGTAGTGGCATTGTGCAATTGGGTTTGGGGAGATTTATTTTCCATTTTGCTTTGCTGTGTATTCAAATTTATTTTGTTGATAATGCAGGAGAATATCTGTGCATGTCCAGATCTCTCTTTCTGAAGCTAAGGAAAATATATCAGAGGGGTTAATTCACCTTATTCACCAGCAGGGAGGAGTGGAGACACAGTGCAGGCAAGGGATTCACCAGTGAACTGCTTTCTCCATCCTGAGGCGCTGAAGGTGCACCCCGGAAATGCTAATGAGGGATGAGAAGGGTGTAACAGCTCCCTGACTCTGGTTAACTCAGTCCCAGCCCCGACAGATCAGTAACCTTCCAGCTCACTCGTCCATCAGCAGCTCAGCTGGCTCTGCCAGTTTTTGCAGTGAGCTCTGATTAAGCTGGATGTAACAAAATACATCAGTCGAGGAAACAAAGGCACCTTTCCCCTTGCTGGGTCTGTGTTTGCAGGACACCAAGCATGTCGGAACAGCCCTGCGTGGCGGCTGTGGCTTGTTCTGTGCAGGCAAGAGGATGAATGAAAGGCAGTGTTTCTGGGTATGGCTGCTTGAGAAACCATCCACCCAAGCAAAAACAGCCCCAAACAGAAAAAGGACGTGCTCACGCCACATGGCTTAGTAGCCAGCTCATGTTAAATGACAGTGATCAGGCAACCCCTGTTTTATCAGGGGTTAAAAGCTTGAGCTGTCACAATTAATTTGATGTGGTTGATGGGTGGTGAGAGAAGAGGTTGTGCCTCTTATCAGTTCTCTAAAATGATATTCAGGAAATTGTAGGTTTTTTCAACAATGACTCTCAGTCTAAGGAACAGGAATAGCAAGAGAGCTGTGTCACATGTGCTGTTTGTATTGCCTGTTATGTGATTACCAGGAATGGATTTGATGCATGCTATCACTAAGCAGCACCAATGACAAGTAACTGGTTTTGGAATGTTTTGACTGACAAGGAACTTGAAGAGTTAAAAAATTATTTTAGGAAGGGACATAAAGGGTACTGTCCCTTCCAATCTTTTTTTTTTTTTTAATTTATTTAAATCGGTAGTTTCGGTTTATCTGGTGTGTTCCTTTCTTAGCAGGGACATTCTGTGCAAAGAGGATGCTTGTCATCATCTAGACCTGTTGTATCACCCTGGTCGGTGATATCCCACAATAGACTCTGGAGGGTGTTCCAGAAAGAAAGCTCTCAGACATCTCAGTAGGCTGCTGAACTTTTTTACTTTCCTGATTTGAGCTTTGTACGTGCAGCATGAAAGAAGGCAGACATGACCAGCTTCTTTACAGGATTTGTGTGTGAGGAGGGCAAGAGGAGGAAAGAGGGAATGACAAAACATGCAAAAAATGATAAAGACAGAAAAGCCCTCAGAGAAAGAGGAAAAGTGAAGATGGTTAACAAGCATTAATTGCCCAGGACTGGCAGGAGGAGAGTGTTGCACAACACGCAGACTCCATGCAACTTGTGAAGGAAGAGCTGACATACAAGAAAAGGTGTTCTGTAAGGGATGTGCTGTGCTCTCTCCTCTCCTGCATCAGGTCACATCACAGGGGGCTGACTAACGCACAAGTGCTGCTGTCAGATTTCATTAGACTTTCATCCCTCACTGCAGGACCTCTTCTTTGCTCCTGGGGTTCCCCAGAGCCACAGGGGCTCCACAGCCTTTCTCTGTTGGAACCCAAAGTGCAGAGACTGATATTTCTCTATCTGTTTTGAAGGATTTTACCCCTCTGTACAATCCAGAATTTGACCTCTATCCATGGAAAAAGTTACCTACTCTCTGGAAATCAGTAGAATCCTCACAAGTGTGAACTAGGTGATAGAATATTATGTAAGATTGTCACAGGGTGAGAAATCATGTAGTTTTGGGTTTGTTAGCATAGTAAATAGATAATAGTAGAAACCTCCAATATGGAGGATTGTTGTAGTTTTCTTTACCTTCTTCTTTCTTCTCTATACTCCATACTCTGCAGTAGAAGCAAGGTTAAGATGATTGGATGAAAAATTCCGCAGTTCCTGTCTACGTGACAAGGTGATATGCTGGACACCGGTTGAAAAGAGAAAACATCTGTCGTTTTAAGTTTTAATTGGATAATTTACCTTTAAGAACGGTCTGTAATCTAGATAAGCGGGCATTCAGCATTCACCATTCACTAACCTCCTATGCTCCATGCTGTACTTTTCTCTGATAAGACTTAATAAACAACTATCTGAATGCAGAGAACACTGAGGTCTCCTCTGTCTCTGAGAAGCCGAGGCATAAACTTTAAAATCTTCCCCTATCAGGGGAGGAACACTGGCACAAGTTTGTGTCATTTCTCCAGAGCTGCCTTTGGAGTCCAGGGCTGGGGAGTGACATGGCATGTGCCAGGTGTAGGACTTTCTGGCAGCTCAACAGATGCTCAGAAGATGGATCAGATGTGCGATTCCAATGCTGAGCACAGAGCCAGATCCTGGCCAGATCCCAGAAGTGTCTCCAGATGTTCCTCAGTGCCCTTGTCTTGGGGGAAAGCGGCTTCCTGATCTCTCTGTAAGCCTCTAAGGTGTTGACCTGCGACCACTGGAAAGCTGAGAGAATGTTTTCATATGGCTGCTGTCTCTGAGCTGTAGAGGGGCTGGAAAAATACAAAAGGATCCTGTTGCACTTTTAGGGAAGGAGCAATAGAGTGTGCTGCTGACCAAGGAAATTGTCACCCAGTCAGGGACTGCAAGAAGGGTGAGCACCACGGCACTTTTCCTAGCTCAGGAAAGGTCTAGAGTCATAAAGAAGCCCTGGAAGAGGAATTGCACAGAAGGTGGGGGCAGGAGAAAAAACCAGGATTCCTGCTGAGTGAACCTTGACATTCAGGACCTGCCTGACCTTCAAGCCAGGTGAATTAACAGTGGGGAATAAGTCTCAAAGAAAGCCAGCTTGTACTCCAGAATAACTCACACTTCCTCTGCACAGCCTCAGTGCAGTGACTGAAATAAAACCATGCTGGCAGCAGTCAGGTAATGTTTTCAGCTGCAAGGCTGGAGAATACCAGGTCTGCTCTCTTGGCACAAGTGCCTAGTACACAACGACTTCCAGATCTGTGGAGGTACATATGGGACCTTGCTTTTACAGGGAGACTCCTAAAATTGCCTTTGGAACAAGAATAAAATAAAGATATGTTTGTTTGGGGTTTTTTGATGAAAATTAGTAGCATCATATGCTGTACTGTCTTCTCTTGTTTAGTTTATAGGTACACAGAAGACAAAATAAAATCTTATACCACAAAGCAGTATGGAAAGAAACATACTGGAGCATAAAAGTGAGTTTTGAGCTCATTAGTCTGATAATTAAATGACTATTCTTTATCTTCATACTTTTTGGAAGATTAGAAAAATAGTCTAAGCCATACAGCAGAAATAAACATTAGACTTGTGCTTATGTAAAGCAAAAGATGTACATTAAACAAAGATAGACATTACTTTTACCATTTGTTATAAAAAGTCCAAGCTTCAGTATTAACTAAAAGAAACTGGACAGGTAATGAAATTTCAGTGACAGATCCATCTCTGCTTTTAATAACACCCCTACCCCACCATACAACAAGTGATGAACAAGATGAGTAACAGACACCACCACATCTTACAATAATCACCTGTAAAAGCTCTGGAAGTGAAACCAACACAATTACATCAGTGATGATTTGCACATCCCTGGTGGATGCTAACAGACAAGCTCTGACACAGAGCCCAAAACTAAAAAGTGGCAGCTGCTCTCAGAATAGCTTCAGCATGAGCTTCCTTGGAAAGCTACCCAGAACAACGTTCTCCTTGCAAGGGATAAGTAGCTCTGAAATACAAATGCCAGAGCAAGCACAACGGAGTCATGCTGAAGACTGGATGAACTCCCTTGTCAGAAAAAGGAGGGGAGAAAAAAGCAAGGAGGTGTGAGAAACAAAAAGCTGCTAAATTATCAAAATGTGAGATAAAGACTTTTCTGCTTCAAGTATCTTTGTTTCTGCAAAACCATCTCAGTTTCCCTGCCACTGGCAATCAGAGTCCATTTATTCAAATACTAGTCTTATAAGTGGACATGGAAAATTAAATCCCCGATGATTGTAAATAACTAGGATGCTGCCTGCTGAAACATATGAAACACTAAGCAACACACTTTCATTTTCTGGAAGAAAAAATCATAGAAATTCTAATTTGAGCATGAAATTATTCCTTTTAGATATGCTTACAATATAACCAGTCGGTGTGATACTATTCCTTAAAGTCATTTGTGAAAGAAGAGTTCTGACCCTGATGCCTCAAGGAGCTATAAAAATAATAAATGCTAAATAATCATCAGAATCTGCAAAACCAAATATATCTGTCATTAATTCATAGCCTAGCAATAGTACTTGAAAAAAAAAAGAAAGAGAAAAAGACTGAGACATGAAACAAGAAGCCACAAAACCTGATGAAATCCGTATGTTCAGCCAGAGATTTTTACAGTCTCTTCGTGTCACTCAACCTGGCACTGTGTCGGATGAGCCAACACAATAGCAGTGCTGTCAACTACCATAAACAATATAGGTCCCTGCATCTGTATTTATTTTGAGTGTTTAAAAGTCTCTCTCTCTCAGAGGCCTTGCTCTTCTGCAGTTGTCTTTCACTTCCAGAGCCATCAGGGTAGAGGTGTGCATCCAGCTCAGGGGAGACACACTCTTTACCCAGCATGAGCAGACACTCAACTCCAGCTGATAGCACTCACCTAGGGCACCCAATTTGCCAAAGAAAACTGGTGCTTTTGTGATGGATTGCATTGCGTTTGCACGGCCAAGTTTTGGTAGCAGTGAGACTGCAGCGGTGGCTTCTGTGAGGTGCTGAAGCTTCTCCCTTGTCCAGCACAGTCAGTTTCAGCTGGCTCCAGGATGGACCCG
>VXBT01002163.1:46882-152113 GCA_013400235.1 Oriolus oriolus | reverse complement strand
TGGGTTGTGAGGGTGTTTGCTAGGTTGTGAGGGTGTTCATTGGGTTGTGAGGGTGTTTGCTGGGTTGTGAGGGTGTTCATTGGGTTGTGAGGGTGTTTGCTGGGTTGTGAGGGTGTTTGCTGGGTTGTGAGGGTGTTCAGTGGGTTGTGAGGGTGTTTGCTGGGTTGTGAGGTTGTTTGTTGGGTTGTGAGGGTGTTCATTGGGTTGTGAGGGTGTTTGTTGGGTTGTGAGGGTGTTTGTTGGGTTGTGAGGTTGTTTGTTGTGTTGTGAGGAGGTTCCTCCAGTGTCATGCAGAGGAGGAATGAGCCCTGAGCCCCCCTGACAGCTTTGAGGTTGCAGGATCTGGGGTGATGGAATGCTGAGAAGGGTGATGGAGTCTGGTGGGAACCCAAACAGCTTCAGCCCTGGATCAGTGGGGAATAAGGGCTGGAGTGCTGCCCCTGAAACTCTGGAAGACACTCCAAATCGTGTGGGAGAGGTGACCTCTACTGAAATGGCGTTGTTCAGTCTCAGGACCCAGCTTTGGAACTGAAAGGGGAGGATTAGGAAGGGTTCAGGAAAGCAGCTCCAGGAGGCACGAACCTGCCTGGTGAAGTACTTGGGGGCATTCTGTCAATATACGGGTTATCCAAGGGAAGGGTGAGATGGTGTGAGAAGATTTGGTGAGGGCAGGATATTACCTGGGAGACAGAAGCATGTCCTTACCCATCTGGCAGGAGTATCCAGGTTAACAAGTTAAAGTAAGATAAATCCAAACTGGCTGTCTGAGAAAAATAAAAATCAGAAGCTGAAACAAATTGCCTTAGGACAGGGAAGTTCTGCATTTTTAAGTGTAACAGTCAAACACCCATGTGCCTTCCTAAAAGCCATGCAGGAGGTACTTACCCCTGTCCATAATTACTTAAAATACAATATTTCACATAATTTATGGAAACCATCCAGGTTACTCTGCTGTTTCAGGGCTTTGTGCAGGACTTTTTAGAGGATGGAGTACTCACCAGATGGTTCTTTCTGGGGTTCTTTATTTCTGGGGAAATTTGCATCTGGATCATCTCTGGCCATGGAGAATCAAACGCAGCTGGTGTGGGAGAGGGCTGAGAGCCGGGCACCAGGGATCAGGGCACCAGTGGTGCAGGTGGCCTGTGCTGCTGGGATCTGTGTTATGGGAGGACCTCCAGGCTGCTGCCTCATCCAGGACAAGCGCTGGCGTCCAACCTTTCCTGTCTGTGGCGGAACAAGGACTCTCTCCCACACCCATCGCATCTCTGGGATCTCAAAGGTAACCCAGCATGGGGAAATACTTGCAAGAATTTCCTGGAGCAGTGTGGGTCAGCTCCGTGCTGCACCTCTGGTCTTTCTGATTTCCTTTGTCCACTCTGCCTCTCTGTGTCCCTCCTTCCCTCCCTCCCTCTGCCCCACTGCCAGAGGGACTGAGGACACAGTGCCAACCTCTCCAGGTGTGCAAACTCTCTGCCTCCTTTGGCAGGTCCTGCCAGGGGCAGCCCACGCTGCTGAAGGCTGCCAAAGTTCCTTCCTGGCTCGTGGTCTCCCATACCAGTGGCAGAGAGGTGACTGCAGAAAGGGTCACGGCAGGGACAGCTGAGCCTCTTTCCCTGTGTTTCGGGGGGTGCCTTCAGCATTTTCCAGGGTGCCAGTTCTTGAATGGATCATCCAGGTCTGCTGCAAGACATGGAAAGGGATGGTGGTGAATTGATTGAAAATGAGCAACAGGGTGCTGGGGCTATTTGGAATTTGTTGGGAATGACTGTGCAGATGCAGAGGTCACCCTATGCCATCACACTGGTGCCTATAAAACTGCAACCAGAACTAGAACCTTGTATGTAACCACATTAAAATAGCCTCTATATGTTGAATTTCCCAGGGAAAGTCCCAGCCTCTGACATTTCCTTTTTTATTTTGACAGCACTGCTGGCCAGTGAGGGCCTGTTGAGGCTCTGCTCACCACCTTCCATTGGGTCAGGCTGCAAGAATCAAACCCAGAAACAGCTTTGAGCAGCACCCTGGGATTCCAAGGGACATTCAGGTCCCTCTCTGCCAGGGTGGCTCTGCAGCACCCACTTCTCACATCCCTGTCATGTGGTCTGTACACGATTCAGGAGGGTCCTCGTGGCCCAGGAGCTGCCTCTGTGGCTTTTATGCTTCTGTCTGCAGAGCCATAATTGCCTCAACCTTTGCACAGACACTGCAGCAAACAGTTGTTATTACTTGGCCACAGCCTTTAATATTTGCTGCAAGAAGGTGTCTGGTCCTTTGTAAGATTTCTGGGAGGTGGAGATTTCCTAAACCCAGGAGCTGAGGGTGTCCTTGGCCGTGCTGGGAAGGGGGCCAGACACAGCCCCTCGAGGGGGCACGGGGCAAATCACAGAATCCTGGAATGGTTTGGGGTGGAAGGGACCTTAAAGATCACCCAGCCCCAGCCCCCCTGCCATGGGCAGGGAACCAGCTGTGTCTGGCACTTGGGCACAGGGGATTCGAGGTGTTGCGAGGAGATGGGCTGAGCTGCATGGCGAGAGGGAGTGCGAGACAGAAGTCAGCTGCGTGACCCCCCTGGCGGCACCGAATGTCTCCGGATAACCACAGAATACTGGGATGCTCCTGGGCTCATCCTGGGAATCCGTGACTGTCCCCATCAGAATTAACAGCCGGGCTCGTTAATAGGCAGTGATAAGATATTAGAGTCAAATTACTCACGGACACCGGGCGTGATGTGCTCAGTTTTTATTTGCCTTCAGATCACGGAAATCCACAACGGGGTTAATTTCTGGATCCAGCCATACCAGCCTGTTCTGGGAGCTTTAAAATTAAAGCAGTCACAAGGCCGCCCTTCGCTTTTCCAGTGGCTTACGCAAGAATCCAAACACACGAGAACAAAAGGACAAACGGAAAACTGAGGGTTCCGGCTGGAATTCAGATCTTCTTTTTTTTTTTTGGTTTGCACCCGGAGCAATGCGATGGAGTCAACTTTCCTGTGTCAGGAGAGAGGGGAGGGAGCGGGGTGTCCTGATTAGATCTAATTTCCTACCTGTTTACTGTAGGTATTTGCATAATGATCACCCTGCAAAGAGTGGTTAGCATATGCTAACACCGATTCTTGCACCCATTAAAACACAAACCCCAGGCAGGCTGCTGCTGTTTACAGCACATCTCTTCCTCCTGATTGCATCCCAGGGGATGCGGCCAGTGGTGCCCCCACTACCTGAGGTGGCTGGAAGCTTCTTCCAGATGTCATCAGGGCAGGATTCGCAGAGATAAACACAAACTGGTTTATCTTCACCCAAGAAGAAAAATCAGAGGGCTGAAAAAGACATCTAAAGGTCTTTCAGGAGCTGAGTTTGATGATCCTTGTGGGTCCCTCCCAGCTCAGGATATTCTGTGATTCTCTGATTCATTTTCCATGTCACTTCCTCGTTCAGTGTTGGAAGAAAGTGATTTCTCCAGTGCCTATATTTCCAGCCCAAGCACTACCTTGGCAAGAGCAGCTGATAGATTTTGAGTCAAGGACAGTGGTTCAGTTATTTGAAGCCAGCAGGATACATCTTTCACCAGAACTTTCACCAAAACAAATCTTCATGCAGAGTGTGATGATTTACAGATCCTCACCCTGACCTGGCAGGAGGCTGAGCTTATTTGTAAATCATTTGCTTTCAGTGAGGACAGGCACAAGTGTGCCATTGTTTTGGAAGAGTTTCTTGTCAGCTGAGTGACAAAAAAAAAAAAGATAAAGGAGAGGGATGCAAGGCAGACAGGACTGTGCCATTGCCAAAGGGTGGCAGAGGATTGCAAGCTTTGAGGAGCCAAGCAGGGAGGTGTCAGCAAACAAACTCAAGCTGGTTCACCTTTCAGAGGAGCTGTTCATTGCTTTGCTTTGACGAAGAGGGTGCTGACGTCCTTCCCCACCTTCCGCCTTTCAGTGTCTCCCAGATGTGTTTTCACGGGTCGGCAGCCGCCTGCAGCAGCCACACGGGGCTACAGACTGCAGCCTCATGCCACAGACTTGGGCCTCTTGCACACGCACATCTTTTTAGTGGAAGCATTTTAGCAGCCTGAATGACTGATAGAACAGAGACCGAATGTGTGTGTAGCTGGGCCAGCAGACCTCTGAGGGAACAGGAATATCCAGGGAATAGGCAATCACCTCTCCCCTGGGATGGAACAGCCCGCCACATTGCAATGGCTCCCTGCTCTGGGAAGATTTGTTCTTGACAAATTCACATTGGCTGCCTCTTGTCAGGCAATATTCTGCGTAAACTGGATAGTCATAGAATGAAAAAGTTAAAACAATTCAAGTTTGAAGGGACCTTTGTGGGTCTCCAGTCCTAGATCCCGCTCAAAGCAGAGCAAACTTCAAAGTTAAATTACATTGCTTTGGCCAAATTTTGAATATCTCCAAGGATGGAGATTCCTCTCAGGTTCTCTGCTCCCTGTCTGGAGCTTAACTGCTCACACAGAGGAGAGTTTTTACCTGTCTGGTGTCTGAGGCATCGCTGTTCCCTCCTGCTCAAGCCCACAGCTCCAGCTGAGTGAGGGATTATTTACCCCAGCTCCCTCAAGCACTGCTGTCTCCCGCTTTGTGCCGAACATAGAAATACTCCCCAGAATCACAGAAGCCTAGGATGGCTTGTTTTGGAAGGGGCCTTAAAGATCACGTGGTTCCAACCCCCAGAAATGTGGATTCCCCAGTGCTGATCCCTGGCTGGATGTGGGAGTTAAGGGTTCATGACAGAGCCAGATGTGTGCAGAGGTAGGACCAGGTGGTCTTCGCTCTGTTCTGGTTTGTGAAGCCGCTTTGAGCAACCCTACAGAGTGTCCCCAGCAGGGACATCCACCTCCAGACAGCTCCTTCGGCAGCTGCTGCTGGGCTTTGTCCTCTTGGACCCACCTCTCTACCACACCAAACTTTCTAATGATCCCTCATGGTGTCTGGAAGCTCTTTGGGACATCTGTAAGGGTGTTCCAGAGATTTCCATCACACTGCAGTGGCCCAGGGAAAGCAGAGATGGTCTTGAAGTGACACATCTTGGAGTGGCATCATCTTCTCTGCATCCCTGTTCACTTTTCCCAGCAGTGGTGGCATTGAGGCATGAACAGACTCTGGGGGAGAATTTTTGCTTTCTGCCATGCACAGGCCCCCGATGCTGCCCTTCCCAGCTGGAGGCATTGCTGTGGGATTGCTTCTGCCACTCCACACCCTGTCCCAGCCTCGGGCCAGCCCTCACAAGTGAGCCTGTCCCTGTGGGGTCTGCAAGGCAGAGTTCTCACCTCGTGCCTCCCCTCCTCTTGATTTTGTGTAACAAACAGTATCTCGTTCTGCTGGGGGTCCCACAGCTCCTCAAATACCTTTATCAGCTGCTCCAGGATCCCTGGCAGGATTCCTGGGGATGCTGTTTCACTCACACCTCTTCCCTTTTCCCCATGAGCCTGTTGAGATTTCTGTTTTCTCATGTTCATCCCCGTGGTCAGCTGCCTGTGCAGATGTTTCCATGCTTGTAGGGGGTTGTTGGTCCACAAATCCAGCATTTCCAGTTTGCTTTCTTCTCTAGTTGCTGGATGTTTCCCTGTCTGTCATTATCATGGAATCATGGAATCACAGCGTGGTTTGGGTTGGAAGGGACATTAAAGACCATTTTTAAGGCTCCAACCCCCTGCCATGGCAGGGACACCTTCCACTATCCCAGGCTGCTCCAAGCCCCATCCAACCTGGTCTTGGACACTTCCAGGGATCCAGGGGCAGCCACAGCTTCTCTGGGCACCCTGTGCCAGGGCCTCACCACCCTCACAGCCAGGAATTCCTTCCCAATATCCCATCTATCCCTGCCCTGTGTCAGACTAAAGCCATTCCCCCTTGTCCTGTCCCTCCAGACCTTTGTCCCAAGTCCCTCTCCAGCTCTCCTGGAGCCCCTTTAGGGTCTGGAAGGGGCTCTGAGGTTTCCATGGATCCTTCTCTTCTCCAGGTTGAACACCCCCAGCTCTCGCAGCCTGGCTCTGGAGCAGAGGAGCTCCAGCCCTCTGAGCATCTCCATGGCCTCCTCTGGATTCACTCCAGCACCTCCAAATCCTTCTCATGGTGGGGTCCCCAGAGCTGGATGCAGAAGTGACAGACCAGCTCTGTGCTCCTGGCAGAGATGGACATCTTAGCATTGCTGATTTACCAACAAGTCCTACCCTGTCGGTAGGACTGGGTGCCTGTGGGCTCTGTTTGGGATCAGCCAGGTATCTCAGGCACATCTCAAGTCTCCAAAAGTGAGCTACTGCTGATACCTCGAAACTTTGCATTTTCCCTGGCAGTCGGACCTGGTGGTTCAAATCCTACACCTGCACAAAAGGGGCAGCCCTTGGAAGCTGCTGTTTTCTGCCATCACTCCATAGCTACAGGGACTGGTGTAAGAGCCCAGCCCTCATGCTGGAACCGCACGTTGTGGTCTCATTATGCAACCACTGTATTTTAATAGAAACCTCTTTTTTAGGCAGTCTCAGAAACAGTCGGATTTTTTTTCCTCCTTCTGTCAAATGACCAACTTAATAATTCACTAGTTGTGCTGGGATTAGGCACTTTGGGCCACACTCTGGATTTCTTATCTTTAATGTAGTTCTCGACGACAACTTCTGCACTTAATCCCCTGACAAAACTCCCTTTGATTCCCACGACAGTCGCTCACAGAGATCAAACACAGAACTCTGCTCTGTCAGGTAGAGCCGGGTGAATATTTTGTGACAAATAATTTACCCACAGCCTTTCTCCTCATTTTCCCTGCACAAATTGTCCATTCGGCTGAGGCTCGGGGCTGCTGATGGATTTGTTTCTGGCTGCACAAGCCCGAGTTCAATGAGCTGCTCATGAGAAAGAGCCTGAGAACGTTTAAAGAGCTTCGGCGTTTGTGGGCTTTGACCTCGCTCAGGATCAGCTTTGGGCTGAGCCCACCTCACCCCACAAGTGACATCAGCACTCGTGAGTCATCCCCTCGTGTTTCTGTTCCAGGCTGGAAGAGCAGTGACTCTCTGAGCCCAGACTTGCAGTGCAAATAATCTCTCACATCACCTTAAAATCTCCTGGTTCATGGGTGTGCTGTAATGTATGCGCCTGATAGGGGTTTTATCACTTTCCCTTCCAAGAATAGTCTCCAAAACCCAAGCAGAGGCGAGACAGGGATGTGCAGAGATAAAGGGACCTGGTTTCCACGTGGGATTGTGTCTGGCAGGGATAAGGGGCACTCATTGCCCAGGACTGTCTGCACCCCATATTGCATGACTGGAGATTGAACACACACCGCCCATTTCTATCCTTGCATTGCTGTGGCACCCATACCAGTTTAACCATTTAACTGAGCATTAATAGCATCTCTGTGTGTGTTATAATAATGCAATCTGGCTACTTAATGTAGAGAAAAAATTAGGAGTTACTATTAATTAGGAATTAGTCCTGATGTGGACTGATTGGAGCAATATTTATGACTGTAATTTCACAGGCAGGAATGCTTTATCTTGCAATTTCCATCAACTTTAGCTCTTTTTCTTCCTTTTTAAAAATAAATCAAATGCCCAAAAATCTCAAAATGCACCAAGGTGGGAACTTTAAGGTCTCCATTTATTTTCCAAACAGCCCTGGTAACGCCTGCAGGGAGCAGAGAGCAGTGCTGTCTTACCAGGGCCCACAGAGACGCTTCATTAACCCAATTAAGCAGGTGGATGGAGAGGGTCTCTCTGATAATTTACACCTTACTAATGAAGTGTGTGACTCTTAATCTCCTCCAAACAAGATACACTCATGAAACACTGGTGCAAGGAAAGGGGAAATTAATTAGGTGAAAAAACTATGAGATTATAGCAGAGGGATTCCAACGAGGCAACTGTAACATGGCTGGTGATTCATTTGTGCCTGTCTTAAATTAATGTCTGAGCTGTCAAGTAAATAAGACCCAGCATTATTTTGGCTTAAAAGACATTCTCACCAGGCCTAGCACGAGGCACCTTATTTTACCGCATGACACACCATTTTCCGTGCCCCGGCTGCCTGAATGACCCTGAGGTGAAACAATCCCACTCCAAGCAGTGTTCGGCCTTTCCCTGAGATGTCTGGTGGAGGGTTAGAAGGAGTTTCTTATTTTATGCAACCATTTTCAATGTAGTGACAGCTCTGTGCCACAAAAATATCTGCCTGGCTGCCAGGGAGATATTTTGGTCAGGGAGCTGTGGCTGCCCCATCCCTGGAGGTGTCCAAGGCCAGGTTGGATGGGGCTTGGAGCAACCTGGTCTTTAAGACCTCTTTCAACCCAAACTGTTCTGTTTCCTATGAAATCTATGGTCAGCAGATACCTTCAACAGCCTGAGAGCTGGATGCCCAAAACAACGTGACTTCTCCTGGCCTCCAGTGGCACTGGAAGACCCCTACACGATTCCCTGCCCTGCTTAGGGGCTGCTGGGTGATCTCCCTAAAACTGAGGGTGAGCCTGACTCAGAGGATTGTCCCTTTTGTACCCTTTAGAAGACACTGCTCATCTTGTGGTCATGTATGACCCCTCTGCCTCCAGGGAGTGGGGCCTTCAGAATGTACAGAGAGAAAATGCCACCAAAATGCATTTCATCCCTTAAATTGAACTGCTGGCCACTGAAAGATTCCCACAGTAGCAGATCTGAGCAGATTTAGCACTGGAAATTGTATTCTGTCCTAAAAGGAACTCAATGAATCCAAGGATTTCAAAGCTTTTGGCAAACACAAATTAAATCAGCAATTAATTAAACGCTCCTCGTAAAATATGATCACTCAGTAATGCCAACTGCGGACATACACAAACTGTGAGTCCAGCTCCCCAAAATTATGAGATTGGCTTAAAAAATCACGAGATTAAAACCCCAAATTGTTGCATTTTCTTTATCCACCATCTGTCTTCTCAGCCTCTAGGGTAAACATGCCTCATGTTTTCAACTGCAAGGGTGAGCCACTTACTTAAAACCATGAAAACGGAGATCCTGGTGCTTCAGAACGACTCCAACAGCTCAGGCTTTCGGAAAAATACTAAAAATCCTAGGACTGATTATAAAATCAGAAGAATTTGCAATACTGATCACTTGCAACTGAAATGTATTTGGCTCAGCAGCTATTTTCAAATGCAGGAATCCAGTGCAAGAGCTGCTGGAGAAGGAATGACAAAGGCTGTCTTTCCTGATCAAAACTACGGGAGAATTTAGGTGGATGAGATACAATGACAGAGGCAGGATGTCGTGCAGTCCTCGCTGGAATTTAGCCAAGGCATGGCAGATAAACACATCAGTTCTCCTGAAAACTCTTCTGGGATCGTTAATTATTACAAATAATTGTTCCTGTCTCTCTGGGAGGCGGTTGCAGGCAATACCACGTCACCGGGATCTGGCTGGGGGTGACAGCTTCATACCGAGCCGCAGATGTGAATGCCACCCCCAGAAACCCCACTCCCCCAGTTCCACAGCCCTGACAGACAGTTTGTGTCAGGAAAATCCTGTCTCAGGCTGATCCGACTTAGCTTGTGAGACAGGGCCATTTTGGTGGCAGGGCTGGCAGCCACCGCATTACTGTCTGGGGAAGAATTTACTCTGCAGTGGGAATGGCAAATTATCTGGAGGGAAAAGTAGCTGCAGCAGGGCCATGGCTGGCCAGAACCAGGAAAACAGATTTCAAACTAATGTAAACAGCTTGGGTTTATCACCGGGTTTGCAGGTTCAAAAATAAATATCATCGTTTTCGTGGTCCGAAAGTTGGTTATTTTCTACTGACACTTCGAAAATGTAGTTTTCCGGTGACCTTGAAAACCACTTTAAATGTATTTTGCAGTAATTTAAAAACCTGAGGTTAATAAAAGAGATTCAGAGAAAGAAAGGAAGTCACAATTCTTTAAGCAGGCCTATTTGTCAAGGAGGGGAAGATGAACTTGCAGCCACCTGAGCACCCAAGCACATGTATTTTAGAGAAAACCACTTCTAATGTCTTCACCACAGCAGGATCCTCTGGGCATCAAGAAGCTGTTTTCTCCAAGGAGGAACATTATAGCAGTGCTTAGGATAGGCTCTGATCTTTGCACCTAAACCTATTTAAAGTGACATTAAAGGGTTTTGTGCTGCTATGAAATTACCTTGGGCCAGGGAGAGCCCTCGCTGGCTGTGCGCTCCACGCTCCGCCGTGGGAATCGAGGCACAAACAGGTTGAGCTACAGACAAATTCATGCAGTGAGCACCAGCCAGGGCTATTTGAGCAAAAAAGATACAGCCTCTGACTCAGAAGCTCAGTGCTGCAAGGAATGGAGGTGATAAGGGGGAGGGCTGACCTCGTTTTTATGGTTTTTCTCTAAACACCTCTACTAGACGGACCTTCAGGCCAAGCCGTGCATGGTCACTCGTGTTCTTCTGTCCCTGAAGGTTCCACCCCAGCCCCAGCCCAGAGAACCAGCACCAGGAGGAGTTCCCAAACCACACAGAGCTGTGAGCAGGAGAAGCAGTTCAGGGGTAGAAGGTGTTGGTTGACATGTGAGCCACGGACCTCAGGATGCTTCGCTGCACTTGGACCCATCTCCCTGCTTTCCAGGGAGCGTTTTGCATGTTGGATAAAGCATTTCCAAGGGTTATGCTAAACGGGTGTCTGTAGCTCAGTAATTAGTGTCAGCACCCACAAATGGTGTGGTTCTCACTTTGGTACTCCCCATGGCCTCACGATAGAACCAAGCACCACATCAAGTTGCTTTCTTTCTCCAAAAGATGCACCAGCAGGTCATGTATAGGTTAAATATGGCAGCTCTTAGGAGCTGTTTTATCCTGTGTGCAAACCTGGTTATAAAGCTTATCAAGAAGAGAGGCTTGGTATCACAGTCTAGTACTCATAATTAATCCTGGAGACAGCACGGATTTAGATTCATTGGGGCTCACTTCAAATTAAAAAGTCACTATTAGCATGTGAAACAGACACCATATGTTATGTATTAACACTGCAGAGGTTACAGAATGTTGTGTATTTTTTGTTTCAAGTGAGATAGGTATAGATATGTCCTTTTCAATGTTTTCTCTTACAGAAAGTAGTCTCCATTGTGGGTGGTGGAAGATGTCTTTACAGAGATCGCTGTGCCAGGATCTATTTGTATGCAGACACCCATATAGACAGGGTCCTTGTTTACAGAGCCATTTGGATTTGTACTTACAAAATTACACTGGGTTTATGTGTATTTTATAGGATATTATTACAGTAAAATACAATACTGATCAGTGCACACACCAATCAAACAGAAAAGGCATGCACACATCAAAATATGTGATATATTTACACATATAAATAACTCAAAATATAGAGGGAAATGCTGTCTAAGGATATATTTGGCAGCATTCTGTAAAACCTCATTGTATGGGGAGTTAATACAACGTTCTCAGTGTCTCCAGTCATCTGAAATTTCAGTTTAAAGTTTTTGCACAATCACAGCCAACATAAAATGCAGCAGGAAATCGCCATTAGTCAAATGTGGTCGTCTAATCCCACTGCAAAATGGAGCTTTTTCATTTTTATCCCGCCACGGGTTAGTTTGTGATTTCATATGTCAGATACATCAATTCTGCCAAGGAGAGGAGATGGGGAAGAACAAATTAAAAATATAGCCTCCTTTGCTTCGGGGGAAGTAGGGAGAGCAGGTCTTTGTAGGGAACAGTAATAATGATCTCATTTGAGAGACTTTCTGGGTTTGATTCTTTGCTGCCCTTCCTCATAGTTAATTACACCCTGGCAAATCGAGGGCCTAAGCAGCAAATCCAGATGAACATGCATTCCCTCTTTTCTGCAGGAATTGCATGGGGAGAGTGCACTTAGGGACCACGTCCTTGGACATGCCCATGCCAGGGGTGAGAGCCACAACTGGTCACTGATGGGAAAACCTGCGTTTTTCTCTCTCCCTCTTTCTTTCCCTCATCTCATTTTGCTCCTCACTCTCTCCCACTTTCTAATTCTCTCCCTTCACTCGTGCGACCACTGGGATAAATACAGCAACAGCCCCTCTCTTCCCAGAGCCTCATGCTTGGGAGGATATTTGCGTGTGCCACACTCTGCTTGACGATTTGTCTTAAGATAATTATTCCTAATGGCTGTTGTTGTTTTTCCTGCAGAAACTGTAATGCGGCCCCTTTTGTATCATTGGCTGGAGCCTGTTGTTTCTGTAAGGAAAAACAATAGGCCCTCAGATTAGGACTGCATATTATTGCTCTACTAGCACAGCAGGCTTTTGGTATTGGTACCAATCCTATCAGTTCCTGGCATCCTTCCCCCTTTACTCCTGGTAATTAATCTTTTCATGAATGCTGTCACATTCAGAGCCATTTCATTAAGTTTCTGGTCCCTACATTTTTACGTAACTCCCCGCATCCCTCATCGGCTCCATCAGCTGGACAGAGACAGTGCCTGGTGGTGGGGTGGCTCATCCCTTTTCCCTCTGCATGGAACAGGCAGTCCCGTCCATGAAGTCACACGGCGATGACAGACAGGCAGACTCATGCTTCAGCCAGCCTGAAAGGGGCAAAATTGAGCCATCAAAAATTAGGAAAAGCCCCTAAGAATGAATCCTGTGGAATGTGATGCCTGTTTCCCAGACATATGTGTGTAGCAAGGGCCAGCTAGGGCAGGACTTACAAGCCTTGTGCAAGTAAAAATATTTTTCATGTGAAACATTGCAGATTTCTCAAAGCAGGGACAGGATTTTGGGGCAGTCACTTCCTCCTGCTGTGCGCCGATGCTCTTCGTTCCTCCTCCTCAATAAATATCTCCCACAAAATGCACCAGCTTCGAACCATTTCTATAAAGCAGGAGGTTTTCTGCATAAGGCAAGGAAAAAAGAGGTTTAAAGCCCTTTTTGCTGCTGTCCCTGCAGACTGTCATTCCTGGCTGTGGAAGGGAGGTGGGTCAGGTGGTCGCAGACAGCCTGTGGCTGCAGTGCACATCGTCTTAGGGCACGGCAGCGGAGTGAGAGACAAAAGCTTGTATTCCCAGCCCTGCCTCAAGTGACCTTGTGCAACCTCTTAATTACTGCAATTACTTGCCTCCTGAGATGACATTATTAGGCCGTGCTCGGTAATAAGGGCTGTGAAGTTCACAGAATTATTCGTGCCGGTTGGTGGAAGAGCAGGGAGTAAAACACCCGGACATCTTGTGGCTCCCAAACCAGCCCAGGGTCAAAAGGGGTTGGCCCCTGGCTGTTCTCTGAAATTTGGAGTTGGTGGTGTCCACCAATTTTAGGTTTGGAGCTGGGATTTGTGCAGTGTGGCATCTGCACTGAGGGTGACCAAAGGGCGATGCTGCAATGTGGCCGCACCTAAACCTGTTTTACGAGCGACAGGAAACAGCAAGTGTCCCCCTCCAGTGCTGCCCATCTGCCAAATTCCATGTTTCTCCCCTAAATCACACTCCTAAATGGTAAAATACTAATTACAAAATATGAAAGGGTTAAACCCAAATGCTGCTGAAGCCAATTTTTAGCATTAGCAACACTAATTCAAAACTCCAAAAGGCTGGGGCATTTTGCTATCCTTGGGAAAAAAAAAAGAAAAAAAACACATCTAGAAACCCTAAAACAAACAACTAAAAACAGACAGAACTGCAGAATTCACCCTAAGGCGGGGAATAAACATCGAGGATCTCAAGTGAAGTGTTTAGTTATTGAGAGGCAACAGCAGCTGAAAACAGGGGACTAAATGGAAAAAAATGAAACAGCCTTAAGTGTAATCACTGGTACCTCCAGTGACAGCTGTGGCTGCTGGGATGGAGCAACAGCCCTCTCACCTTGATGTTCCTTTGCACCAGGTGTGACAACGTGGCTGTCACCAAACACCTGCTGCTGCTGCTGTCCTGGTCAGTTTTGACCTGGAGGCCCCACGTTTGGCTGGAATGACCCACAAGGACGCCAACCCTCCTCAGTACCAGCTGTATATAACCCAAGCCCTGTTTCCTCACTCCCAGGCTCCTCTGCCTGGCTGCTGCCATGCCAGGGGACACAGAGAACCCCTGATGCCTTAGGTTTTAGCTTTTACATTTTTCAAATTCTGTATTCCTAGTATGTAACTCTGAGCTGCCTTGCAGCCTGGCAGCTGCTGCTCTCTCATGCTCACACAGACATAACAAAGCCTCTCCAGGCCTGCTCTCCAAGGACACCCAGCCCGTCCCAGGCCCAAAATGTGTAACCCAGCACCTTGAGAAGGGGGGCGAGCTGAGGGGCAGTTCCATCATTAGCTAAAGGTTAATTGGGGAATTTATGCTGATCTGCAAATGGACCAAACCTGTAACAGTGTGAAGAACTCGTGACTCGGGGTCCATCTCGGGTGCAGCCTTTGGCCTGCCCAGGGTGTGCCTCTGGAGGCCTTTCCAATAAATATCCACCTTTATTCCCTTCCCCCTGTCTGGTCTCTGTTTCCAAGCTGGCCTTTTTAAGTATCACCCCCAGGGTAGATGCCCTGCTCAGGTTTCCCCACCCATCACTGAATGAGCAACCAATGCTGAACGGCCTGTTTGGGGAAAGGGTGGAGGGCAGGGGCTGGGCCAAAAGGCTACGTGGAGGAGAATGGGCAGGAATGTCAATCTGCTCTCTGCACCAGGCTTGGATGTGGAGGGGCCATGGAGAAACCCATCTCCATGATTTTTGGGTGGAAGGAGGTGCCATGGCAAGCCAGGCAAACCGGGGTGGGGGGGAGAGCACAAGACACTCGCTGGGGGCTGCAGGGAGTGAGTTCCAGTACCCTTTATCCCTCGTGAATAATTCAGCTGCTCTCTCTGTGCATCTTCTCCTCCACTGGAGTCAGAGGGAGCAGCCCTGCCCTCCCTCCAACATCTGCCTGGCAATTGCATTACGCTACATCCTTGGGGGTTTTTTTCTGTTTGGGCTTTTTTTTTTCCTTATTTTTTTTGCCCACTGACACCTCTGTAATAGAGGAGGTAAAATATTTTTCATTATCCTCTCCCTAGAATGTGGAAATCTTCAAAGAGGAGGTAGGAGGGAGGTTAGCTCCTCCAGCCTCATTTCCCTACTGCTGCCATTCCTTGGCAGTTCATCACAAAATGAGCCCACACGCCCATTGCATCGTGGCACTGAGCCTGTAGTAGGTTTTGCTTTTCCTTTTTTTCCCCCCCTCTAAAATTATTTCACGTTGCAAACCTGGCCATTATTTCATGCTGTTTAAACTATATTTGTAGTCTTTGATCATACATAAGTAGACTGAAGTAAACTGCTGATAGTGAAGATATTGTTCTCTGTGTTTCTCCTCTCGCTTTGTTCATTTCATTACGCCCATAAGCTCGCACAAAATGTTCATTGTGGCGGTGCACCTTTGTTATTAATTCTCGTGGTGCCCCACATATTTTTATGAAATGTGGTTCATTCACAAATGGAATGATTAGGGGGTCCATGCCAGTGTGCACGGGTGTATTTCACACACAACACACCATTATTTGCACCCCAAACACGTATTTATCCCTATAAACAGAGGGACCAAACCATCGTGTCCTATTTATGTTCTGGAAATACTTCATAATCCAGCTGCCAGGGATCACTGTCAAACTAAAATCTTGTTGACTTATGGACATATATTGCTGCCTTGAGACCTGGTACAGCATCACAGAGACACAACGCCAGCCGGAAATATCCCACCCAGGATTTCAAGGCAGGTACAATAGCCCAGGACATCCCACTTGACACCTTATCCTTGGAACCATTACTCACAAGGAGTCAGAGGGGTTAAATGGATAACTGCATCATGCAGCAAGGAGGTGGGAACTGATTCGTGGTGTTGAACCCCAGCCTGGCTCCTGCTTCCTTCATTTTTAAGCCCCGTGGATGAGGACATGGCCATGCTGGAGGGTCAGGCTTCTTTTCAAAGAGGACAGGTACCTAATCCCACTGACTGGCCTCGTTTAGTGGGAGACAGATGTCTCGTTCCCAGGTTGCTCTGCAAATCACAGCGAGTCACTCCATCAAGTAATTAAAAAGCTGCCCATGTGCAGGACGTGGATAAGCTTCTCTCCAGCCCTGACTCTGCTCCATGCCCGCGTGTCTGGCGTGTGCAGAGCATAAAGGTGTGATTTGTGTATGATTTATCCAATATATCTTCAGCCTATTTTGATTTCCCCTTGTAACTTATTATTCTAGTTACTAGGAAAGAGAGAGGTAAAAAAAAATCTCCATTTTTGCCCCTGAACAACAGCAATCCTGCCCCTCCAGCTCAAGTCCAGTTGTGCAGGGAAGGTGAAAGAGGAGGGCAGGTGTGAAGTGTGATGAGAAGAAGCTGCTGAACTACATCCATAGAATCATAGAACCATAGAATATCTTGAGCCGGAAGGGACCCACTAGGACCAACAAGTCCAACTCCTGGCAACTGGAGGAGGCCTCAGAGTCACCTCTGAGCAGGGGACAAGGTGGTCCCTTCCAACCTGTGAAGGAAAGATTTGGGATTTGGCACTGGAAATGTTGCCCAGAGAGGTTGTGGCTGTCCCATCCCTGGAAATATTCAGGGATATGCTGGACAGGGCTTGGAGCACCTGCTCTAGTGGAAGATGTCCCTGCTCACGGTGAGGGGTGGGAGCAAGGTGGTTTTTAAGGTCTCTTCCAACTCAAACCATTCTGTGATCATTCTATGATGATGATTCCCCTTCATGTGCTTCTCAGGTGAGGTGGGCACATGCTGCTGCAGATGTTCCCAACAGCTGCTCCTCTGCCACTTGCAGAGGGGTTTTCCATCCCTAATTGGCTTCATTCTGATGTGTGGGGCAACCAGTGCTCCGTGATGGGTTCCAGTAACTCAGCTTGCACCCCGTGATCTGTGTTTTAAAGCCCCAAACTCTTCCTTGGAAGGCATCTTCTCTTTCTAGCCTTGGTAAATACAGTGTCCAATTGCAAAATGCTGATATTGTACAGCATGGAAAAGGCTTTTTTCCCCCTGAGTTTTATTATATACAATTGATTATACACCATTTCTCTCTCCTTCTGAAACCTGCACAATTGGACTCATGTTGCCAGAAGAACCTGCTGTTACCCAGCCCCAGGGAGAAGAAACAGAGAACAGGAAGAAAGCCATGTTTTAAAGCTCTTAGAAGTTTTAAAAAAACCATTTCTCTATAAAACATCTTGCAGCTCTGTGTACCAGGGGCCTTGTGATTGTCACACAGTACCAGGGCCACCACAGCAGCCTGAGTGCACTTCTGTGTGAGCATTTCCAGGCAGAGATGTGCTCGCTGCCGTCCCTCTCCCAGGCCTGTTTAATTCCATAGCCAGGGTACCAGCGTCTTTTTGCACCTCACAACCTGCCAAGTCGAGGGCCACAATGCCCCAGAAATAAGTGGGGAGCAAATGAAACCCGAGAATGGAATGGATTTGATGAATACAGGGTTTGACTCCTGATCTGGAGGCTGTGGAAGAACAAAGCCTGGATAAGAGCAGGGACATAGCAGTGATGCCTTTTCTTGGTCTTAAAATTAAGAGAGCTGAACATGGTTAAGAGGGAAAAAGGGTTTTACCTCGGTGTTTATTGAAGGACCCTCAGGGGCGCCGAAATGCACATGGAAATGCACCCCGAAATGTCCCCCGGAGAAATGGCCCCCCACGATGTGATGTGTGTGCAATTATAGGCCTTGCTAATTAGCACATCTATCAGAGATTGCCCAGGGAGGGACTCCAGCGAGACCCCTCAGCGAGGAACCTTCCCCTGGCTGGGCCTGGCTTTGTTTACAGAATGTGTTCTGGAGAGGCCCTCGGGGTCTGGGGTTTCCAGGGTGTTTGGGCTCTTGGCTTAACGGGATATTGGGTGTGAGGGAAGTGATCAAACTTAAAGAACTATAACTGTGTGGGCTAAAAGCACTAAGGATACATAAAAGCTACATAAAAGAGTGTATAAAACAGGTACAAAAGAAAAAGCAAAAAATCATCATGGCATCAGCAGAAGAGAGAATATCAAGCCACAGACATGGCCCAGAGGTGTCTTTTTGAAGCCTGGGTTGTGCTTCATCAGCAGACTGGTCTGGTTGCCCAGTGCCACGTGGAGCAGTGATGACCACACTAGGATTCACTGGTCCAGCATTGCTGATGTGGTTCCATCCTCCAGGGCCTGGGCAGCACAAGCTCCGGGCTCTCTGCACTTCACCCCACTCGTAGACGGACCATGAAGGAGCAGGAACACAGTGGGAGATCTGGCATTAACCTCTGACGTGAGCAGGGAAGGAGCATGGGGGATATTTCTTGGGTTGCCAGAACCTCAGCAGAGGCCTAAGGCCTTTTCCCTGGAGGTGGTGGCCACCTGGATGCCGTTGTGAGCCCTCCCCACTGCCACCAGCAGTAGCTGGGCCCACCGGTGCCCCTGGCTCTGCACAGGTGACACACAACACGTAGCATTTACACACAGAAGGGACCACCTGAAGCTCCACTCCCAGCTGGGCTGAGCTACAGCCACCTCACCATCTGGCTCCTCTCTGCGCCCTGCTGGCATGGAACCGTCAGGTGAACCATCCTCACTGAGCACCAGGTGAGCTGAGTTTCACTCAGAGCATCACAGGCGGTGGGAATGGCTTGAGCCTCCAGATGCTTCTGGGAGCAAAGGGGAGGATGCTAAAAATATTCCATAGAATCCTGAACTCAGGTTGGGTTGGGTTGGAAGAGGCCTTTGAGGTCATCCAGTCCACCCCCTGCAATAAGCAGGGACATCTTCAATTAAAAACCCCCTCACTGATACGATTAACATAAAGATCAGAGTATGTAGAACAAGAATTGTCCTTTTCAGTTCCTTTTTGAACCCTTTTAGGGGGTTCAAAGACTGGTTCACCATTTGGGTGGTTATCATGGGTTATTCCTTTATATAAATGAAAAAGGAACCTAACACAGAGACAGCTTGTAAAGACCCAAACTAGCCTCCAAATTATCCTCTAATCACAATTCTACATAAATATAAATGCATACACACTATCCTTCCTAGCTGGGAAAATTCCCATGGCTGGGTGCCCCCAAATCATCCTCTGGCTGTGATTAAATACACACATACATACACAAATTAATAAGTAAATAAATAAATAATAAATTTAATAAATAATAATAAATAACAAATTTGCTTAGGAAAAAAAAAACCCCAAGATTTTCTTCGTTCTTTTTTTTTTTTCTCTATCACAGCCAATACATCATTATGATTCCCTGAACTATTGCAGTATAGATCAGCATTGCAACAGCTTTTGGACACCACAGTTTGGCTGCCCACGAGTGCAAAAACGCTTCGTGTGCCTGAGCTGTTGTTTCAGTGAGTGAGAAACGCTGAGGGATCGGGAAGGAGCAGCAAATACACGCTGCTGGTGTAGAGAGTGGCCTTCCGAAAAGGATTTCAGGGTCGAATGCTGTCTGTGTTTACCCTGTGTAAATCAGGTGGAACTCTACTAAAGCTAATAGAGGTAGTCTGGTGTCAAGCCCACGCGGATAAAAGGATCAGGCCCTCTAAGCTTTAAAGTTATGAGTCTTTTCAAACTGCAGATCTACTGTCAACATTTCAGTGATTACTTCTCTTTTTTTTTTTTTTTCCCCAACACACAAACATAAAATAGTAACAAGATTATCAGATTAAAGAGCCAAAGAACAGCCAGTTTATTATACTCCTGCGTCTAAAAACACTCAAATCTTATAGGTTTCCTTCCCACTCTGCATCTTGAGGGGGGAGATCAGTATGTTTGTTTTTATTTGGGGTTTTTTTTTTTTTTTTTGATGGCAGCCTAGTATGGCTATGTAGGAAAATAAAACAGTCACAATATTATGAATTGCACGGTGCACTCACCAAGAAAGAAACAATCCCAGACCCCCAGAACAACCCTTCTGAACCTTTCAGCTTTAAAAAAAAAAAGTATTTGCTTTCTCTCTGGAGAAGAAATGAGAGGACAAACAGAATGAAACGGATAGAGCTGTTTAAATCTAAAAATGTGCAAATGCTGCATTCCTTGTGGGAGACGGAAAAAACTCCACAACCCAGCACCTCCGCACCAGTATAAATTATTTAAATCAGCGATGGTTTGCGTTAAGGGTCCCGAACAGATTGCATAACTGTTGCACAACTAATGTGTACAAGTGTGTCACTAATTTAATTTTAATTTTACTGTATGAGTTTGTATAAGATCCCCCAGCTGTCATGTGCTCATCATCTGTCACAGAACTATCACTAAGCCATGCTGGGCTAAGACAGGATTATAAACGATGAACTGCCATGTGCTCTAAATCTTCTTATTTGCCTAGCCTGGAAGGTATGCCCTGCAAAATTTGATTGGCAGCGCGCTCTGTTCTGTCAATTGACTTTGAGGGCCCCTTTCTATTGGCGCTGGGAGCGGGTCTCAGTGGCCGTATTGACTGTCACCTGCTGACTCCAGCACGTGCCTGACCCCGGCCCCGCGCCGAGGCTCCTTCCCGGCATCCCGGGGCCGGCGCGCTCCGGTGGCACGTGCGGCACACCAGGGCATATGGCTGGGTGCAGAATGGAGCAACTGAAGCCAAGCAGCCCCGCGCTGTTATTACGGCAGATGGGGGAAGCGTGGCATTCAATATTAAGACAGATGCCACCTCCTTATTCCACCTGTCTGGAACTTGGACATGGGACAGAATGAACTGTCTGCCTAATAATTAAGGAAACAAAGAGTGCATTTATGCAGCTCAGCGGAGCTCCGGCTCTGCGGCGCATGCACGGGAATAATTGTCGGCGATAACAATAAGGAAACGTAGAGCGGGGCTCATCAGATGTTCGGATACATACGCACAATTACAGTAGGAAACTGTACTGTTCCCAGCTGCTTTTGTAGCCTTTTATTTAGGCTGGTTGTGTATTAAGTGAAACAAGTTGGCTGGCATTATTACTATTATAAATAACGCTTTAAAATTACAGTGAAGTTCCCGAAATAACAAAGCGCCTACCGTTCCCCCTAACAGTCCCCGCTGCTGTTGTGCTGTGCCCTTTCTTGCAAATTTGCTCTTTGCCTCTCAGTAGTCAACTGTTTTTGTAGCAGCCAGAGAGAAGAAAAACATTCCTTCCAGGACCACTATTATTTTCGCGTATTTTTACACAACAATTTGCCTCTTTCTTTGGCGTTGTTAAAAAAAAAGAAAAAAAGATAACTGTGTAAAAAAAAGAAGGCCTGGCTTCTTGGCATTTGTGCTGTGTTACGTTTCTGTTATTTAATCCCGCTTAATTTGGAACCAATTATGGCTGGACCCGCCGTGCTTTGTGATGGGAATGGTTGTGCTGGGGAGGGCTCGATCCTGCCTGGGTTGGAGCCTGGGCTCGAGGTGGCAGCAGGGCAGGGCTGGTGTCACCAGCTGCGCTGTGCCACAGCCCCGGTGCAGCCCATGTGCCCCCAGGACCCCGCAGAGTTTGGGGTCTGGGATTACGGTGTGGGCTCGGTAGCACCTCTGTGCTGGCCAGGCTTGGGTCTGAGGCCTCCCAAGAGGCTGGCCCGAGGTATGGACCCCATTTTCGGGGTGGATTCCCCTCTCCTAAGGGAAACCTTCACCATGGAAAAATCCAGTGCTGCTGCCGGCAGCACCAGTCTCCCCACTGTGTATCTGCAGAACCCACCGAGTTCAGTGGAATTAGGTGCTTGCACACAAAACTGAGCAGGTGTGGCTGTGTTGGCTGGGCAGAGACATTTCTCTGTAGAAGCAATATGCAATTAATGCCTATGATTGAGGACCTAACGTAATCCAGGAGGTATTTTTAGTATCTACTTACCTACCTCCGACCCTCTTTTAAATGCCTTGTACTGATGTGATCACGCCCATCCTTAAATCTTTCTAATTAATTTTGTTCTCGTTTGACTGAATGAATTCAAAGGCAGCTTAAAAAAATCATCTGTGTGTCTGTCCTGGGATTTATCTGTAGATGGCAATTTGAACACAGATGAATAAGTTGCAGAGAATGAAAATGCAGGAGCAAGTGTTAAGGGCATGTTTACTGTGTATACATTATATACAAGATTAAGGACACGCAGAGTGCCTATTGTCTCAGCAAGCCATGAAAGTGGGCTTTTATGTTTATATAGATACATTTGTATATACACACTGGCAGATATAGATATATATATGTAATCTCTGTAAATAAAAATGAGTAATTGAATTTTTTAAGGTAGAAAGATCACGTGCACACCACAAGCAAAGCTCGGTTCTAACATTTATATGCATACATAAATATATACGCTCATTTAGATACATATACATTTCAATATTTACAGTATAATGTCACTAATTAAACGTCACAGATGCATGTATTTAAATGTATACGCAGACAGGCATGCCGAACCTGCTGTAGTTCTGTAATAATTCTGTAATTCTGTAATCGTAGCCTGTTCTATATTTCTCTTTTCTAATTTATAACAGATGTATTTAAATCAGACAGCTCGTCCTCAGGAAAAAAAACAACTACCAGATGTATCAGACTCTCCAAAGCACAGAAATCACATGCAACAAATTGCAAAAAGTAATCAAAGCCCAAACTTTTTTTTTTTTTTTGGTAGTAGTAGAAAAGGCAGCATTAAAAAAGACACAGATACATATTACAAGATGAGGATCAATTTGAAAAGATCCCACAATATCTGTTACCAAGAGCTTTGTTAATCTTTAAAAACCTAGAATGATTATTTATACGGGAGCTGTGAATTAACCAGGCTCTAATAAATAGCTCACAGGCACGTGTGTCAAGATTGTGCTTTTTGTTTTTATATGTGTCTGCGTTTGAGGAAAAAAAAAAAAAAGAAGAAAAAAGGAAGCTATTATTTGTTGATTTTTTCTGTAACAATTATTTCAAATTAAAAGCCCATCTGACGAAAGGCATATGGATGGAGAGGGGGTTCAGTCCTAATTGAACAAACCAGGACTCGTGAGGTTAATTACAGATATTAACGCTGTTGTTCTTCAGCTTCTTGCCCTCACGAAGGCTCCAGCTTCCAAATGACCTGGCTCCAACAATAAGACTCTCTTTAGCCCATTAACTAATTGATAAAAATGTGAGTGTTTAGAATGAGTCTAATTAAATCACCGAGCCTTACAATTACGAGTCCATTTGGTAGCTGTCGGGAGATGGGTAACCTCAGCTGGCATTGTAGGCGAATAAAAGATAAAAATAAAAGGGAGCTTAACCAAAGATCATTTTGAAAGCTGTTCATTTGAAGACAAAGTACACATTTGCCTGAAATGTATACATACACCACTTCAGACTAGCGCAGTGTCTTGAAAAGAAAATGGAGCGTTTAGCAATCATGATTTTTTTTCCCCCCCAGTGCATGCATGAAATTCTCAACAGGCTGTGTGATGGAATGAGCTGCTTTTATAACCATTTCTGAGTTACAGGGAATACCCACATGCTTTGAGAGTGCCCAAACAGTTGACACCAGGTACCCTTATGTTATTAAAGGTTTCTTCTCTCGCTTTTTCCTAACTGCAAACTCTCTGCGGGCTGACATCCCTCTGTTCCCATTCTGGTTGTGGCTGCTGCTGCAGGGACAGCCACCAGTTTTGAGGTGTCCCTTTGGTGACAGTGAGACAAATTTGCTCATACACAACACAGGTGCCCTTGGTGAGGGAGCTGGAAAATACCTGGTGTGTGAAGGTTCCTGTTGAAGCTGCGCCTAACGTCCTAAGCATCACAGGCAATCTTCATCTCACTGTGTCAGGCAGAGATTTAGATCTGAAAAAAGGATGGAGAAGTGGGTGACAAGGTTTGCTGAAGGAATGGCTTCCACAGAAGGAATCCTATACTGACAAAGCCTTCACAGGTCAAAAAAGAAAACATGGAAGTTGGATGTAACAAGAACCTGTAACATCAAAAGAGGGACGGAGAAGGTGACCAGGAATGAGGATGCACTGTCTCATGGCAAGATCAGCCAGAATGATCATCTGACAGGTTCCAAAACAAATGAATGAGGTCACGTTTTTTGCTGTTAAGCTGCTGAACTCATTGCCAAAGGAAGTTTTGGGTGCCAAAAGTTTAAATCATAAAGCTCCTAAACCAATCAATGGAATCAAAATCCATCCCAGACTAAGAAATGCAAAGACACTGTCTCTGTCTTGGGAAATCTCTGAGCTGCAGATGTCTGGAAAATGGAACAAAAGACAGGGGAATTTTCACTGTCTGCCCTGATTTTATGGTCTGTAGCCATTACCAGTAACAAGATGCTGGGATAAACTGGGTTTTTTTTAGTTCACTCCAGGACTGCAGTTTGTAGGGTCTTAAGGTTCTCCAAAGTGAGTGGGCTGTAAGAAACCATGTCCAGGATGGTGTCACAGGCACTGAAAGGGGCTGGAAAGAACTTTGCACAGCCTGTGCACAGCAGAGAGGGAGAAGACAAAGCTCATCTTGTCAGTGAACGATGGGATTGTGCTGTGGACAACCTGAAATATGCACAGGGTGTGAGCTGCACTTATGGCGTATTTTGGCTCCCTGTATCTCTCCAAGGCAGGTGGCTGGAATCCACCAAGGTTTGTCTCTGCCCAGTGATGAAATAGCCAGCACAAAGATTTGGAGGTGGTCATGTGTGGACTGGGAGTCCCTTCCCTCAGGGGATGCCTTCCTGTTATTTCCCAGGATGGAAATCCTAAAAAGCCAAATCACAGCAAGACAAGCAAACCCCAAACAAGTTTCTGTGTCAGTACAAATAAATCCCCCTGCTTGCTGCCTGGTCTCTTCACTGACTGCTAAAACATAATTTTGAGGATATTCAGGGAACTTGGAGGATGAAATACTGGAGGTGCATGGTTTGACCCCACAGAGTGCTGCATATAAACATAAACACCAAACTCACTAAGTCACAGCTCTCAGGTGTCCTTGACTGCAAGTCCTTTCTGCACAAGCAGGGAAAATATCTGGGCTATGCTAAAAAAACAGGAGAAGAAGCCAACTCCTCATCTTCCTTTCTCACAGCCTTTCAAATCTTCCTTCCTTTGACGAGGAAGTCTCGCTTGAAGATTGCAGAATCACAGAATGGCTTGGGTTGGAAGGGACCTGAAGGAACATCCAGTTCCAACACCCTGCAGGGACACCTTCCACTATCCCAGGTTGCTCCAAGCTCCATCCAACCTGGCCTTGGACACTTCCAGAGATGGGGCAGCCACAGCTTCTCTGGGCAACCAAGATAAGCATTGATCCTTCTCTTTGTTTTTCTGCTCCTGCTTCCTCCTGCCTCCACATGATGTTCTTGTAGATGCCTCTCCCCACTTTATTCATGGCAAAACTCCCCTTGATTTCCCAGGCTTTGGGTTCAGGCTCCACAAAGCAATGGGCTGTTAACAGAGATCCTGATCCAAGCAGGGCACCCGCCGCGTGGACACGGATCTGGGCTCAGATGGCATTTCAGGTGTTGTGAGGAGGCAAGGCAGAAAAGCAGACTTGGATCTAGTCATAGCTTAGTTCATTTCCGGCTTTATCGATATTTAACCAGTCTTGGACGGTGCCCAGGAGGGACTTGGCAGCCAGTTCAGAGCATGGAGCACAGGTGTGATACGCTCCTGCCAGTTTGCCTTGCTCCCAAGATGGGCAGCTGTGCTCTGCTATGCTGGATGAGGTTTCCAAGCAGCCTTCCAGGGTAGCCTAAGGTAGGGCCTGCATCCTTAGATTAGCCTTGGAATGGCAGGGACAAAGATAACCACGGGAAGGTCCCGGAGAAATGAGTTCTCCTGGGTGGAGCAGAATGAAAGAGCAATTCCAGGCATTGCTGCTGTTGGGGTATCCAGGAGAGAGGCTGCACCCGCTCAAAAACGACGTGGAGAGAAAAGGATGGGAGTCTTTTAACAGAGGGAGCAGGCGCTGTGTTCCAACCCTTCAAGACTGTCTCCCTCTGCCAAGCACCAGGGCTTCTGCCTGCTCTGGGTTGACCCTCAGCCAAATGGCAGCGATCCACAGCTGTGCCTCAGCCAGGCTTTGGGAGAGGGGGGAATGGCACAGCCAGGCAGGGGGAACTGAGGCACAGGGTGGGGGCAGCGGGCGGGGCCGTGGCACAGAGAGTTCCACTGCCCCTTCACAGGGAGCTCACGCGTCTTCGGAGGGACAGAAACGGCGAGGGCGAGTCTGGTGGGATGGGAGAAGCTGGGGAAGGAGGGGGTTCTGGTCTAGCTTCTGACAGAACGGAGGGGTTGAGTTGAGGCCCCCTGAGCCGCGCTCCAGATGTCTGTGTGTGCACTGACACCAAGATAAAAATCTCCATGAAACTCAGTTAATTAGTCAAGAGATTTTGGTAGTTAAAAAAACCTAAGGGTTTGGGCTGGTTGAGATTTCTGTGTTTTTCATATTTTTCACTTTTTCAAGTAAACTTTCCTGAAATTATTTCACAGCAGAGATATAGCTTTTGATAAAGAGGAAAAATAGCATTTTTAGGAATGAGATTTTGTGCCTTGTTGTGAGGGCCAGCAGAGGGAGGAGAGGGTGTGCCAGCCCATGGGACACAGGCTGATACTTCCCAGTTATTCACATTTTCTTCCACTGGTGAAGGCTATTTTCAAGTGGGAAGACAACTCTTATAAAATCCAACATGTTGCAAATGGGCTTTTGTGAAAAGCCTTGCAAGAGAGTGAAAATAAAACAAAATAATCTAAAATAATCTAAAGTAAAGTAAATAAAATAAAATGGTCCTGCAAGTGTGTTGGGTCAATCCTAAGGACAAACTGGTCAAAGAATGGGTTGAGAGCAGCCCTGCTGACAAGGACTTGGGGGTGTTGCTGGATGAGGAGCTTGATCCGGCCACGTGGAGAAGAGAAGGCTCCAGGAAGAACTTAGAGCACCTTCCAGCACCCAAAGGGGCTCCAGGAGAGCTGGAGGGGGAATTTTGACCAGGTCCTGGAGGGACAGGACAAGGGGGAATGGCTTCCCACTGCCAGAGGGCAGGGATAGATGGGATACTAGGAAGGAATTCTTCCCTGTGAGGGTGGGGAGGCCCTGGCACAGGGTGCCCAGAGAAGCTGTGGCTGGCCCTGGATCCCTGGAAGTGTCCAAGGCCAGGTTGGACAAGGCCTGGAGAAACCTGGGGCAGTGGAAAGTGTCCCTGTCCACGGCAGGGGTGGAACTGGATGAGCTTTAATGTCCCTTCCAACCCAAACCATTTTGTGATTCCATGAGAAGAAAAAAAACAACCTGCTCTAAGAGATTTTGGGAATTATGTAGTGGACTGCTGCAAGAATTGGTACCTGAACACCATCCTTTTCCTATTTCAGGAATAACCCCATCCTTGAACCTCATATCCCTTCCTGCAGACCCCCCCACGCAGTTCCTCCTCTACACAGCAACAGCTCCCACCTGACTCCTGCTCTGCCACGTCACTCCTGTCACCAGAGCCACAGCTCTGGTGGCTGCAGTGACAGCACTGCAGAACAGAGGGCTGGGATGAAGGTTGGCCACTCAGCAACGTGCCTTGTCCAAGGCAACTCGAGGAGTTGCAGCTTGACTGGATTTCATCACCTAGGATCACACACAGGATTGTGTCACAGGTGTCAGTGGAAAAGCATTAAAACAGAGAAAGAAACACAATACAGCTCAGCCACTGACTGAATCTCAGCCACGGAGCTGCTGGGAGAAGGCACCTCCTGCACAGTAAAAATCTCACTAAAAACCGGTTTCCAGGCAGAGGGGAGGTGATACAGGAGGCTGAAGAAGGGGTGTGTGCAGGGGGGAGTGAAATAATTTAGAAATGCCTGCAGCAATATCTGAATTGAAGCCCTACCCTGCAAGTCACTGTTTTAAAGATAAAGAAACTACTCACAGATATAAAGTTCCAGACCTGGGCACATCTGGCACAAGGGCAGGGTAATAAAGAAATGGCCCATTAAGGAATGAAATGCTTGTTTAGCATCGACCAGGCCTCCTGCTTTATCTCAGGACTTATCAAAGTAATTGCTTGGTAACATACTAAACAAATATTAGCGTGTATTGCACCGTAGATCCAGGGGAATGAAGAGAACGGGTTTCAATTTTAAGCATCACATCCTCATCCTGTAGTCAACAGAGGTCGTGAGCCAGTAACACTGGTAGGTCTTCAAACTACAAGATTCAAGGGCACAGATCAGAGAGTTCCACATTTATATTTTAGGGATTCTTATACCCCATTACCCTCACAGAACTGACCAGGCTGAGAAAATGCTGAATACAGTGTCTAGATACATTTAAAACCCTTTAAAACCGGTTTCCCTCCATCCACCAGCCAAAACTGACTTGCTCCTGACTTAACTTTCAAAGATAATCAGCAAATTTCAAAATACTGGGCGAGGTTTGCAGAAAGACTATTAGAAAGCCTTATTTTGAACCTGTCAAAGGCAAGAAAACACTGAGAAAATAATTTTCAGAGGCAGACGTAAGTTGATTTAGCTATGGGGAACAAACGAGCATGTCCTGCATGCATAGGCACACACACACAGATTTTGAGGTATAAAATATAAGACCAGCAAGTCCAAAACACTTTCTCCTGCCCTGTGCAAAAGAGGAGAAGATCCAACCAGCCATTCCTACCACACAGAAACTCTGCAGGCATCTGCTCAGGCTTTAAAAAAAAAAAATCACTCCCTTGGTTTTATCTTTTCCTCCTTATGCTGAAGCCCCATCCCACTGCTCTGCTGCAGTGGGTCGCTGCAGCAGCTCTGTTTGCCTGCAGGCCTGCCCATCTGCCTCTGAGAATCTAGACTTGATCACAAATGTATTTTTAATGCATTGGTGAAAGCATTTACTTAAAATTATCTCATTTCCCCTCAGGGAATTTTCAATTAAACAAACACATAATAATTATTTCCTTTAATTACTCATCTCTGCTTACCTGGAGCTAGGGCACCTTTGCCCTGTTACACATCTGAGAGCTGTCAGATTGATTCATTAGTATTTATTTGTTTCTTATTTCCAGACCATAGAGATGTACCATGGGCATTTAAGGAAGTGCTGCCAATGTGAAAGGGAATTTTTTTCTCTTGATGTGCACAGCTCAGTTCCTGTGCAGCGTTTGGGAGCCTTTCCCAATGCTGGTTGCAGCAGCTGTGGTGAATCACCAAGATTTAAAGGTGGGACTTTTATCTTCAAGGCTTTCCCTCACAGTCCCACCCTTATCCAATATCAAACCCTCCCTTTTACTGTGTGTCAGTGAAGCTTGTCCCAGTTAGGGGTTATGGGAGATGGGATAAGGTTGGTTTTTTACAGTTTTACTCCCCAAAATAACCTGTCAGCAATGCTTACTCACACTTGCCCTACTTGGTGTCCCTGCTGAGCCCACCTCTAGCAAGGGGATGGGAGAATTTCTCCTCCAGTCCTGCCCAAACACAACCAAAGTTCTGGGGTTTTATCCATCTCCTCATTCCTGCAAAGCTCCCCACAGCTCCCGAAACCTGCTGGTTTTCCTTGGGGAGCAGCACACAGACAGCTGGGATGCAAACAAGAAGGGCCTGGAAAACACCTCTTATGCCAGCATCAATATGACCAATATACTAAATTATTTTAAATGAAACCATGAATTTCAAGCTGGACCTGCCACTCCCAGCCCGATCCACTGCCCCTTCAAGCCTCACCAGCTGTCATCTGCCCCTTTTCCAAAATCCCACCCAGACCCCGCAATGCTCCTCTTGTAAAGTTGTGTATTGCTGCCCCGAGGAGGAGGGCAAATAAAATCGATCTCCCTTACACTGCTGGGCAGCCTCCAGCACTGGAGTCAGGGAAAGGCTCTGTGGCTTTTACCTCCCACAGAATCCTCTCAGCAGGAAGGAATCCAGGTTGAGTTGTTTGTTCTTTAAAGCTGAGTTCAGAACCTGAGTGTGGTGCAGCCGTGGAGAGAGTGCTTTCTTGTACCAAAGGAAGAAGGAAAAAAAAAATCTCCTAAATGTTTCCAGCCCTCCAGTCACATCCTAAAATACTCCGTATTTGCTCCCTGGCAAATGCAGCACTGAAACAAATTTTCTGAGGCACCAAAATTACCTGGTGAAGGAACCTTAATGTCACCATGGGGCTAAAAGCACTTTCCCACATCAATATATCTAGAGAAGTTCTGTTAGAATTCAGTCTCAACTGAAGAAGTGTGAGCTTCTTTTACAATGATCACAAATAACCTTTTAAAAACAATCCCCTCACCAAAAAGGGTCAAAATGCCTCTGCAGATAATTTGGTGAGGTGTGGGTTTGTTTAGGTTTTTTGGGTGTTTTTGTAAAGTCATTCTCTTTGAAACAACAACATCAGCCTGCATTAAAGTGAGGATCCCCAAACTGTTTTCCAGTTGAAGAAATGTCATGCAAATCTATGTGAAGAGAAAATCCTGGCAGGGAACAGGAAAGATGAGCATCATCTGCAACAACCAGCCGTCCCATCCCAGGTGCTCTCCAGGAATAAAGAAAGGTGCCATGAACAGAACATGCTGAAGGCTTTACAAATAAACTTTCAGTAAACATGACTGAAGGGCTCACATGTGTGAGACCACTCATGTCACAGGCATTTGCAGGATCAGGGCTTACAGAACCAGGACACAGGGGGAGTTAGAAGATAATTATCCAAAGAGACCTACAATAAATATCTGTGGGCCAAACAGCACCATATGCACTGTATATTGATTTGGTAGTAAAGGGATTACTTGAGTGGTAGTGTCTATCCTGTATATTATTCAAATACAACAGATGGGAAATTGGCATGCCATGTAAAATACAAAATTCAATATTCACCCAAGTGGGCTGATAAATTATCATAAACCATTTATGAATATCCCTCAACCATGAAGCCTAATAATAAAATAAAATTAAAAAACGCAACTCTCAGCCCAGCTCTATCAAACGGCAGAGACGGAGGCGTGTGCTGGAATAAGGGCCCTGTGCTGTCATCCAGACCAAGCCAAGGCTGGGTCTTCTCCTGCACAGGGTCCCACCAGGCCCAGGAGAAGGCCCATCAGCACCAGTGGTAAAAGGAGAAGTCCTTGATCCCATCCTGAGAGGAACGTCCTCGTGAGAGAGACTGGCATGAGCTGGGAGGTTTAAGAGAAATAAAGCAGGAAATAAAGAGGAGCGTATTTTCACCTACTGCTTTTCATGAGCAGTGAGTAAACCAGGCAAACCAGAGCTGTTGGACTGAATGGGAATGGGAAGAAGATTCAGTTGTCCTGGACAAAGACATCAGCATAATGAAAGCACCATGACTACAGGATTCACGCAGAATATTCCCCCTAAGGCAGCCAATACAGCACAGAGCTCTCTGATCACCCCTCAGCCCGCTGAAAAGGCTGCTGAACAGAGACTTCAAAAAACAAATCTCTAGCAGGGGGTGGCATCATCTTCAGCCTCCTTTCCAAGCAGATTCTTTTTGACAGTTGTCATCAGGTGGGCAATGGCAGACGCTGGAGTGTTTGGACTTTGGGTATATTTTGAATATCAAAACCAACAGCCAGGTTAAAAACAAGCCTCCAGTCCCCAGCGACCTACTGGGCTCTTCACATTCCTACAGAGAAGGGGCATGGAAACCAGTTGTGGCCTACTTTGAGCCCCACGAGCATGGATCATACAGAAATTAAGAATTCAGGGCAAGAAAAATATTCAGAAGCCCAAAGGAGGCTGTCTTCTGATCAAAGGCAACTTTTATCCTGGCTGTGTGGGGATAAAATTCACGTGGACAAATTTGAAACTGGGGACAGTGATGGGGAGAGAAGGGGGGCTTGAGCATTGCAGCTTCAAGAATCAACCTCAGCAATTCTGGCTGGAAAATAGGGGGGAAACAGCCTCTACCCAGAGGGCAGAATTGAGCGCGGTGTCCTAATGACCAATTTCTGTCTCACAGAGGACAGCTCACACCGGGTCTTAAGTGGGCAGCCCAACTGATACACGAAAATTAGGAATATCCTCTGTCTTCCTTCTGTTAGTTTAGATGCCTGATAGACTCTTTTGTCTAGACTGAGTTATTGCCCATTCCTGATAAACCTATCTGTAAGCTGTTAAGAGTATTGACAGGAAGTTAGCCAACATGGCACCATCTGGACCAGTCTAGCCAGTCCCCATGACCATGGCTAAAGATGACCCTGCCTCAGGGTTATTAATCAGAAAAGGAAAAATTACCTCCCCTCCAGACACATTTCTATCAGTGAACCATTCTAGAAATAATAATAATAAAACTGAAGATCTCTAAAGGTCTCATTTCTGCAGAAAACAAGTCCTTTGGAAATGCTGCGTGGTTGTTCTGCGCTATGTGTAGCTGTATCCAAAAAAAAAAAGGTATGTAGGAAAAAAAAAAAGGAATTAAAAAAAATCTTATTGTGAGTAGTTCTGGACTAGAAAAAAATTAAAGGCTTGCTTTCACCCACAGACAAGATTTTCAAAATGAAGCGGAAATAATTCAGGAGGAATTTATAGTAAGGGGATTAATCCTCGAATGACACACAAAAATAAATTACCTGATTTTTTTTTTTAGTATTTCTTATCATCCAGCAGCCTTGTTCTGCTTTCTCCTTGAAAGAAATGCCACCTGTTAGATCACCAAAATATGGATTTATCTCTCAGTCTTTGGAAAAAACAAACCCACTTGGTTTTGTTCTTCAGAGATCAATTCGGTGTTGTGTCTTTGCACTTAACTGCTCTGTCTGTAAACTGCACATCTAGAAAGTGTCACACTTACATGAATAAGATTCCTCTGCTGAAGTCACTGCAATCCTATGGTATAAATGCTTCCACTATTAAATTCAAAAAATTTAGGGGATGACTAGGCTGGGAGGCTGGAATTGCCTGCCTGGTTTTATCACTGACCTGCCCTGTTAGCCTGGACACTTCTCTCAGGTTTTATGCCTAATTCTCTATATTTTGCCTGTTTTGCCTACAGGGATCACACAGTGCTTGAGGATCTTTATGCCTCAGGCTCCACTGGGGCCAAAAAATCCCTGTGCACAAGATAATCAGCAACTGCACATCTCATTATAGGTGTGTGTGCTCGCTCCGTCAGCGGAGAGACAAGGGAAAGGAAAGGGAAAGGTGCAGGTGCCCTTCCTGGTTGTGCAAGAGGGAACAGGCAAAGAGATATCCAAAGTCACCTCCTGAATCCATGCCCCGTGGTAACAGTGCTGGGCAGGGCTGTGATTCAGAGCATTTCACTCCAATACTTAACAGACACAAAGAGACATCACAGCAACTTCTCACGATGATCAGCCTTGGGGGGAAAATCTGATTCGTGCCTGCAAAACATCTTCTCTAGCAATCACATAAAGCAATTATTTGGGATTTCATCCTTTTCAAGCCATCTCTTTCCTCCTTCCACTTTTCTTCTTTGCCCAGCACACGAGAATCACCAGATTATCAACACAGAACACCACCAGAGACCCTCTTAAATCCGTGGTAAATGAGTGTCCTGACTTTCAAGACCCCGCAGCTGTCCCTGCTGATCCTGCTTAGTCTAAGGCAAAGACCTCCGTGAAGCTGCTCTGCTCCCCTTTTAAACACTGGCTTGAACTTTGGGACCTTTGGGCCATGGGCTGGATATTTGTCTTTGTTCTTGGCACGGGGGGGTGCAGATCAGAGTAGCTGCTGGCACACTGCTGACCTCAGTTTTGCATCCTGCGCCCATGAGAACGGGAACCTGGCCCATTCTCCATCCTTTCTGATGCCATCCCCAATCCATGCTTTGGCCACTGGTTTTCCTACCATCGTTTTTTTTTTCACAACAAGGATTTCGGGCTGTGAACTCCCACTCTCTCAGTTGCCATGCAAACTGGGTCCTTCTCATCCTCCCAAGAATAGAAACTTCCACCTGTAGCATTCAATTAGCTTTCAGACGCCTGATCACATCAACACAGGCTTTCCTCACACCACCTTTACTTTAACATTTGCTTTACAAGTGACAAGCAACGCCACTTTTGGAGCTGTGCAGGCTCTTGCTACCCCAATGTAGCAGGGCACCGATGTGCCATTTACTACGATTAAGAAATACAGGATGATTCAGTGGCAAAAAGAGAAAAAAAAAAAGAAACAGACAGAAAGACAGAGAAGCCCCCTGCAACATAATTGGTCACTGCTATGAATCTTTACTCAGGGGACAGATAGCACGACCAGAGGTAATAGCTTACACACGTATTCTTGAGCTGTGCAATAGATGGAAAAGTGTCCCAGATGGATTGGGCAGGGGCTTAGTTCCGGGATTATGATGAGACAGTGGGTAATTATTGAGTGGCATTGCCTCAGCGCTGATTATATCTGCAAGCTTGTTCCTTTCCTTCAGAGGAAAGCATTGATAAAGATAAACCATGCTGCTCTATGTCCTTCATGTAGCACAAAACAACACATTTCAATCTAACAGGATCAGGTCTCCACTTTGATCACAATCTGTTACCTAGATGTCTTTGCAAATTAATCAGCCCTGCTTGTTTAGCTGCAGTCAATTTGTACTGCTAAATTAATAAATGTACTAGGAGCAACAGAATACATAATTAAATTCTACAGTTTAATCTCCACATAATAATTTTGACCTTAGTCTGGGGCCTCTGTTATAGCCAGCAACACATTGAATAGAGGCAGACCTTGCAATGCAGCTTACACTAACAATCTACCTTGAATGATTACGCAGGGGCACCGCAATCGCGAGCTACTAAAATCAGAGGAAATTAGGAAAACAAAATCGTGGCCAGAGCTTCTGCCTATAGAAAATAAAAGGGAGCTAATGCAGCACAAGGGCACACCTACCTCAAGAATTAGAGAAAAATGCTCTTCCTTGGTTCAGTTAACCAGAAACAGTCATTTTGTATTTCCAGCATCTGCATCAAATGCAGCCCAGATGAGCAGAGGATGGCTTATGTTCTTCCCAGGAACACTTCCAAGCTTTTGGGAGAAGAACAGGTCATGCCATGGAAGAGTTTTCTGTGCTGGCCTTATCAAAGGCAACACCATTGATTTATCATAGCTGTTCAATATATCTGTATTTAGTGAACACCTCTCTCCTATATTATATACAATTTATATTTAAATCTGTTCTCTTTCCACTAGTGGGAATTCAGGAACTGTTCCATGCATTTTCCACATCTGCATCAGTGGCAAAATACCCAGGAAAAGATCAGATGTCAGAGATTGTTTCAGGAACAGAGAGAGACACCTGCTGAACACTCTGCTCACAGAACTCCATGAAGAAGGGGCAGGGGGGACAAGGGAGCTTTACCTTTACCTTGCAGTCTGCAAAGGTTGTGCTCTAAGGGGCTCACAAAACAAGCCCTGAAAAGGGACTTGTAGGCTAAATGTCAGTGTTGAAGGCTCTGCATCCCCACTGCACCTTCATGGGCCCCCCCAGTCACTGACTGAGCAGATCCATCCACCTCTGCCTCCCCTACGGACGTGGCAGCTCATGGGTACGTGTTCAGCCACTGACAACCAGCACAGCCATCCTCATCCTTGGCTCATCTGCGAGCTCACGACCTGTCCATGAGGTTTCTGACCTGCCCAAAACTTGTGTCTTGATCATGTACAAGGAAGTACAGGCCTACATAGAAAATGTGGGTCAGAGTTCCCACTGTGTGGCACAAATGTTGTTTTAAATCTTTACATTCTCAGGCTTTGCTGTGAGTGCTGTTTTCTGGCTGCCACAGATTCAACATGGGAGGCTCTAACGTAAAAAGACAGAGGTGAAGAATGAGAAAATGCTAAAGCTTGGTTCAAAACCAGCCTAAATCACTGAGATCCATTGGTTTTGGCTGGTTATTTTGGGGCCAGCAGACTGGAGGCACCAATGACCTAATGCACCATTAGAACTTGTTCCTGCGGTACAGAGCCCTGTTGTGAATAAGAAACTGAAACACTTGTTTTAAAAACCAGCACACTGAAGAAATAAAATCAGAACAACAAGGAAAATATCTGGCAGTGATGGTTATTATGCATTTCCTTTAAAATATTTAGATTAAAACCCAGCTAGCTGCCTTAATGCTTTGTGATTCAAGATAGCATCAGGAGCTTAAAAAACAGTTTGGCAGATAACATTTAGCAGACCACATGAGCAGTAAAACATCTGATGGAGCTTGCACTCTGTCTAAGACCTTGACAGTGCTAGCTGGCACTAGAATCCTTCAGAGAACTGAAGGTAAATTGTGCTATTATTTATACAACCATAAAAAAATTCAGTGCTGTAGGTCCAAGTGTGAGCAATACTCAGAGAATTCAAAATAATTTGACTTCGGTGGTTCAAACTCTCAAACTGTGTGCACTAATGGCGTGGGACAGCATAGAATTACAGCTGGCAGTGGATGCTCCTCTTGGACATGCAAGTTGTCTCCTGTAAGCTCTGTAAAGTCTCCGTGAGCTCACAGTAACACAACTGTGGCCAGAGATGATGCGTTACAGGAACATATTCTGACTCAAAATCTACGGTGCATGTCTGTTTATCGTTCAGCTCCCTGTCCTTCTCCAGCAGGTACCAAGGTTTAGAAGTGACTCACTGCAGAATGGGGTAAAGGCACACCTGGAAACCGGTTGGGTCAGATAAAGGTTCTAGGAGTTCCCAGCCCATAAGAATGTCTTGGTCTAATGGGAAGCAGCAGCAAGGGGTAGACTCATAAAATGAATTGTGAAATCATAGAATCCTTTAGGTTGGAAAAGCCCTCTAAGATCACCAAGTCCAACTACTCCCCCAGCACTGCCAAGGCCACCACTAACCCATGTCCCCAAGTGCCACATGCACATCTTTTAAGTCCTCCCAGAAATGATGGCTCCACCATAGCCTTGGGCAGCCTGTGCCAGCGCTTGGCAACCCTTTTGGTGAAGAAATATTTCCTAATCTCCAATCTAAACTTCCCCTGGCACAACCTGAGGCTGTTCATTCTTGCAAACAAAGAAGAATCCCAATGCATGAAAAATGGCAACAAAACCTGCTGAAACATAACAGAAAACCAGACAAAACCACTGTCACTAAGCACCTAGGACAAAGCTTGTCCCTCCTGCATGGGACTAAATTAACAATCTTCCACAATCCCTGCAGTTCTTGTGAAGAATTTGGATGGATGGATGCATGGAGTGAGTTATGGCCTAGCGCAGAGGGCCTCGTGAGCAAACACAGATGTCCAAAATGGAGATGTCTCTCTCCAAGCTATTTATCTGCAGCTCCTGCCAATAAATGGAGTGAGAGAGGAAATTCTAGAATCTGATTCTTCTGATCTCCTCCTCAGTCACCAAAGCTTGGATGATTCCTGTGTTGGGGCTGAGCTGGCAAATGGCTCTGTGTCTCGATCCTGGTTTGTTGCCTGTCAAATCCACACTGTTCCTTGTGGCAGCTCTCACAGATCACTGTCCCCAGGTGCTGCATGCCAGGGAGGTAACAGAGAGCCACGGAATCACAGAATCACAGAGAATCAGCTGGGTTGGAAAAATAGCTCTGAGATCATCGAGTCCAACCTCTGACTGAACATCAACTTTGTCAACCAGACCATGGCACTGGGGGCCACGTCCAGCCTTTCCTTTAACACCTCCAGGGATGGGGATTTCACCACCTCCCTGGGCAGTCTATTCCAATGTCTAATCACCCTTTTTGTGAAGATATTTGACCTTTCTAATATTTGACCTAATCATCCCCTGGCACTTCCTAGGACTGTGTCCCCTTGTCCTGCTCCTTGTTCCCTGCGAGAAGAGCCCAATCCCCCCTGGCTGCTGCACCCAGGGAGTTGTGGAGAGCCAGAAGGTCCCCCCTGAGCCTCCTTTTCTCCAGGCTGAGCCATTCCTGGTGCTCCAGACCCTTCCCCAGCTCTTCCCCTTCTCTGGACACGCTCCAGCCCCTCACTGTCCTTCCTGAACTGAGGGGCCCAGAACTGGACACAGCACCCAAGGTATGGCCACATCAGTGCCCAGCGCAGGGGAAGAATCACTTCCCTGGCCCTGCTGCCACATTATTCCTGATTTCAGGAAGGACAAGGACTGATCTAACAACTCCATACCTGAAGCACTGAACTGCTCCTCTGCACAGAGACCTGTTGATGGTAAATTTGTGTGGTGGCTCCTGCATCCCTGATCTCACAGCCTGATCACCACACAGCTCTCAAAACATTCCCCCCTGCACTCAGTGTTTCTCCCGTGTCCATCAAGGCTGGATATTGGCATGACAAATGAGGCAAAAAGCAAGATTGTACTAAATTAATATGTTTTACAGCCCTTTATACCACAGAAAAGCATAAATCACCCTATGGTAGCCATGTCTCAGGTCTTGTAGCATAATCAAACACAGTATTTAACACAATTGTGTTATTTTTCATGTGTGCTCTATATAAAGTGACACAAACCACAAACCTCCTTACACTGTGTACATGCAACAGCCACAGAGACAGGAAATAATCAGAGAATATTCTGAGTTGGAAGAGACCCACAAGGATCATAATTTATCTTATTTATTGAAACAACATTATGCATTATAGAAGGGTGACCAGACAAGCTTTCTTTTAAACATCTATAAAAACAGCACCCATGCAACTAATTCATTTATAGCTTACAGTTTACATTAGCAATTATTACTAAGCAGAAGCAAAGCACATTCAATTTAAATCTTTACATTTTTCAAAAAAGGAAGAAGAAATGCAAAAGCAGAATTAGGAAGAAAATTTAACTATTCTTAAAGAATAAATTGACAGACTTTTTACATTGAAAGGACAATTCAAGCAATCAGCCCTGTTTACCACTTATATCAATTATAAACTTAAGGATCGACTGGAATATGGAAATCTCTGGAGGCTAGGGGTATTAAAAATATTATGCAGAATTGTCATGCACTATTCTTAAAAAATAAACTCCAAACCTGTGCGTAATGTGGGAGCAGATAAGCATTTGCAGTCAGGTTGTTGATCCAAAGAGAGTAATTAAAGAAGGTGAGGTCTAAACTTGTCAAAGTCATTTTGCCCTACTTTCCTATTTATAGGTTTCAAAATGGAAAAAGCCTTCAAAAGGATTTGCATCCTAGCTTCCCTCTGTAAGATCCTTCTGCAAGAGATTTGAGAATTAGCTGCTGTGCCTGCAGTATATTAAAATCTTTGACAGCCATCCACTTGGGGAATCCCTGGGAAAAAAAGAAACAACGCACAGAAAAATAACCACCTCACTTTGCTTCAAAAGGTTCACGGTATCACTTGAAAGTGGAGAATAAATCGCTGTTCTTCAGAATTGCTCCTGAGGCTTTTCCATTCCAGGAGGCCCTGCAGTGGGGAGGGTGTGTGGAAGTGCAGCCTTCCGCACCTTGTCCTGCTGCCCACCCGGCCTAAAAGCATCTCCCTGCCCCTGGGCCAGAGCAGGGAGGAGAGAGAAGGGCCACTTCCTTCTCTCAGTGTGGTTTGGTTGGATAAGGAGTAGATCCAGTCATCTTTCCAGTCTCAACATCACAGAATCCCAGAACGGTTTGGGTTGGAAGGGACCCATCTCATTCCACTCCCTGCCATGGGCAGGGACACCTTCCACCCTCCCAGGCTGCTCCAAACCCCGTCCAGCCCGGCCCTGAACACAGAAGTGCTGTATAAAAACTCAAAAAACACAAGCTCCAAACATCCCTCACAGAAATTCTCTTGAAAAGACAAGACAGTATCGGGGTTCTGCTCTGTTAAAGACAAAACATTGTTTGGGTGAAATCTTCTCCACTTTTTGCTGCACTGGGAGATTTTAAGCCTTCTTTAAAGTCAAGGCTCTGGCAAGACAATCTGGTGACATACTAGTGGTAATGTGTTGAAATGTGCTGACAGAAATGTTTTACATGAAAAAGAAAACAAGTTTTTAACCTTGAAAGCTGAAAGAAATTGCCGTTTTTGTCACTCAGTATTTTTGACAAAACCAAGAAAAGTCTATCTTGAAAAAATTTAAAACTGCACTCCTGATTTAAAAAAAAAAAAAAAAAGAGAAAAGGAACTACTTCAGTGCAAATTGTTCAACTGCTACATTCTCAGCGATGAAAAACTTGCTTTAAATGGACACTTTAAACATCGAGTTTTCCACTTATCACAGAAAAAGAAGTTTTCTTTGAGCAGGTCTCAAATAGACGAGGTCTGTGCTTTTTAAAATTGACAGCCAAGCCTTGCTTTGCCCTGTGGCTTTGCAGTGAAAGGCAACCTTTGGCTCCAAATATATTCTCATGTCCCACAGGCAAATGAGGAAATATTCAGTGGGCAGACAGGTGTGTGCTGTGGGGGACACCACATTATCACAAAAACATAACTTTTCACTTCCACTTATCTCAGCTTCCTTGTGCCAGGCCATGAAAAGACAGGGAGTTATCAAACCCCGACATCACAGCTCTGCAAGCAGATAAAGAGCACAGCTAAAGTGATGAAAATTAAAATAATATTTTGGGCAAGCCAAGGGAAAAAATAAAAAAAAATAAAAATAAAAGCTGACTCATTTTCTAAACTGTTCCAGTTATTTGGAAAAATAAGTCAGTGAATGGTTCCATTTCTCTCTTGTTCATTCACTCAGGTTTCCCAGCTATCATTACAAAGTTTGAGTGTTTCTCATCACAAGGATTAAAGGTGAGCTGACATGGGCATATGTCATAAAAGAAACTGCTTCTTCTGCCTTGGCACTTTACAATCCTGAGAGACAAGCAACGCTTAAGGAAATGTGCTTTTTATGCCCACAGTGATCCCGCTGAAGAAAACATCAGTGGAAAGTGTCATTTAGATAATTAAAAGTGAGAACTAGCAGAAACAGCATCCAGAAACACACAAAAATTATAAAATTTGCCCAGGGGCCTCTTCTGTTATTTTGTTTGTTATTCTGTGGACCAGATTTTTAGCTGAGTAACACGATGCAAGTCCACCCACAGCCAAGAGTAAGCTGGTTTGCAACAGCTGAACATTTAGTCCACCAGCTTTATGGCATTTTAAACTCCTCCTTTGAATTCTCCCATTTTCTCCTCTGGTATCACCCTTCCAAGAGAGCGTTCATCCCACAACACCTTATCTACAAAGGGCTCTGCAGAAGATATGACCCTTGAATGCTGACTGGGATGGATTGGGAGGAAAGGCTGGCTGGCTTGCTACCCTTGAACTGGTTTAGCTATTTTTTTTTTTTTTCCTCTCTTAAATCATGGCCTAAATTATCTGAGAGGGAAAACCAATGTTTTAGGAATGGAAAACACACTCTCCACTATGTATTGATGCCTCTAACGGGAGATATGTCCCCAAACCCAGTCTCTCCAACCTGAGGTTTAAATGAGCCTTCAAATGACATCTCATTTGCTGCTTCTGCATGGCTCCCACCACCTCCTCACCTGCTTGCAGAGGTGCAGAGCCACCGACTTTGCAAGTGTGCCACATCCCCGAGATTTGGCCAATAAACACAGTACTTTTTACCCCAAAATACCACAGGTACCCCGACTCAGGAGCCCAAGGCTCTGCAAGACAATCTAGTGACATACCAGTGGTAATTGTTCTGACAAGGACCCTCTGAGCAGTGTCACTGGAGGTGACAGTCACAGGCAGTCTCCAGCTTAGCAGCAAGGTCACCAGGGGAAAGGCAGTTTCCACTAATGCTGTCAGGCAGAGCAATTGTAGGCAAATCTTTCTGTTCCCGAGTGACCACCAGCCTGGAGGGCAAAAGATGGCAGGAGGAATGACAGATAAAGCACGACACTTAAAAACGTCTGGTTTTCCTTCTAAAATGAGAACTTCAAAGAAAAAAAAAATAAAAGGCACAAAATAAGGAGAAAGGGGTTGTTTCTTTAGCATCTCTGGTAACCTGGCAAATGCCTGGGCCTGGAGTGCCTCTGTGGAAGCAAGTGGGACCTGCATGGAGAGCCCCCTTCATCCCCATGCCCTGCCCTTGCCCACCCCCCTCCCCGAAGCCAAGGTCATCACTCCTGACCCCTTGCAAGTGAATAGGTGGGGGAAATGGCCAGTTCTCTGCTCAGGGAACTCAGCACAACTCCCTGCCCAGGGCAGAGCGTTTCCCTTCCCTGCACACGCAGGAATTCGGGTCCGCCCCCCATCGCAGCAGCCGTATGGGTGCCAATGTTAAAGAGACATTCATTTGGAAAGAGGATACTCTGCGAACTGATATGCAAATAAAAGCCATCAGCAAAGAGATGCAGCAGCCAGGAATGGGGGCTCACGCTCACATTGTGTGCTCTCCGAGTTCAGCATTTCCCTGACCTGACCTTCCCCGGAGGTACCGCTTTGCCCAACAGGTGATGTTTGACTCGGTGGTCGCGAGGTGACAATGTGCCAGGAATGGGAAATTCATATCATTTGTATTCCTTTTCCTCTGCTATTCTGAGGGTTGAAAGGGCCACCATTTTAAATTTAATTTACAGGGTATACCGTCTATCTGTTGGAAACACGAGGAAGCAGACCTTGTCCTAGTATTTATCAGACACATGCCGCCCATCTGCTTGAGCTGGGTCGAGGAGGATTTGCTGTTAATCCTTCAGACCCATCTGCAGGGGGTTCAAAATGCTGACCAGAAAGCTAGACAAGATGAGGTTTATTTAATTAAAAAAACTGCTCCGGAGGTTACTGGAAATCACTCTGAAGAAGAAATAGCTTTTGATCATGTCACTTCTAGGGAAGGCAGGAGGGGAAGGGGGGATGGGGGAGGCAGGCAGAGTTTTGCATCAAAATAACGCCGCGGCTGTCGGTAAATAAATAAAGCGACAGAGCTGCGCCAAATAAACCTGTCCCCATGAGGGGACATTTCTATCTACCTGTTACATCAAATGCAGGAAAAACTAAGCCCTCACTCCAGCTTGGATGTTTCGCCACCACATTGCAGGGCTTGGCCTCTAATCTGGGCAAAGTATGAAAGGCAGAAATTGGGTTACTCGCGCACGCACACACCCGGGCACACGCACACACTCACTAATCTGCAGGTTTGTTTGCATGGGGCCGAAAAGGAGGCACAAACAACCTCAAAAACAACTCCAAAATCTTCAACACTTTAAAATCTGGCATTTCTTATTTGCCTGCTTTTGGGGAGAAGCGCAAGTTTCTGAGGAAGATGGTTAAACTTGAGCTTTATTGCTTTACCGTTTAATTGCTGCTTTTCATAATCACTGTTCAAGATCCATTTATGTGGAAGTGAGAAACAATAAAATCCCATCTCCATTTGCTCTTCTGAAAATGGACATCTGTTAGTAACAATATTAATTCTAATGAAATATTATGTACGCAACTGGTTTCATGCAGTGCTGCTGTTTGGGAGAAGTGGCTTTTCGTGGGAATAATCCTTATTCTTCCAACTCCTGATTGTTATTTTATGGCAATATAACGCATGACAATTCTCAAAGTAGCTCGGACAGAGAGTTTGCCCCTGCCTCTCCCAGGGCTCTATTCCTAATCAGATTCCTGTACTGGGGGTTGCACAATAATTTTCTTTTTGTTTTCTGTTGTTTGGGTTTTTTTCTTCCTAAGCAAAAACATCCTCAGGGGAAAAAAAATAAAAGCGCAGAGGCAGAACTGAGCACCAAGGAGAACAACAGGCAGCAAATTGCGATATTCCTGACAACAACCTGTGAAACGGGGTCTGGCATTGCTGGTCCTGTACCCAGCACACCGGTGAAATACAGCTCCACCTAGGGACAAGGTACATCCATCCCGCAGAAAAGGTGGATTTTGGAAACCAGGACCGGGAACAATGGGGAGATCTCATTCTCCTGCAGAGTGGCAAGTAAAGATTCATGCTGCTTGGGATCAGATAGCAAGAATTGTGCTTTGTGGCTGAAGATAACCTCTGAGCAAAGTAACTTTATCTGCAGCAAATTATTCCTTAGCTTCCCATTGCAGGATTTGCTTCACCTTAGTCTGAAGCAAGTGGTGCTGGCTGCTATCAGATAGAGGGGTAGAGGGATGTCTGCTTTGATTTAATAGAGAAGTTCCCATGGAAAGTGCTTGGGCAAAGTAAGAAAATCTCATCCGAGGATTGTGGAGAGAGAAATGCACTGAATTTCTTTTATTATGACCGGGTTAACCAACTATGCAGAGATTTGACCACACAGATATAAGGTCTCTGACGCTTAGCAGGCCACTGAAATAGATGTTCTCTCTCCTGGATATTCTGCTTCAAGTTATCTGTGAGTCTTTTGTTCCCCTGAACCTCCCAATCCACATCTTTTTTATTGTAAACCAGGCATTTCCCGTAGTTGTTTGTTCTCAGTCATGTAAATGAGACATTAACCCTTCCAAGCTGTCCATTCCTGAGCTCACAGCCCAGGGCTGTGTGGGATCCCACACGCAGCCCTGCCTGTCCCAGCTGCACAGAGGAGACATCACTGCTGCTTTAATTCAGTTTAATTTTTTTCCTGCCCGTTACTTCATCCGAGGCAGCACTGACAGAAAGAATCACAGAACTGGCTGGAAAAAACCTCCAAGATCTTCAGTCCAACCTTTGACCAAAAACTAAACCCACTAAACCACATTGCAAAGTGCCAAGTCTGCTTGCTTTTTGAACACTTCCAGGGATGGTGACTCCACCACTTCCCTGGGGAGTCTGTTCCAAGGCTTAACCCCTCTTTCAGTGTAGAAATTTTTCCTAATACCCAACCTGAACCTCCCCTCGGTGCAACTCGATGCCATTTCCCCTTGTCCTATCGAAACCCACCCACGTACAAACCCTCAATGACTGCACTTAAAAGGTAGCAAAGCCCAATTTCCCAGTGCAGACTTAAACCACAGACAGACCCTGTATTTACACATGCAGAGTGGAATTTGCACATGCAATTAAGTTGATTGACATTTTCTCACCGTGCAGATACTTCCATCAGCAAACATTTGGGCAAGCAATCAAGTGAGTTATATTTTTAAACGCCCACCCTGGCACGAAGAAGGACATGTCCCAGCCAGGCAAGGAAACAGCAAGGACACAACTTGGATGAGTTCATCTGAGCACTTAAAATCACAGAAGCCTTCAGGTTGGGAAAGCCCTCTGAGATCATCAAGTCATTAGCCCAGCACTGCCAAGGCCACCACTAACCACGTCCCCAAGTGCCACATCCACACGCTTTTTAAATCCCTGCAGAGATGGTGACTCCACCACTTCCCTGAACAGCCTATTCCAATGCTTGACCACCTTTCACTGAAGAAATTTTTCCCTAATACCCAACCTAAACCACTTCTGGCACAACCTGAGGCCGTGTTCTCTTGTCCTGCCACTGGTTACCTAGAAAAACAGACCGACCCCCACCTGGCAGCCCCCTCCTGTCAGGGAGTTGTGGAGAGCCAGAAGGTCCCCCCTGAGCCTCCTTTTCTCCACTTGTCAACAAATGTAATGAACAGGAGACCAGAGCAGCAGATGACAAAAGCCATTGGTTCTGGGAAAAGTGCCTACGAGGTGGTGCTGAAAGTGTCTCAGGAACAAGCGAAGATCACCTGTGATGTCACTTTGGTCATAATTAGTTGGCAAAGAAAACAGCAGAGTCAAAGTCACAGCGGTGCTCCACAGCCCTCCTGTTAACAGAGCAAGGCTATCGATCCCATCACTCATTTATTTAGGAGATAGAATTTTAAACAGGAATAAGAACAGAGTTACCAGCAAATCAGCTGTCAGCTGGATGTCACCCTAGGCAATTAGCATGCTCCTAATGTGCTGCAAATTTTAAGCCCAAATTATGTCCTCAGATGCCTGCGTTCAGCTCACACTGACTTCGCAGAACACAGGGTTTAGAGCACGGAAAGAACAGAAGATCTGCAGGTAGGTATTGCAGAGGCTTTGGACAAACAGCCCTGGCTGGGAGAAGAGGAATGGGAGAGGAGATCCACCATGGCTGCTGCCAACAGAGCAGAAAGTGTGAAAACCCTTTCCTGCCAGAGCGAGTAAGCAAGCCTGCAAATGTGCTGTCTTCTGCCCAAAGCAGGCCTGGGAATGGACTGTAAATACATTTGTAAGCACTACAGGTAGTTAGTTATTAATATTTCTGGGGCTGAGCCTCGGCAGGTATAAGTCATCCAAATTCCGCTGATTTCCTTGGTTCGTACCAGCTGTGGCTCCATCTCTGTGTTATTACAAAAGACAATAAATCTCTTCCTTGGGCCAAATTTAGTCCCAGCTATGTCTCTGTGACTGGATTAACTCCACTGAAACTAACAGGGAAAAGTCTGAGCTTGTGTGTGGGAAATGAGAACACAACGTGGCTGCAGCATTTGTTAAAGCAGAAGAGAAGCACCTTCATATGTACATGTGAACATATTTATTGCATGCTGGGCTGATGGAACATTTTCCTTAAAATAAAGGGGAAACAAACTGCTTTCCCTTCAGAAAACGAGATTTCACTCAAACCAAGATTTTCCACGCATGGAAAAAATGTTTTCAAAAAATGAGTTCCGGTCAGAAAAGTGATGGTTCTTGTTTTGTTCTACATCTGCTCAAGCCAGCACAGTGCAGGCTGGAAGACTTGTAATTCCCCCAAGTAATCAGCTGCTGGAAGAAATAAGGGCATGTTATGGTAGAGACAGTTTAACCAGTCATGGGATTTCCTGGGATCACAGGAAATAGAGCTACAGCTCCTGCAAGCAAGAGGCTGTGCAGGCAGAGGCAAATGATGACCTGATTCAAACAAAAATATCTCATTTTAGCTCAAAATGTCAACACGAAACACTCTGACATTTGCAAATCAATTCTTTTCAGGAATTATCTGTTCCAATTTGAGATGAAAACAAATATGAAAATACCAGAATTTCCCATGGGATGGAAATTCTATTTTTCAATGAGCAGTAGGAAGTATATCCATTGAGAGGTCATTTCTCTATTACAAAGCCACTGTTTTCTATGGCTGTGCCTAAATGCAAACAAAAGGACAGTCAGAACTTGTCTCAAAGCTAGGTGGCCACCTGGCTTCCTCAGTGCACAGGAGATGCCACAAGGTCCTGACCCCCTGTTCCAGAGTACCCTCGTGTGGATAAGTTATTTGCAATGCCAAACTGGAGTTTTCCATGATGTGATTTGTAGTTGCTGCCTCTTGTCCTTCTGCATCGCGCCTCCAAGAACAGTCTGGCTCTGTCCTCTCTGTGACCACACTGAGGCCAGGTTGTGGATCCTCTCTCACCCTCCTCTGGCCAAACAAACCCAGGGTTCTCAGGCTCTGTGTGCCCACCCTGCAGGCTCCTGATCACCTCTGCTGTTGGATCAAGGTGCCCCAGACTCTACAGAGACCTTCACATTTACTCCATGAGTGGCACAGGCAACAAAGAGTCTGGTGTTTGAACTCGCTCCCTGCACTTCTTTTCCTTGGCAGCACAGTCTGGGCTGTGATGGGTTTGATGGCATTTTCTTGCTTTTACCAGCACATGGCCACACTCGTGTCTAGGATAGCCCATTCCAACTCTGTGGCCTTCAAAATGGAGCAGGCAAAATGATTTCCACCTGGTCTGGGTGAGTCTGGCTGGGCAGCTCCATCACCATTCCCGTCCAAACACCTGAAGCCGCGATTGCAAATCATCCACCCACCAATTCCAAGCAGCAAAATAACCAACGACACAACCAACGTTCCTGGTGAGAACACCCCAGTTATGGAATTCACAAGTGGACAACAGTGTGCAGAGCAGGAGATTGTGTGTGTTTGGCAGGGGGGTGGCAGATCCCAGCACAGGAGCAGAGAGAAATGGAAAAGCAAACAGTCAAGGAGAGCAATATGTAATTCCTTGCACCAAAGCACACGGCAGTCATGCTACAAAGCTGACTGCAAGAGAAATGCTAAATGCATTTTCAAGCAGTTTTCATCATCTTTTAATGCAAAGTAAGAGATGGAAACAAAAGGGGGAGGCCAGCTCTCTGCACACCTCCAGCCAGGGCTCCACAGAGAGACAGTGGCATCGGGAAAAACAATCTCAAAGGCCAGGCTAGCAGAAAGTGCCCACAGATCCAGTGTGAATAACAAGAACTACACGTGACTGCCTTCTCTTGAGACCCTGATCACGAGTCTAGGCACCTTTTCCTCTCACACAAACCAGCCCTCACAAAACAGATGCCCTATTTGGGGTACTTGCTCTTTTGGTCACCTTTAACGCTGTGGTTCCATGGGAAGCTGTACCTTTCTTGCCAGAGGATGAATTCCCTGGTATCTTTGCTAGTCCCCTGCTTTCTCTGCCTTGCTGCCAGGGGATTGCACCTGGCCAAGGGAGGGCTTTGCTCCCCAGATAGCCATGGAAAGGCTTTCCCCAATTTAGCTTTGGAAGAGACCTTAAAACTCTCAGAGCAAGAAAGTCTTTCCCAGTTATTCATCCTATAGTCTCACCTTCTGTTCTTTTTCTGTTCCAAAATATTCAGCCTTCACCTTCCAGCCACACAAACCAGACACCTCTGGCTACACCTTATTATCACAGCAATTACACATCTCGTGTCTCCAACTTCTTTAAATAGAGCTGATTAATATTCAGACTTGGCAATCCCTTGATTAAACAAGACACCCACAAGGAAGCCACTACTAGGGACCAGTTGCCAAACTGGAAATTCCCTGTGGAAAAAAAAAAAAAAAAAAAGAAAAAAAAAAAAAAAAAAAAAAAAAAAAAAAAAAAAAAAAAAAAAAAAAGAAAAAAAAAAAAAAAAAAAAAAAAAAAAAAAAAAAAAAAAAGGAAAAGAAAAGAAAAGAAAAGAAAAGAAAAGAAAAGAAAAGAAAAGAAAAGAAAAGAAAAGAAAAGAAAGAAAAGAAAAGAAAAGAAAAGAAAAGAAAAGAAAAGAAAAGAAAGAGGAAAAAAACAACAACCCAGCTCTTTCATCTGCTTCCTACGAAGTCTCAGCTGCGTCCGTGTCACTGTGCAGAAGGCAATAAGGGACGATGTCGACAGATGGGGAGCTGAGGACACAATTCACCCAGCCTTCAAGAAAGCTTACAGTCCCATACTATACATTAATCCACAAGGTCAGTAATGGGCAGGGGGGGAGACACTAACCCGTAAGCAGATAAGGAATTAAGATGGAGGTAGCAGACAAAGAGGGCACGTCTGCAGCGTTTAGCGCCGAGCGCAGGGGATCTGCTGGAATGTCACGGGGGGCACTTCAGCCAACAGGGTCCCTGGCCAAAGGCACAAGGGGAAGAAAAGAGCAGAAGGAAAGAAAAGGTACAGGAGACACTCATCCAAGTGACAGTCAGTGCTGAAGAGGGAGTAAATTAATCCAGGATGACACTGACAGACTAGGATTAAGTAGCTCACCGATGTCATTAGGTTGCATGCACATATAGATGAGCTAACAAAGATAGGGACAATGCTTACCCCAAATAATTGAGGACACGGGGAAAAAAGGGTCAGGGGAAGGTTATAAAAATAGATTAGGAAGATTCCAGAGGAGGCTTTCAAGCCAACCCTTTTCTCACTTGGTCCCTTGCTAAAATATCTATTTCTATTCTGCTGTCACCTTTCCGTGTTCCTTGTCTTTCCAGCTCCTCTCCTTCTCCTCCAGCCTGTCCAAAATACCAACTCCTTTCCTTGATTTACCACATGTTGGCCTGTCCTCCAAACACCACCTTACCTCCCAGCCCTCCATGCAGCGTTTGGAGCTCATTTCTCTCACAGCAGCCATCACCAGGGTTCAGCTGCTGAGGAGACCTTGCTAAGAAATGTTACCTCAGTCATCACATGGTATCACGGGTCCAGAGCAGACACAACCAGTGTGCATCACTTCTTAAAACAGTTAAAAATTTTAGGATAATCACTGAGCTGAGCCTGCTAAATATTGAGCTGTGGTTCTCTCTTGCCTGCGCCGCTGACTTTATGTGTGACCAAGATGCATCACCTCAGCTCTGCTGTTCAATTCCTCCTGCCCTCTCCAAGCCTCCTAACTGCTTCACCTAAAATTTCCCCAGGGAGTTCCTCTTGTTTTGGTGGTGTGACAGGCACAGCACAGCCTCCCAGGTGTGGTTGCAGGACCAATGTCCAACAGCACATCTGCCAATAAAGGGCAGGGATGTCCTTCATCCTTCATGCTGGTTGGTATTCTCAAATTTTAATTATTTTCAGGATCGAGGTACAGTTCACTGCAGAGCTACAGAAACTCTGGAGTGGGCACAAGGGTGGAGGTGGATGTGCACATTTGGAGATGGAGCAGCAAGTGGCTTCAGATTCCACCTCTGAGCTCTGCAGGAGTAAGGACAATACTGACAATAAAAGAACACAGCCCTTTTATTGTGTTGCTCCATCCATAGGCTTTCCTGACACTGTATTTTCTGCTTCTTCCAGAGCTTGCCCATTCAGGGTACTCAGGGCTCTCTGCCAGCAAACTTTCACTCTCCCACACTGGAATAATGGAAGCTGAAGGCTGGTAATATTTATATCAATGAGAAACTGGGTTAAATCATGTTTGGTAAATTAAAAAATGATCAGTCTCACTCAGAGCTGGCAGTGAGATAAAACTTAACCATATAGGACCCAAGATGGAAAAATACAAGAGCCATTTCCCATCTAAGGCCTCTGGTTACGGCATCTCTGCCCAGAGCAGGGACATTCAACAAAAATGTGTGGCTTCTTTTGTTTCAGTTTTCCTTCCTCATGACTTGCAATTAGCATGTCTTAATGCAGCTCAGCTGAAGGCACCCCTAACACAATCCAAAGTTGCTAACTACAATGTCATCATGCACCATAACGAATGTTTGCTTAAAGATCAATAGGTGAGGCCAGTGTTAATTGTTAAATTAAACATAAACATTGTCAAAACACATCCCTCGTTATTCTTCCACCTGATGACATGAACCTGGAGATCCCTTGGTGACCTTATATTCAGGCTCTGTGACCTTCAGGTGGTTTGCATCAGATTATCTTTACCTTATGCAAACGTGGTGTTTTAATTGATCATTTTAGAATACAGCAGCTGCTGTCTCAGAAGGGATTTCTTTGAGAAACACCCTCTGAGGAGGGTAAAAACACCTACAGGGTACTTGGGGATATTTGTAGTGTGCAGGGTAACCTGGAGTTAAATATGTCACAGTTTGACTGCAGCCTTTCATGGTGACACCCATCCCTAACCTGCCTCAATTATCCACTGGACTCACCGGAGACGGGAAAGTGCTGCAGAACAGAGTGTTTCAGGTGACAGTTTCCAGATGCTCGGCTGGCTGGTGGGATTCTGCTCCTGCTGAAGTCACAGGAGGAGTCACAGTTCTGAGGACAGGCACCACGCATGATGCAGGAAGCCTTTACTGGTGAACGTAAAAATTTCTGTGCTCCGGCACAGCGCAGGCACGCTGCTCTCAGTGACTGAGCGTAGTTACATTCCTTGTAGCAGTCAACAGGAGCTGATTCCTGCCCTGCTCCACCTTCCTACTCTGCTGCTGCTTTCAGGTAATTAGAGCTTGCCAGAGGCTACACAGCGCCTAAAATAATTACTGTGACATGCATTATCTGTCATGTGCATCTTAAGGCGTTACATTTTCCGTAGAATTCGGAGGGCTGTTCTAAGTCTGGACAGTCGGGTTCTCTACACCACAGGGAGCAAAAATGCACAGGTTCTATGAGTTTATCAAACACCATCTTAAAGCTATTGAATTATTTTTGTCCCGCTCACGCTGGCGGGGTCTGTTGTGGATCCCCTTCCCTCTGTCAGTTAAAAGCTTCCATCCAACTTCCAGCCTTGATTTATTCAGAGCCAGTTCCTGCCTATTTGTTCTTGTGCCAGCATTTCAGCTTATATAGCTCTTATCCCTCCCTAGTGTTTACCCCCCCTTCGGTGCATTTCTGGAGAGCAGGCCTATCTCTTCCCAGCCTTCATGTTATTAGGCTGAACAAGCCCTGCTCTTTCAGCCTTCTTTCATAAAATAGGTTCTCCATTTCCCCAGTCACCCCAGTAACCCTGCCAGTCTGAATCTTAAACATGGGCAACCACAACTGTCCCGCTCTCGTTCTCCCCCGTGCCTCCTGCAGCAGCGTTAACTCTGCCACAGCCCTGCAACAAAATGGAAATATTCGAGGGCCGGGTTTGTTCTGCTCGCAGCCAGGTTGCACAGTGGCCCATCTCCATTCCCTAAGCATTTAACACGGTCTTTCTCCATGTCTGTCTTTCAAGCTGAAGAGCCCTTGGTTTAAGGCAGAGCTTCTATTATTGGTCCCAGCGTGCATTGCCTTCGCACTCGACAATACCCAAATTCTGTGTGTTGATCCGAATCAGCAGCGCTTCCAAATTTTCTACCAGCTGTGTGTTTCATTAGCTCAGGCAACTCCATAACCACTTTCCACCTCCTCATTTCTTCTTCCCAAGTCACCTTCCACCCTTGCCCCTTTGAACATGCTTTGACCCACGACAGAACATTGCTTTTAATCCTCGCCTTCTCCATCATCATCTCATATTCCCTGCACAGCACAATATATTCAGTTCTTCAGAGGAGTCCAGCTACGCTGAGGCATGACACCGTTCTTAACTTCTCAGAGGAAGCTCTCCAAGGAGCCCAGCACTCTGTCTCTCACAAACTCACCTTGCATTTATCCCATTGTCATGTGCCTTCACATGTTCAGTTATTTAAAAAGCTGCTCTAAAGCACTGCATAGTCTTGAGGTACAGCCAGGAGTTTCCCTAATCACTTTTCAACAGCTGCTCCATCCTTTAGTACAGGTGCCGTGTTTGCTACTTCCCAGTCAAATGCTCAGGGCAGAGTACTCAGGCTTTGAACAGTTTATTGAGAGTCTGTGCCACAGGAATGGTGATTTCATGTGGCAGTTCCTTCTCTCTCCTGGGGCTGATCTGATCCTCACAGACTTGAACACATGAAGTGCTTGGAGCTCTGCATGTTGCACATGGCCCTCTCCAGTTCTATCCACTCATTCCCATTATCCATCTTCATCCCTGGGGAAAGCCCAGGGAGTGTCTCTTCAATGCCTGGATGACACACACATCCCTAACCCATGCTCCATGATAGACCCATCCACTCTTTTTCTTTACATATTGCTTTTATTGTTTCCTTTATTGTTTCTTTTCCTTACTGTGCAAGATCCTTTCAGTTCCACACGCAAACTTCAGACCTTCATCTCCTAACCTTCAAGACAAGACTTCTTTTCCTGGTCTACCCCTTCTCCCTAGCACATTCCATTTCACTCCATATACTCATTTCAAACCTATTTTTTCAAAGCTCCAGTCTAAATCCCTTCCTGACAAGTTTTGGTTTTTTTCCTCATTGTTCAGCAATGCCTATTCTAGATAACTCCTGCACCTTCTTTTGAAGAAATCCCCTGCACTTTATATGTCCAAACCCTTGAGTTGTCCTATACCTTGGAGGTGTTGAACACTCTGGAAGTGTCCGAAACCAGGGTGGATGTGGCTCTGAGTAACCTGGTCTAGTAGAAGGTGTTTTTGCCCATGGCAGGGTTGTTACAACCAGAAATTTTGAAGGTCCCTTCTTCCCCAAAACACCCTGTGATTCTATGATATGATTCTATGATACCCTAATTTCAGCTGCTTTAGACAGTCTGGGGACTCTTTCTTTGCCTTTCTTAACAGGTACCAACCCTTCTGCACCAGGATCATGCCATAGATCCCATTCCCTGTATGGCTGAGGCCACACACATCTCTCCTCAAATCCACGCCGGCACGACCGAGGTGTTATCAGTGCTCCACAGAAATAAGTTGCCTTTTGATGGGTTCTCAAGTGGAGCCCTGTGTAAAACCTGCAGTGTTAATTTGCTGGAAGGAAGAAGAGCACTTTGATATCCACCCTCCCCTTCTGTCACACAAGATATGTGCTCTGATCTGCCATGACAGCAATTTCATAACTTCACAAGTGCCACACAGCAGCGAGGACGTGTTTTTTGCTGAAGTCGACAAACCCAACATGGTTCAGTTTAAGGCTTCCTGATATTTTTCCCCTGTATTGTTAAGACCATTTAGTTCCCTCCCAATAAACACATTCATTCATTTTACACCAACGTGAGAGTTGATAATTACATAATAGCATGCAAGTCTCAAGTGTAGCAGGACCCACAATAAAACACTGGTAATCAGCACTGAAATTCCATCTAGATGAGAAGGACACGCGGAACTAGATTTAGGAGGACTGCAAAAAAAATCTAAAACAGCCTCCTTACCCTCCCTTCTTTATGAAAAACCTGGGGAAATACCAACAAAGCAAAGGACGGAAAGAGATCGGAATCTCCAGAATTCGACTTCTCCACACCATTAATTGTGGCAGTTAGAAGAATCAAGCGCTTTGGACAGATTTTGCCCGGATTCTGGAAAGCGCTTTAACATGGCTTTAAGTTTACCCTCTGTTTGGAAAGTACTTAAGTATAGGCTTAACTTCGAGCAGACGTTTAAGTCCCCTTGACTTTAACATGTGCTCAAGTGCTACCTACAAAGGAAGCATTTTCCTGAAGCAGGAGACCATCTTGGCTTAGGCACTGGATTAGCTGTCAAGAGACAGGGATTTGTTCCTGGCTCTAGCCCTGGCCATTGGCAGGGTGAGCCCAGGCAAATACCATCCCCACTCCGGGCTTCAGTTTCACCACCTGGAAAACGGAGTGAACTCCGCTGCCCTTTGCAAAATGCTCCAGTGTTGACGCATGGAAAGCGTTTATTTAAGAAGTACACATTCTTGTAATTATTCTCAGGGCTTTCTTGCAGTGTCCTTTCAAACTGGCTGCTGGATAATGAAGGATCCTGGTTGCACATCCATCCCTGTTAATTCAGAATAAGGACTGACTTGTTTTGGCCGATTTCCACTCCTTATACATCTCTTCGAAACACCTTATTTTTTATTTTAGCATAAAAAATTCCATTGAAGTTAAATGGGTTATTAAGTTGTTGGATGCATTTTACACCTTCATATGTGAAGTGAGTTTGGATTTTCATTAGTTAGAGCTAACAGCAATTTTCAATAAAATATTAACCAAACACACAGAGAAATAGTTCATGTGGATCTATCCACTACTTCAATAAAATTAACAGACTTAGATATTTACTCTTGCCCCAGCAGTAATATTTTCCCACATTACATTTCAAACAATGAAATGACACTAAATTCATTTAAAACAAATTTATATTATTGTTATTTTAAACAATACTTAATTCAATTTCAGTGTTTGGCATGCAAAGTTTGAAAATATCAATATTATTGTTTAATGTAAAAAAATAATAATAATTCAGCTACAAAACATTAGCATATGCAAGCTTCCCAAATGAGTTCCAGGGCTGGTATTTACATTAAACTGAAAATGAGCAAAACCAGCCAGATGTAACTGTGCCATTCAGAGAAGGGGATGCTACGATTTAAAAACCAGGGCATTCAGCCCCAGTTTCAGCCCTCTCGCCTGCACTCGGTGGTAGCTCATACAGGGAAGCGCCACCACGGCTTTTCTGTGAATTAAAAACAGAGGGGCATAAGGATGAAGAGAGATGGGGAGGCAACTCACACACTGCTCACTGGGGAGATTCATGGGCTTTATTTGTTACCAGCAAACCTCAAAATACATGACAAGTATCTGAGGGTGTTAGGGCTGCAGAAGAGAAGGTTCTGGAGAGACTAAAGGGGCTTCAAGAGGGCTGGAGAGGGACTTGGGACAAGGGGGAAAGGCTTCCCACTGCCAGAGGGCAGGGTTATATTAGAGATTAGGAAGAATTTCTTCCTTGTGAGGGGCGTGAGGCCCTGGCACAGGTTGCCCAGAGAAGCTGTGGCTGCCCCATCCCTGGAAGTGTTCAAGGTAGGATGGGGTTTGGAGCAGCCTGGTCTAGCATAAGGTGTCCCTGCCCATGGCAGGGAATGGGACTGGATGAGCTTTAATGTCCCTTCCAACCCAAACCAGCGATTCTCTGTATGACCAGAGGAGTGGCCAGCCAGGATCACCCCCAAACATCAGCACTGCTGAGCTGTGGCTGTCCCACAGCCAGAGCAATCCACGGGATCAAATCCTTCTGCACATGGGACCCAAGACCAGCTCGTGGGGAAGCAGTGTCAGCACGGTGCCGGAAATCCCACTTTGGGCAAATGTTATGTGAAACAACAAACATTTCAAAGCTTGCAAACCACGTGGAGAGTGAAGGTGAGAAACGTGCCCACGTGTGCCTGAACGCTCCACCAACAGGGAGGAGATGCTCCAACACCCGGAAACAAGCTGCTCCCTGAAAATTGCCAGGACAGCTCTTGCTGAGCTCTTCTGTTAATGACAACACATCAGTGGAGCCTGGGAGAGCCTGCAACAAACCTGTGATTCACAGCAAGCTTTGAGGAAATCACAAAGTATATTTAGATTTGATCTTTACCTGCTAACAGCCCTTTAAAACCCTTCTAATAGCGTAGCAGTTGCTCTTTGAGGATGCCTTCCCCACGTTCAGCGCTCAGAGGAGCTCTGATTCAGAATAAAACAAGTGGCTAGAAGAGTATGTGGGTATTTAGCTAATTATATGTCTGGTAAATTTGTGTTTTAAAACAATGCCGCTTGTCTCCTCCCTCTGCAGAGTGCCAGTTCACTGGAGTGTTTCCCATGGATTGGCAATTAGCGGTAATTAGGTCTTGTGATTTCCCCATTTGTCCTCATGTCACAAAGTTTACTACTGGAAAGGCTCATTTGGATGGTAGGTGGTTGCTAATTGCAGCAGTAACAAAAACCATTGGCAGCTGCAGCACCTGAGTTTGCTGTTGGATCGAGCCATTGCTCCCTGCTCCCGACTTTCCAGGAGGATTTTGCAGCTCTTTGGCTGGGTCAAGCTGCACTGAAGTCAGGGACAGGGGACTCACCCCGGCCTGCTGGGTGACAGGTCAGAGTAACTCATAATTTGGGAGCTGGGTGGGGAGTTAGAGCCCAAACTGAATAGCTGCTAAAAACTGAGAGAGGAGGAACTGAGCTCTTTTTATCATGTTTTCCAGAAAAAAAACCAAACCTGTCAGTATTAAAGTGATAATTTACTTCTGGAATTCAGGTCTGCCTGTGACTGACATTACCTCAGTCCCACGCAAGGTGTTTTTGCATAGTTTGCAGCAGGGACCGGTCTGCTTTGCTTTTCCAAGGAAGATGGGACCAGAGGCAACAGGATCAAGATGCAAAGGAAATATGAGCAACCTCATCTAGTGGAAGGTGTCCCTGCCCATGGCAGGGCGTGTTCACAGGATCTTTAGGGTCCCTTCCAAACGATATCATTCTGTGATTCTAGGATTCTGAAAATGAGCCAAATCTCTGTAAACTGAGAATTGGGAAGTGGTGAACTAGACTGGTGGTGGCACAGTTTCTTCTATCATTTAGATCTCTAAGAATAGGTTAAGGAAAGAGGAAGATTTTGGTTTTGTTGGGTGCTGGAACTGGGAGACAGATTGAACAGCTTCCTAAAGGCCTTTTGAGCTGTATTCTTTGCTTTTGGGAGCAGCACAGTCCCACCACTGTAGACGTTGTTTCACTGTGTGTGCGTTTGTCACGTTAACTCATACGGGCACCAGGCCCCTCTCCTGGCTGGGCCTTCTAAGCTCTTAAATGCATTCCCCTGAAGACTGCACAGCAGAAGGGCGTATTTGACAAGCACAATTGGAGATAAGCAGCCCTGAGGAGTTTCAGGACATTGAAGAAAGAAAATAATCTTCTGGTTTCTTCTTTGCACAAAAAAAAGATTTAAAATAACTCCATCCCCTCTGGACTGGAGAAAGAGACACTCTAAACCAGATAATCTCCAGCTCTTAGACAGAACATTTTCTCGGTTGATCTCCAAGATCTTTGCTAAGGAGGTCAGCAGCATGATCCTGTTTTGCTGATGCACACAGGTGTGCGGGTCTGGGTTGTGGCCACGGCGCCAGGTGAGGAAAGGGTGGGAGCTGTTTTGCCCTGCTGGGAGGCAGATGCGGGCTGTGCTCAGGGCTTCTTGCAGATGGAGAGCCCAGCACCTCCAGCCTGTGCGTCTGTGTGGGCAGACCAGTTGGGCCCCAGCAGAGCTAAGCTGGCCACGTCTAAGTCCATCAGCAGACACCATAAGACCAGCTCTTCCTTAGCACTCTGCAGATGCTTTGTGCCTCCCCGGCTGCCCAGCAGCGTGTGTGGGTCACAGAGCACAGGGACTGCTCTCATTCCTCTTCCTCATCACTCTGCACGGACACAGCACCAGCATCTGGCTTCTGTTCACCCCACAGGTCATGGGGTGGAGGAGAAGTAGAGCTGAAGGCACCATCCCATTGTCCTGATGCTTTCCTTTCCAAGGATGTCTTTGCCAGAAGCAAGCACGCTCACGGATAACACATGTGGCTATGCACATTCCACCTGCAGAGATGGCAGCTCTTTGTCTGGTAAATGCTGCTGTGACAAAGCTGTTCCCTATCACTCTCTTTTATTAAATATTTGCAGCAGCATTGGCTCAGTGCTTCCCTCAAACCCCACAATCTTGAAATTAGGGCTGGCAATAGAGAGGAAGCACAGAAGCAGTGTATGTGCACAGGTACAACACCTAAAAATTCGAAGTCTGGTGGCCCTGATATCACGTGATACTTTATTTATTTATTTCTTCAGTCAAGCTTTGGGGGGAAGAAAAAACCCAGAACTAAAAACTATCTCGTTTATTTTTGTCTGCAACTGCAGGGCAGATGAGTTTTCCAGAAGGAATAGAAGGCTGCCATCGATTTTATTATTGAGTCAGTTTTAATGAGTCACAGTATTTTTGGAAGGCTTTTAAGATTACTGTAAAGTGCTTAGTTACAGTGGCTACAGGTGCCAAGGCAGGAAAGGAAGCAACAAAGAAATGCACAGCAGCTGTATTGCTACGCTTCCCCTCAGAACTGGGATCAGCAGAACAACACACATGGCAAATGCAAAAGAAAATAGGAGAAGATGTAAGAGATGACAGAAGTCAGCATGGTCAGCTCCTACGCTAAAGCAAAATGCATTTTATTTAAGGAACCGTCCAGTGCTCCTTAGCTGCAAGCTGGAAAGGGTCACTGACAGGCTCCGGATTGCCAGACGTTCAGTGAATCGTGTGTTTGCCTTTCAAGCTGTCCTTTGGTTGTAAGTCATTTGCTCCCAGAGCTGCCAAGCTCTGCCACTGCCATCCTGTGTTGAATGAAACTGTGGAAACATCTCATTTAGCAGATGAGAGAAGGGAAAGCAGAGAAGGGGGAAAAGGGGTGGTGTGAAGAGAAAAAAATTTTTTTTCTTTGTGACTTGAACAGACTTCCTTTTTTTTTTTTTGCCTGTACCATTCTGAATGCATAGGGCACAACTTTCAGAGCTCTTAAGGGTGATCTGTGTTATCTGGCAGAAAACTATTCAGTGTTTCCCACTAAAAAGAAGCTGCTAGAAACCACATTCTTAATATCTGGAAGTGTAAAAGAAACAGCCTCGGAAATACAGGGCTGAAGAAAAAGCTTCCAGTTACCATGCGATGTGCCACCTGGATTTTCAGACCCTTCCCGTGATATTTGGACTCAGAGTCAGGCAGAAGCAGCAACCATGAGCTGGAGCAGGGCCAATTAAACATGCCCAGGGTAACAGACTTCCTCGCACAGCAAGTGTCGGGATGCACAGCGAGTGTCGGGATGCACAGCTGGACACCTGCATATGCAAATTACGGCCTGGACGTGCTGCACGCAGCCCAGAAATCACCTCAGACTCTGCAGGCCCGTTTTCACTCCCCTCCTGCCTCCCCCACCCCCGTCACCAGCGGGGGACAGGCACAACATCCTCCAGGCACCGCGCGGGGTCACCGCCGGCGTCACGGCATCCTCCGGCATCCTCATTGCTGGCCCTGGAGATGCCACGTAGCAACCTGGGCACCAGCCACGCACAAGCCCGGGCTGGGAGAGGCGGGGAGAGCCAAGGAAAGCACTCATTGTCTCCGGTGGGCCCAGCCTTGTGTCTGCTCTTCGTGCGTGACTGGCGCCGGGCCCGGCGCCCAGGCCTTGGCGGGCGGCCAGGCGCGGAGTGGCAGGCACCTGTCCCTGCTGGGAGACCTGGCGACCCCGGCGTGCCCTAACGGTTAGTTGTGTTCTAACATCACGTCTACTCGAATTTACCTCAGGATTTCCCCCCTCCGGGTGCCAGGGAGCTCGGGCAATGCCAACTGCTTCACCATGGAAAAGGCGAGGCGCGTTCCCAAGCCGCACGCGGGGCACCCCCCAAGCATTCAGCTGCACTCGCCTCGCTGGAACAGATGGGGCCCATCAAGGTGTTCGTGTCCTCCACCACATCAGCAAAGTGCCCCGGCACTGGGACAAAGTCAGGAAAGGAAAACAAAGCCCGGCGGGGATCTCTCTCGGCTGTCCTTAAAATGAAGTTTGGGACATGAGCTGAGTGCTTCCACCTTGGAGCACTCCGTAAAATCCCCCCACTGAGATCCTTCACGCAAGGACAAGGTCTCTGTGCTCACAGAATCGCAGCTCACAGAGCTCTGGGCTGCATTTTGGTTCCCTTTCTTTGAGAAGCCTCTTCAAGCGTTCCCCTGATCTTTTCCAGCACCTTGAATGCACAGATCAAAACCTTTCACAAGTGGCTCTGATGGAAGAAAGGACAAGGAATTTCAGTTCACAGGAGAGGAGACAAAGACCAGCCAGGAAGGGTTTTTTCTGTCAGGAAGTTTAGGGCAGAGATAGGAATGTCCTTATTCTGCAGCCTGTTTCTTACATAAAACTCCACTTTCTTCAGCGTTACAAATGTGAGTGGAAATATTTCCAAAGCGTGGAGAATTTTTGAGTGATCTCCCATTATTTCAGCTTTATTTATGGTCTCTTGTCCCAGTATAGGCACAGTTCACTTATCCTTCTGAAGAAAAAGAACAGAAGCTTTTGCTTTCTGACAAATGATCTGCCTTGGAAATTGGGAAGTCCTGTGCACCTCGTCCTCGATTTCAATGGCATGAAGTTCATCAGGGAGAAACAATGACAAATGGTTTGTCTTTGACAATGAAAGTGGAGCTGTATTGTGTGCAGCAGAAGCTGCCTGCTCCGTGATGAGGAAGAGAAGGTGGCTGAAGGCAGAGCAACCCAGCTCTTCAGCCTCATGTCAGGCACTCAGTGACTCTCATGGAACCACGGTCCAGAGGTTTCTTCTGTCTGTCCTGTCTCCCCTGACCACAGATCTTTGTGGTCCAAACTCCTCTGAAAGGAGGATACAGTACTGACAGCCTGGCAGCTTTATCTCAGCAGGCTCCACTACAAAAGGAACAACATGAGGAAAACCAAAGTTTCAAATCCTCTCTCCTAGAAATCAATGTTCATTTTGTGTTTAGGTTCAAAGAGGTGCAGCGACACCGAGGCTGGGAAATAGAAAGGACTGAGCAGAAAGTGCTTGGTGCTTGAACCACAGCCCAAGACTGGAGTCAGTAATATTCTGGGGCCTGCTCATCTGTAAAAACAGGCTAAAAGCATCCTAGCAGCAGTGAGATGAAGGAAAAGCCATCATTTAGGGCAGTGGCAACTCGTTAACCCAAATGACCTGCAGCTCTGGCGAGCGCTGACCCAAGGACTTGCGAATTTACCTCCACTGCCCAATAAACTGTCGCTGCCCGGCTTCTCTAATTAAAATAGTCCTGGATTTGCAGGACCTACCCAGAGAATAAACTGGAATTTATCAGATTAGCTAAGCCAGATCATACGCAGAGCATATAGGCTGGCCAACAGCCTACTTTGGACCAGATTAACCAGCTAAAATAATTGGGGATTTTTGCAAAGTCTGCCCCTAAAGACTGGCATTAAAGAAATGCACCAAAGACTGAGCATATATTGCAGCCCATTTCTTTTTACCCTGTTTTGTTCTTAGCTTGATGTTCTTTGGCAATTGCTGGAGATCAGCTTTTTATCTCTCACTAACCAGTGAAAAAAATCCTCTCTCTGCAGCTCCTTCAGGTGAGCTGTGCCAATGGGAACTGGTGGATCTGTGAAAAGGTAGGGAGGCTGTATTTAATGTATTCCTACTTCACAACTCTGTTCCCCTTATTCCTACGCTCTGCTCCCAACATTGTCAGCCTTGAGTAATGAGGAATGATTACTGGAGAGGTTGTGGACTGATGTTTGAGTGGGAGCAGAGCTGATCTCGTCCTGATCCAGTCAGATATCTTTTGCTGTGGCAAAGGATGAGGTAAGAAATTCTTGCAGCCTGAAAAGGACAGAAGCCAGGTGGCTGCAGAATGCCTTGGGGGCTGTGTGTAAAACAGGGGGCTTCCCCCCGGCCTCCTCAAGGGAACTGTGGTGCAGTGGCACATCCCTCCACCTGCCCTCCCCGAGCACAGGAGCCGGCAGTGACATTCTGGCCGATGTGTCTCAGTGCTACACGAGCTTTGCTGCCACGCAGGCAAAACAGGTTTTGCTGCCAGAGCCAAAGCACTGCAGCCATGGGGAGGTGCAGGAGGAGGAGCAGAACCAGGAGACACCTGGGAGCTGCATTTCCTGCTCCTGTTTGCTGTTCTTGCCCTCCCTCAGCAGCCCCTGCCCACGCCAGGCACAGCAGAGCCATGGGCATCTTGTTCCCCTCTGTGGGTGCAACACCCCCTTGGCTTGTGCCTGGGGCAGGCTTTGGGCATCCTCAGCACTGCTTTGAACCAGCCACTTCAGAGGGGAACCAAGCCTGAAATCTTCTAGGACGTTTTTATGAGGCTCCACTTCAGCACTCCTGGTTTCATGTTCTTCCTTTCCTTTTCCTTCAACAGTTACTGGGTTTTTCTTGCTACACAGAAGCCATATTTAACAAAATGTGTGAAACATCCTAAAAACAGGAACGTTGTATTCTGCTGACTTCAGCTGTGGGATGCATTCACTCATTTCCCTTCTCTTTATCAAGGATCTGTCCAAACATTGGGGAATAGAAAATAGCAGGTGACAAGTGGGGAAATAAGATGCTGCTGTCCTGAGCCAGTGCTGGTCTGGAGCCCGTGTCCCTGAACAGTGAGGCAGCAGAGAGAAGGATAAGTCATTAAAGGACAGAGAAAGACATTCTCCCCCCTAGTTTTGACTTTGTCAAGGACATCAGGAGGTTTCTGGTTGGCTATAAAATAAAAAGAGGAAAAACCCAGCAGCCTGTCCTTTCATACTGGAGACCCACAGCTGCAGGAGAGCTGTGACTGGTTCCATGTCTCCCATCACCACATCTCTGCCTGTCCTGGAACTCACTCCTTCCCTCATCCCCTCTGGACAGTGCTGGTTTGAGCCTCACAGAAAAACGTGAAAAACCTCACACCTCTCACCACATGAAAGGAAATTTCGTCTCACAGGAGTATCCACGTCCACCTGAACTCAGAGCAGCAGGCTTAGTTCAGCCATGCCATTTGCACCCCTGATAGCCACCCAAAACTGTTCGAGCACTTCCAGGCTGAAGTAAGGGAATCTCTTTCTTGGTTAGAGGATCTGACCCCAGGACTGCCACGAGGCAAAGCAAACTTAATGCTATCTGGGCTGCAAATGTATTTTTACATACCCCAGCCAGGGCAGGCATCTGCTTTTTGGGCAGAGGGACAGCTGCCCCAGCAGGAGAGAACAGCTCGGACCCAGCGCTCAGTCTTGGCTGCGGTGACCTGGCTCCTCAATTTCCACATGTGACATTTTTTCTGATGTAAGCAGGGGAGCTCCAGGTTCTGAACAACTGCAAAAAAATGCAGATCTGAGCAGCAAGGTGGTTCTCCAGGGTGCTCAGGGAGCTCACCCAGCTCTAGCTGTGCTCTTACCAAGGAGTACTCAGAGGATTTGCTGCCAGATCCAGGGCTGAACCCTGAATTTTTCACCAAAGTTGGCATTTCACCCTCTTTTCCAGAGGCAGTTCCAGAAGCTGACCTAAGACACCCGCCTGGGGGATATTATATAACAATGGAGATTGTGTGTGTAGTTTATGTAAAAACACTTAATCTCACAGCTGCTTCCCTCCCCTACACCCTGTGCAAAATTTTTCCTTCCATCTCCCGTTTAAATACCTGGTATTTGATCATTTCACAGGGCTGGCAAAACAAGCACAATGGAGGCAATGTTTGCTCAGATCTATTTTTGTGTGTATGTGTGCGTGTGAATTTTTGGCAGAATCTGTGTTTGCAAGAAGCAGATAAAACTTTTCTGTTGAAGAGCCACGGACAGCCAGGAACTGCTGCCTGCCAGCAAATCTCTGCTTACTGAGGGAGATCATGTCATTGTTAGCCAGGTAGAGGGGCTGGATTCGGGAATCTAGAGAGCTTCCTTGTTAGGCTATAAATGAAGGAGTTGTTTAGCAATTACTTTAAGACAGTAAATCTCCGTGTACGAACCCACTTCAAGATAAAAATCCAAACCTGGTTTTCCCTGCTTAGACAGCATAGATGCATATGCATCCTGGAAGCTACATAACCCAGTCATATTTTATTCACATCACACTCCAAGGAGCTCACTGACTGGAATTCAATAGAAACTGTTCTCTGTGTGAAAGTAATTTCAGAAAGTAATCTAGTTTATGGAAATGAAAGGCATCAAAACACAAAAAACACTGTTTCTGTACAAGTGCTTTGCTTCAAATATTTGACATGGAAATTTATATAATCCCTCTGGGGCACATGGGTTTCACGAGTGTTAACATCTTTTGAAATGAATTTCACAAATGTTTATTTGGAATACCAGGCATACAAATAATTTAGAATATCAAGGCATCTTGTTGAATCAGTCTTAATGATACAGATCTCAGATGGCTGTGGAGGTTAAAAGGTATGAATTTTAATTGGGTGTGTGGAAGATGTCATTTTCAATCATTGCACTGCATTGCCAAAGCTATCACTTTCCAATTCTAAGCTTCCTGCTACCTCCTCCTCGGCTCCTTCTCTTGCTTAAAGACCAAAATGAAACATTTTTCACGTTTTATTTGTGTGCTGGGCATGTATTAAATATGGAGTTTTGCTGCCTATCTTGGTTTATACAGGACCCCATCACCGCTGTATTGCAACACTTCTCAAGCAATAAAGAGGTTGACTTTTTCCAGACAGATAGTGCTGTATTGTCATTCCAGTTTTATAAAAAGTTAAATTATTGAAGGCAAACAGCATCAAGGAGGCAAAAATGGTTGCTAAGACTGGTCAAAGTCAGATTTTACAGGTGCCTCCTCTCTTTCCTTCTTCCATGATGGGCCATGTTTACATTATGGAATAAATCAGAAGTAAAAATGTTTTGCCATTTGAAATCTATGTGTTTTTAATTACAAGATCCATATTTACATCTGGCTTTGGACAACATGATGGATAAGCATGAAAAGAAAAACCAACTGGGTACCTGTGAAGATATCTTTGTCCGTCCTGTGTGGCAAAGGAGCAAGGATCCTGTGGGAAAAGATATCATGTGATTGGGTAATTAAAAATTATCATAAGCCATAGGCAGTAGGAAGGCAAATTACGCCTGCAGAGGCAGTGTGAGTTCTGAGAGCTCCTCAGCCACTGAGTGCTCAGTGTTGCAACTTTATCGCTCATTTTAAGTTTGGTCCCAACCCAGATTTTTAATCAGTGAGATTTTATCCAAGATATTGGGGGTTTGTATATTAAAAAAAAAAAAAAAAAAGAAATTTGAGAGCGGTTTGTTCACATGGAACAAAGTGTTGGGCTCTTGTTGGCTCACTCGCTGGCTACCCTTAGATGTGCTCAATCAACACAGGGAGTTAAGTCAGGCATGTTTTGGGGAAAAAAGTCCCTCTCCCATTCAACAGCCTTGGGCAGACCGTGTCTTCAGAGAAATGAAGCAGCCAAATTTCAGCAAACCTCTAAAGAACATGCATTCGACTGATAACTTGGCCAAACATGGGTGGATTTCAAGGAGGGCGTGAAAAGCACTTTGTTCACAGGCAGCACACGGCCAATTTCCTTTCTGCTCCCAAGAGCAATGATAAAAGCTCAGCAAATGGCTCTGAGATTTTTTTTTCTCTTTACAAGCACATTTTATTCCAAGAAATCATCATTGTTTTCTTTGAAATGTCCATTGTCAGCAGCAGGAGCAAAATGAGCGAGGCAAACATCCAACCCACACAAGTCTGAGCCACTGGCAGGGAAAAAAACCCCACGCTGGTCTTCTGGTAGGACACATTAAAGATGCCTTGGTATAGAATTGTCAACTCTACCTGCACCCAGAGTGATTCTGATTTCAAACACTTTATTTGCTAGGACTGATGGCCTGAAATATTTAATAGCAACTGTTCTGGGTCAGGCAACTGATGGCCAGACCAGTGACTTTGGCCACTATTTATAGAATCAGATAGAATCCTAGAGTGGTTTGGGTTGGAAGGGGCCTTAAGGATCATCTCATACCAACTCCCCACCATGGACAGGGATGCCAAGGGAAAGAAGAGAGTAAGTATGTATTTGTGCTTCCTGCATCGGGCAACCTGTGCCTTTAGGATTTATGGGTATGCTGGCCACAAATTGGTAGGATTGAAGGGGACTGACTCCCTGTGAGGCACAAATGTGTCCAGAGCATCCCTGGGAGATGCTGCACAGACCCTCTGATGAAAGAGGAGTCCACGAGCCTTTGAGCTGGCTCACGGTATCAACACCTCCACAAGCAGAAAACATTTCCCGAAAAACATCTTTAAGAAATTCCTATTTTAGAAGGTGCGGATTGACCATAAAATTCCCTTTTTTTTTTAATCCCTCAGTTTTCCGCTTGTCCCCACTCTGGTGGGCGGCTGGGCCGTGCTGCTGCAGCCTGGTGGGGCAGGTCCTGTCTCCATGGTGTGTGAGCACACCCTCCCCAGTGCCAGCCCCGAAACTCCCCCCTCGTTAGGGCGCGGGGCAGGAACACAAAGCCCCGTGTTTTGCTTGAGTCCCTCCCGTGAATAGGCGGAACAAACGATAAGCGCAGAAGGACAGAAGGAAAGTTGTCCAAAGGAGGCGTCGGTTTTCCTCGTGGGAAAGGCTTTCCAAGCCCTCCCCTTCCGCTCTGCCCTGCTCTGATGGGAATGAGCCTTCTGCTGAGCAGCCTGGACATCGGTTCCCTCCATCCCTCACCTTTCTTTCCCCTTCCTTTGCACATGTCCTTCATTTCGGCCTTGCAACACACTTGAGCGATGACAAGGTGGCTGGGCTGACTTCCAAAACTCCTCCCTCAGCAGAGCAGTGGCAGAAGCATCCCTTGGAAGAAAAATACTGGCAGGAGATCCTCAATTATTTCCTGAGAAATGCTTGTGAGTTGTGATGTCCTTTCTGTGCTACAAACCACCCTTTCCAGGCAGCAGAGCGGGGCGGAGGAGAAGGGCAGTACCTGCCACAAAGCTGCTGGCTGGGCTGGGGAACGAGTTCCAGGAGCAGGCTGGAGTGAATAAAAGAATTCCTTTTCTGGAAATGAGGTGGTAAAGTGGATCTCCTGCAATGAAATGACTTTGCTGTCTTCCCACAGTGAGGCAAATCACCTGCTGGTGCTGCTGGTTTTCAGTGGTTTGGCTGCATCTGCCATCAGTAACATGTGGAAGATCTGTCCCAAGGGCACTCAAAGTTTTGGGGTGCAAGGGGGTACCTGACATGGGGAAAAGCTGATTATAGATGATCTGATCCCGTCTGATCCCGCAGTGCCTGCCAGCAGTGCGTCCCTCAGCAAAGCATCACTTTTCTTTCCAAGAATGTCCTTATTTGTTAATATCCAGGGAAAAAATAACTTTGTACGGGTTCTTGGGAAGGGTTTCACCATTTCAGAGATGAGTTTAGCCCCAGATTTTCATTGCACACCGACAGCAGCTCCATTTCACAGGTCAGTCCTGCTTTGTTCAAGTCTTCAGTGCACTTCATCTACTTGCCTGGCATTGATTGATGCATTCTTTCTACAGATGGCACTGATTTTACAGATGTCTAAAGAAGAGGTAAACCAATTCAGAAAGAAGTATTTCTTGCTTAGAGGATCTATGTGTCTGTATATGGAAGACTGTAGGATATAAGCTTCTGAGAAAACCCAGAGCCTTTAGGAAACAACAGGTCTGTAAGATCCCACAAGTGAGTGGCTGGGGAGCAGCTGAGAGGAAAAAGGAACGAGTTTTTTTCCTACAAGGCTGCAGCAGAAAATGAGCACCAAGCAGTTTGAGTTATCAAATCCAGACTCCTGATCCAGACTTGTGTCGTGTGCTCACTTCCTCCAACCAGGTGCCAAGATGCCAGTTTGTATCATAGAAAGCAGAATGGGCAGCCATTGGACTGGCTACTTCAAATACAACATTTAAAACACTGAAAGTGCTAAAAATGGTCTTTTGCAGTGCATGTGATGTTACGTCAGAGACCCCAGTTCAAGGGAAGGGCTCAAAGGAGTTTCACGTCTGTTGAGGATATGAAAACAGCAGAGACCACTGAGGGGTCAAGATGGAATATTTAATTCTACCAAAACCACAGCCCTTCTTTCTACAAGCAGAGTGTGCCAACACATACAAGGCAGGTATTTCTTCAGCCAGGGCACACACACTTCATCCACGTCTGTCAGAATGTGCCACAAGCCTGAAAAGCAGTGTCAATTGCCATGGTCATCAAAACATGACAGCAGCTCCAAGACTTTCCGGGAAGCACCTCCAGCACCAAAGAGGAAACTGAAACATCCTAAAACCCATTTGAGGACGAGAAGGGCCCCCTTTAATCACCAAGTCCTTCCCGTCACATTCCCCGGCAACCAAGTCATACAATCCCATTTCACAGGCTGAACAAGCCTCAGCTTCAAATGAACTGGAGCATTTGCCCCAAGGCCATTCCCAAATCTCTGTTGTCTGAGAGTCTCAAACTCCCTTCTGATATCCCGCCTGAATATATTCACCATCAGTTCCCGTCTCTCTGTATTTGCAGCAGCACGGTCCATTAAAGCTCGGCAGCCTCAGCCCTCCCACAATCAGTCTCTGCACAACCAGCAGCCTTCAGCACACATCAAGCCAGGATAAATCATCCTGGCTGTGCCCATCTCCTCTCTTCATTCCTGCCTGAATTTAAACCAGCCCCCTGCTCCTGTTCCCATCAGACGTCCCCAGTCTCAAACGCAAGCATTGCCCCGAAGGAGTTCGTGCAAAGATTTATCCCAAAAAGCAGAGAGTGATGCAAGAATGAGATCGTGTCCTTCACTGCAGAGATGAAGTTGGGGTGGACGGATGTCCGCAAAACCTCTAGATGCTGAGACAGTTACAGCAGCCCAGTGCAGCCTTGAAGGTGTTCATCCTTTGCAGAATGTTTCCTCTGCACACAGTGCTGGTAGTTTTGGGAATCTCTCCTAAGCTGGGCCAGGTGATCGCTGCTCTCACTGCAAATGTTTCGGAAATGAGTTTCACGAGCAGTCTGGATCTGGGTTGCTCGCCTGGTAATTGGGACACACAATTTTTTTTCTCCCACTGGATACAAAGCCCCAAATAAGCCAGCTGTGCAGGTCAGCAGGAATTGGAGTTTCTTCTTTTGTTGTTGAATTGGAGGCACTGGTTAAAAATAGCTATGTAAACCCACTGCAGGGAGTGAATGTCCTGCCCTCAGCACTTCCAGGCAAGTCCAAAATTGTTCACCGAGGCTGTGTGTGCCCATGTCTCTCCCACCGAGCAATCCCATTCCTCACCTTGGAGTAACAGCACAATAATCCCTCCTTTGGCTAAAAGCAGCCCAAGGATAGTCAGTCTCCTTTGGGAGACAACGCTCTCAGGTACGTGGTGGGATTGTTGGGGTGTTCTGTGCAGGGCCAGGAGTTGCCATTGATGATCCTTGTGGATCCTTTCCAATTTGAGATATTCCACGATTCTATGGCTGTATCAGGAGGGAGCTGGTCCTCAGGGCTGTGTCCTTGGCACAAATCGCACAGGAGAAAAACAGGACTCCCCTAGAAATGAAGGGCTTCAAATTAAGAAGGTGACCAAGCATCAAAATTCCTTCCCAGCCATTGGTTTTATTTCACTGCTGCTTGAAGAGTGTTTTGGTAGAATTTCAGACTCATTTCTGCATTTCTGTCAGTTTGCTCACGCTCATTGCAATCAGTATTTATTTGAATTTGGACAAAGATTGTTGAGAATGGTGGTAAGGGAAGATCACATCTACAGGTTGTCATCTTGCTGGCAGAAAAATAAATTTAAAAAACCTCCAATCAGCGTCAAGTGGATTGCTTGGGAAATAATTTTCATTCCTAAATGCAATCATCTATATTGGATACAATGTTTATTTGTTAAAAAGAAAATAAAAATGGAGTTGGGGAGCTCTCATGTCTATAAAAAAACTACTTTTCCTGGCATTTATAAATATTAATTTGGAATGCTAGAGAAGAACAATACATAACAATAATGAGAATCACCAAATCCCATCATTTTTGACATTGTCGTATCAACAGCTTAAGGATTAGCAGGTGAACTTTAAACATATTGCTTCCAAATAATAATAATAATAATAACAGTAATGATAATAACATCAGAATGTAAAAAATAAAACCCCCTTACTTCATTATATATCCCTGATGGCTTTCTTCTAACAGCGTTTACAGGATCACTGCTTTGAACGTTTGGATGACATGCTTAAAAAATTAACCTGGAGAAGGGGGAGGTCTTCTTATCTCTCTCCATTCTTGCAAAGCTTTGCTTAGCTCTGTCTTTGTTTCCCACTAACCCCTGACATTGACAGAGTCAAAGGCCTATCAACTAATACCCTAATTTCAGGAGGATTTTATATACACATCTATCTATGCGCATCTGCAAATGTTTTGTGCACGTGGGGACGTCTGTGCATAAAACGAGGCAGTGTTTGCAAAGATAAAGTTGCACCAGGTGTCAATTTTCACACCTCCCGCTAAATACGCGTGGCAAAAAAAACCGATGCCACAATTTCATTGAGAATCCAAGCTATTGAGATCTAATCGCTGCTTAAGCTGTGGCTTTATTCAAATCTGGATCACCAATAGGGCTCAGGATGTAAATGAAGTGCAAAGAGAAATAAAGCAAAGGAAGGGGGGAAAAAAAGAAATCTATGATAGCCTTTTCCTTCAGCCATTTGATTCCCAAGTCCTTATCAGTCAATTAATGCATACTAAAACTTTAGTGGCAGCCTCAGTTTAACAGACCTAATAGCTCCAGCGAGTCCCGGCATTAGCCAAACAAAACACACTTTCAGCTGCCTTAATATGAGACTGAAAAAAGGTCAAAATAGACAGGCTTTACAGAATAAATCCTGAAGATCCATTCTAATTTCCACTCAAGGATCTTTTAAGCAGTTCTTGGATGCTCTTTATGGTACTTTGATCCAAGCATAGTTTCATTAAAACTTTGTGGCTTGGTATTTTTAAACCTGATAGCTTCACTAAACTAGTTCTCAAAATGTTAGCTAAGCCGCTATGCATAAAACTACTTTACTGTCATGGTGTCTTCTAATATCACCTAAGTACAGGCTGTTGCAATTTTGAAAATGAACCTTCTCTACATTCACCAGATCTCGGCTTGGGAATTTCTGCTTTCGCACTTGAAGGCTGTCTCGCAGCATAAAGGGAAGGTGCTGCCTTACCCCCTTCCTCTCCCCCTCCTTGAAACCTAAAACTAAAATTAGCTGCTGTACCTTATTTGTTCTGGAAGCAAGTTACACAGTACTTCTATCCACTGTGGTTTCCAATTGCAGGATTAACACTGGATGCTAAAAAAAAAAAAAAAAAAAAAAAAAATAAAATGAAAAAAACCAACCACCTGAGAAAAAATAACAAAACATTAAATGGTGGTTTAAAATCCAGTTTAATGATGGCAGAATAAATTCCCTAAAGACCCAGGAAAACAAATGTTACTTCCCACCTTCATAATGTGGCATGTTAATAAATCTGATTTAACTGCCACAGATAAAAAAAAAAACCAAACAACTATGTCTCCAGAGATTGTCCTTTGCTCCCCTGAAAATGAGGATGGCTGAAAGGTTAGGCGACAATTTTCTTCCTCACGCCTGGTGTTCACAAAAGCCTTGATTTCTCGAGGAGCTTTTGTGGTGAGTTTGCATTACAGTAGTTAAGGGAATTACAGAAGGATGGCTTCAGAAGGGGCTGGGCTGAGTTCTTGAGAGAAAATACAAGCAAAGGATTATTTTTTTAAAAAATAATAATAAAACTGAAGAGACTGGATTTAAACAGGCACCCTCCACCCACCTGAGCTGAGAGACAAACTCCCACTAATTTTTCATGGGAGCAATGGTCACTGTTGGGAAACAAACAACACAAAACTTGCAAGACAGCCCCAAAAACATCTCTGGCTGGGAGATCACTTTCATGCATGGCAGACATTTAAGACCAAGCTGGACAATTAAGGCCAAAACAGGATCTTTCCTGTATAATCATACATGGAAACACAACTTTTGTTATCTGCAGTCAGCCCCTGTCCTGGATGGGTACAAATATCACCCCGAAATGGGGCTGATGCTGGTTTTAATCACACACCAGTGACTCTCCAGGGTCTGAGCCCAGGATCCCACCCTCTAACCTCAGCTCTGGCCCAAAGAAGTGCTCAGTGGGACAGTTTTTGCTCCAAGCCCATGAATATGGATTTTTAAATGCTCAAGGGTTTCACGCTCACTTCTTTGGCCAGGGTTGCTATTGCTTGTGCTACAGGAAAGGCCACCAACTCTTGGCTCTCTAATTCTCTCAGGTGCTCTCTCCAAAAAAAAGTGGAATTACCAATTTTTCCAAGCGCTGCTGCCAGTGGGTTGGGATAAGACTGTCCCACTTCTCCCTGAGTCCTCCTCACCTGGCAGCAATGGTTTGGTTGTTTTCACTGCTTCACACACCTCCGAGGGGTCAGCAGAGAATGCTGTCAGCTGAAGGGCTGACAAAAGCTCCTGATGTCAGGTATAAAGAATGCCACCTACAGCTTAATGTCTGCACAAACCCCTCTGACTTCGGGCAAACAATGAACGTTTTTGTCTCCTTAATGCCCAGTATGCAATCGAGTGGAAATGCTACTTCCATCCTTAATCTACAAATGAAATTAAAGTTGTTGAAAGACACACGATAAACCGGGATCCTTTGTTTCTTACAGAAGAGGGGAAAAAATTGAAACCACTAAATATTTTAGCAGATTTACTAAATTTCCAATTAAATCTGGAATTATGGCAGAGCCTGTATCTCCCTCTCACTCCACCACACACATTTTCTATTTGAATAAAGTAGGTTAGACGCAGCGCTCCCTCCACGCGCCCACCCGAGCAGGAATATTAATGAAGCAGATCCGTCGCCGGCGCGCTGGGCCGGCGGGGATGCTCGGGCATCCCTGGGCCCGAACGTCGGGGAAGGGCTGGTTTATAGGGGAACAGCCTCAGCTATCCGGAGGGAGCGGGATATGCAAGGCAAGAGCACCCTCTGCCCGCTGGCAGGAGGGTCTGGCTCTGCTAACATGCCCCCCATCCCTCCCCCTCCTTCCCTTCACTGAGGAAAGGTCACGGGAAGCAGCTTACACAAGCCAGATGAGGTGGAGACCAAATCAGGACCAAGATTATGTGTCAGGGACTTAGAGACGGGAGCGGAAGGACTGCGTGCGGTGCCAATGCGTGCTTTCTGCCCGGCTCCAGCCCTTCCTCTCCCCCCACAGAGCACCGGCCGTGTCAGAGGAAGGATAATGGGCATCCCCTCGCTCCAGGGGTCCCAGTGCATGTGGCCAAGCTGGCCAGGACTTGGCCAGAAAGGTTTGTGACACGTGGATGTGCTTATGGCCTTTCCAATCTGGTCCAGTCCCGTTTGTGATTGAAGATGTTGGCCCTCACAGGAGGCACAGCTTCGCTGTCCCCTCGTCTGCGTGGGGAAAGGTGGGGAGTTGTGCCCTAGCACAGGTCAGACCACAAGGGACAGGCAGACCCATGGGGAAGTCTGAGCCTGGACCACAGAAATGTGATTTACCCTGGCTGTAAGGACACCGTCACATCTCTGCTGGGCCGGTTTTGGGTCCAGCAGGTGTGTTCTTCCACCTCCAACACCAGCCACACTCTGGAAATGAGGTAAGGGAAGAAGCACAGAGCAGCCTTCCCCTGCCACTTCCCTCAGCATCCACCAGTCAGGGCTTTAGGGATGCCTCGATCCAGGATGCTGCATTTGGGACCATCCCCTCTACGTTTTGGCTCCATGACATTTCTGACATCTGTGGGGATGTCACCTGAGAGACACACAAACCCTGGAGAGCCCAGGGAGATTGTCACCATGCAGCCACGGGAACATGCCAAACAGGCAGCTGAGTGAGGAATGCGTGAGCAAGGATGCACAAAGGCGTGGATGGACCTTCCAGAGTGGCTTTTGGTGTAGCTTATCCTTACACACCTTCTGTCACCTGGAGATGACACCCCTCTCATGGGCACTGCTCACAGGCAAAGCTCTGCTCCATCCTTGCATCCTTGGACACCCTCTGCACCTGCAGGGATAGCTGAGGGGTTTCACCTCGCTGGACAGCAACGTGCCACAGTGGAAAATGCTTCTTGTCCAATGGTGAGACCTGAGCTCCAGAGGAGACCACCTGAGCGTTCACACATTTACACACCCAGCCCTGAGCTTCTCCTCGTCAGCCACCGCGACGAATCCGGACCCACCTCTCGCTTCTCCCCGGGATCCTGCGCTGAGCTGTGTGACCCCGGACAGCTCTCAGCACACCAAGCCTTCCTCAGAGGGCCCAGGGACAGGTGTGTGTGACAGGAGGGACTCAAAAAAGCTGCCTTTGCCTCAGCACTGACCACACATCCCTTTTCCTATGCATTAGATGAGGTTTTCCCTCCCTGGACTCTGTATCCCTCCAATCCCACCCACTCCCTCTCTGGCTGCTCATTGCGGTGCTCAGGGACGTCACTCTCCTCTTTCTCCTATTCTTTAGCACATCTTGCATAGGAGAGGTGGGTTTTTCCTGCCAAAACAACAAAATAAAAGAGTGGAAGATCCTTTTCTTTTCCTTACATAGCAGCTAAGCCCGTGCAAATGCATCACGAGTCTTTGCTGTGGCACAGAGCACTTGAGAACAAGGCCAAAGAAATCAGCAATTGCCCTTATTTTCTCCTCTTAAAAACAGCTCAACTGGCCCATTGCAACTTATTCCTGCTGTCTCCATTCGTATCTTTTCTTCCAGGCAGCTGCCAGTTGATGCTGCACATTTGCTTGGAGTGGAACATACCAGTGGGCCTGAGTTCTAAAACGTTGTTTCAGTCATATTTTAATATTTAGCTTATACACATCTGTATTAATCCTGTTTCTTTCAAAACCTTGCACACCAAGAGAGCTAAAAAGGGGTTATTTCCTTGTTTGCTGTGGTCAGAAAATGCAAATTCCAGCTGCAGAATGTTTTGCCACCTCGTGTGGGCTTTCCCACGCTGCGGATGCCAACACCTGAGCTGCCGACCTGGGCTTTCCTCTAGCGTGGACTGAGAGAAGGGGACCCCCAGCCACTCACTCCATCCCCTTGATTCCTCCAGGATTGCTGCCTTAGGATGAGATAGATCACCTGGCGCTGCACTGGCTGGGATGCAGCCCTTCGAGGAGAGTCTTCCCTGGGAAAGGCTGAGATGCCAAGAAGATCATGCAAGGGGGAGTTGGAGAGGCGTCTTCATCCTGTGCTGCCCCAGCCTGGAGAGCCACTCAGGAGCCAGGCCAGGATATGTCCCATTTTCCATGAGACATCAGTGAAGCCGAGGAAACAGAGGGAACTGTAGGAAATTCCAAGGGAACCTGTAGAGATGTGAATTTTTTTTTCTACTAAGCATATATTTATCATGATTTTATATTTTCAGACTTTAGGTCTGAAAATTCAGGGGTTAAGTTGGTTTTTTTTTAAAATCAAAATGCACAGCTTCTCATTTTGAACATGAACAGTTTCCATTTTGCAATGCTCCTATAAGGAAGAAGCCTTTGAAACCAAAAGGCTCAAATAATGCTCCAAACGAGGCAAATTATTCTACTGCTGGTGAGTGGAGCATCACAAAGAAATGCTTCAACAGCAGAAAAAAAGTGACCTAGCCTAATCTAAACTGACTTCAAATAATTTCCATAATTCCCAGTGGGCATTCCTGCTTACCACTGCCTTGTGAGTCGTAGAAATATCCACTACCATCAACCTGCCAGGAGCTGGTGGAAAGCAGCCACCCTGTTCCCACCAAAGGAAGCAGGCACCAAACCTCCCTCAATGGGTTCAGCCAATTCCCATGGCTTTTACTCCCTCTAAAGGGAAAAGGAATTACCTGCCAGGGCTGCTGCACTTATCCAACATACTGGGTGAAACCCAGGGCAAGAGCAGCCTTCCCTCCTCCTCAGATCCTGCACATCCAGCTCCAGGGGGTGTTTTGGTTCAGTCTCACCAGAGCAAGCAGCACCCTTTGCTTTCCTGCCTCACTGGAGCTGGAGGTTTCCACTTCTTACCAGCCTCAAGCTTAGCAGAGGTGTGGGAGGCATTTGGGACAACTCAGCTGGTTGCACAATGCCTTTGGATTGCAAGAGTTGGAATCATGGATAATTAAGGTTGGAAAAGCCCTCTCAGGTCATGGAGTTCACCCACAGCCCCAGCACTGCCCAGCCCACCACTGCCCCATCTCCCCAAGTGCCACATCCACACAGCTTTTAAACCCCTCCAGGGATGGGGACTCCACCACTTCCCAACTTCAGGAATTTGTGGATGCTTTTTTCTTGTAGAGATCTACAAGTAGACCCTGGACTCTCCTAGCCTGGACTGGGGGACTCAGGGATCTCTGTCCCTAAGAACAGAGCCAACGGAGGTCTGGGACAACTTGCTGCTGCAGGTCTTACAGGCACTAGCCCGGGTTATGTGATTAAACAGCATCACTGAATTTGCAAAGCTGTCAATTCCATACCTTTCATCAGCACTTAATTCACATTAAAAAAAAAAAATTTAAAAGTCACACCAGCCCTTAAAAGCTTTGGAGCTGCACTTCTCGTGGCTGCAATAATACTTACTTACAATATGGACTCTAGCTGCTTTTTATGTAACTGCTGCTCTTAATCAGCTCAGTATTAGCAGCTCTAACCTGCTCTTGCTTGATTTATTTTATTTTATTTCTAAAACAAACATAGCTTTACAATCTCTCTGATTTCCCAGCTTTTATGCCACTCCACTGAGGCGCTTTAAACATCTCATTTATCTCCCATACGTTGGGAAATTACAACCCCCCTCCTCTCCAAAACAAACAAGCAAGCGAAAAAACCTCCAGCTAAAATCTACACAGTTGGAAAGTGTTGATTTAAACAAAAACCCTGAAACAAGACAGGGAGAGACTAGAACATGAAAACAGACTCCTTTTTTCTCTCGCACAGATTGAGCTCTGAGGTTGTTTGCATCAAATGTTGACTTGTTCCAAGGCAGCATCTATTTAGATGTTGTGAAACTGGGAGGAACCAGCGTGAAATACATTTTTCAGTTGTTTGAGAAAGACTGCTGTTGTATTTCTCCTCGCATACGTTTCCCTCTCTTCCTTCCTTCCCACTTCATCCCACTTGTGCAAAGGGGGCTGGAAGCAGTGGGAATAATTTGAAGTATCAGGCTTTCCAAACAAGGATGGGAGGGAAGAACGTGTTAACAAGTGTTTTTTTCTGGTCTGTATTATTTATGAAAAAAATTCTCCCCTAATCAGAGAGGCTGATTTAAGGGTTGTGCTTGTTCCTGGGGGATATGTTTCTGAGTACTGACTGTACTTAGGAATACCTCTCTCCTCTCTGCACTAGTGAAAGCACTGCTGTGCCCCAATGGTCCATTTTTCTAATTGCATAATTCACTGAAGGCAGATAATAGCAAATTCCTTAAAAAATCTGTTGTTTTAGGCTTCTCTCACATCTTCTCTCTGTATATCTCCTGCCTAGTGCAGTCACAGGATTTATTCTAGAGTGTGTGAAACTAATGGGAAACTTTCTCTTCCCACTGTTTTGTTATATACAAGCCAGTGACTCTCATTTTTCCATAAATAAAAGGGACAATATTCCAGGTCTTCACCCTGTTTTGCTTTGGGGGTTTTTTTTCACTCTGTAACATTTTTATTTATCCACAGAAACCCACGTAAAAGCACTGCTGGAAGAACATGCTACCACAAGATGCATCCTCTCCCTATCAGCAGCCAAAATTTGAATTTTTAATTGAAGATATCACCCAAAGACCAAACCAGCTCCCCACACTTTAACAAACCAACCCCAGCAATTCAATGAAACATAAAAGTGGTCAAAACATGAAAGTCCCTTCTGTATGGATGGGGATGGGGAGGAGGAAGAGTTATAAATCGAAACCTTCCATTCCAGACCACATCCCCAAATGGAAATAAGCACCAAAGCATGTTGCTACATATTTTTGCAGAAAATAATCCCAAACAGCCTTATCAGCGGTGGCGGATCCGGCGTCGCACCCATCACTTATCCGTTGTGCCCTCTGCTGGATGCAGCACACAAAGGCAAGGAATATTATTTCCAATTAATTTTTGGCATCATCCCTTGGCATCTGCGTTAGGAATGCAAAGCGTGAAATTTGTAGTAGCAGGTCTAATATTTGATCCAGCCAAAAAAAATGGTTTTTTGCTACAAGGACTTACCTTTGGTAGTGTTTTCCTCCCCGCGAGCCCCCCTCCTCCAGCTCCGCGTTGTGTCGCTGCCACCGAGCCTTGTTTATGGTCCAAACGGAGAAATCTGCCACCAAACGCCATCCATGGCAGGAATAATTTCATGCTGTGCAAAATTTGTTTCATTTCACATCCTGTAAGAATAATTACTTAGCATAATGCCACTTAAGCTGTATTTCTAGCTGCAAACATTAAGGAAATGGTAAAAAGCCAGATCCTGATTGGGAGAGAAAAAAAAGGGGGTATTTAGGGGTCCCCAAGATTTCTTCAAACTGGTTGGTTTTAACACCAGGGACAACTGGAAGGATTAAAATGTTATGAATGATGTCACTGAATTTAAGAGCCTAGTATTTTCAGAGGTTACTCATGTGGCGGGGACCTCGATAGGACACTGCCTTCAGAAACTGAGGACAAAACACGCAGCCCATACTGACCACATTTCTCATGTTTTCTGCAAATAAGTTTATTTGAAGGTGACCGTTGCCCAAATGGTCCTAAATAAAACAGCAAGTGAAGAAGCTGAATCCTCTTCATGTCATGTCACAGATTCCAGTTTTTGTGTGACAAAAACAAGGTCTCAGTAGGTCTGGAGGAGAGTCAGTGTGATGGGTGAGCAGCGTGTATTGATCAAATATTGGCATGAGCTGATAGACTGACCCAAAGGAGGTTCCGACCTCCTCCTGGGCCCCCACAAGAGAGAAAAATCCTCTTTCATATCTAGTCAGAATTATCCATGGTTCACTCTTACCTTATAGCAAAACCAAGCTGCAGTCTTCAATCAAATGCAAGACTGGCATGGTCTAATTGAATTAGTTCAATTAAGTTTAAAGATCAAAATTATGATTGTAGATTTCTAAAAAAATCCCGCTTTCTCGACGCCAAACCACAGCTTGTAACTGAGTAGTAAATTCTGACTTGTTCTTTCCCAGATGCTGGAAATAATCACTTTCAAAGAACTTCTCTTTCTCCAGTAATGGCAACCCTCGTGTACACCAGGTATCCAGGTTGACCTTCATCTTCCTCAAGGCCAAGGTGTCTCTTCCTCACTCACCAGCAAAGCCCAGTTTTGAATGGCACCATCAAGGATTTGCTAATAAAATTCACTGGGAACGAGCATGTTTGCCTTGGGTTTGTTCAACCCAACAAAAGGCAAAATCTCCCGTTTGTTAGAAGCATGCTGGGAAGGACTGATGGGTGGATGGATGGATGGATGGATGGATGGATGGATGGATGGATGGATGGATGGATGGGTGGATGGATGGATGGATGGATGGATGGCTGGATGGATGGATGGATGGATGGATGGATGGATGGATGGATGGATGGATGGATGGATGGGTGGATGGATGGATGGATGGATGGGTGGATGGGTGGATGGATGGATGGATGGATGGATGGATGGATGGGTGGATGGATGGAGGGATGGATGGATGGATGGAGGGATGGAAGGATGGAGGGATGGATGGATGCTGTCAATCACAGCACCCTCTCCAACCAGCCCTCCACCAGCACAAATTCCCCCACCTCCACCCATCTGAATAACGGGATCAAATTTATATTCATTCTCTGTTTTCACTCTGTTTCAAAAAAAAGCCTTTATCGAAAAGTCAACTTTGAATATAACAAGAGTGTCAGGAGGCAGAAAGGGAAAAATAATAAATTTTAGGAAAAAATTTGGGCAGGCAAATCCTCCAGGCCTGAAGCAGGTCAGCAGATTGTCCTTGGGCGTCATGAGCAGAGTTGTTCAGATTTTCTTTCAAAGTGGCTTTACTACTAAATCAAAGAACATGACAGGAAAGACCCCCAAAACCACCCAAATCCATGCTCCTCTTAAAGGTTTTCTCCCCAAATTTCAGCAAGCTGCTGCTCTATCTGACCAGCAGTGATGTGTTACAACTCTAGAACAACCAAGAACACTCAAATGCTCCCGTAGAAGGGACAATGTGGTGCCACCAGCACTCTCCAACCTCTCTGTGTGGCCCTGGGTGGCCGTGGAGCTGGGCAGTGTCTCACAGCCACCTGCAGGGGCAGGGGCAATGCTCTGGCTCTGTTGGGCAGATCCAAACCAAACAGCCTTTCCAAGGGTACTGACAAGGATGTCTTCATTCCCCACTGCTTGATGGGAGAACTTCAGCTGCTTGTTTGCTCAAGTAGTGCCATGCGAAGCTCCCAGTCCTGGAAATCCCTGGAAAAATGGTGAGGGTTTGGCAGGGTACACACATCAGCATCTCAGTGGGAGATGCCGTTTTTAGTGTGGGCACCTTGGTTCATGAGTCCCCCAAATGCAGAGGTTGGGGGACACATCAGTGGGATTTTGTGCTCTAAAACCCCCAGCTCAGTGTCTTCCAGGTGGATGTTGCCTGTGACATTCTCTCTTCTCATGTACAAGATGCTTTCACAACTTTGCAAAAGTTGCAGTCTTTTTATAAAATGTGCATTGGGGGGCCATGGGGAGAGAGGGCAATGAGTACCTTCAAATTCATGCAGCACTCACCAAAATCAGCATTAGAGACCAATTCACATGAGATCATCCAGGTGCCTCCATGTTGAAATACTTCCTTTCTATAAATCCCAGCAATAAACCCAGGGATGACTTTTAGGCAGCCAGGATTGTCTCCTGGAACATGGAAACCTCAGCACTGCTCTGCTTGACCCTGGAGTGCTTGCAAACTGTCCAGGACAGTGGTGCCCCCTCACAGACCATTTCCCACTGCTTTTGGGGAACCTGTCCCCTGAGCAGGTTTGGGTAATGCGCGTGAACACACATAAGACGTGTGAATTCCCGCTGCATTTCAGGGTGGAACTCCCTGTGCCACATCTGCCTCCATCACTCTCTTTTAAAGAGCAAACACAAGTTGCCAACATCCTCATGAAGGATAAGCCCAACAATTCAGCAGTTCCCTCCTTTTTTTTTTATTTTTTCTAATTTTTTTTTTAAACACCACATCGAATCCCAACGGGATTTTCGGGGTTTTGTTTTAATGGCGAGGCAAAAAATTTGCTGATCCTCCCCGTGGTGAAGTTACTTTCAAGTCAGTGAAAGTTCTTGGCCGGCAATGAAAAGTCTTTGCCAATTAGCGCTCAACAACTTCAATTCATCCCTCCTGGTTCAAGATGAGTAGGAACCTAATAAGGCTGCGATAAAAGGGCAAAAGGCACCGAGTACCCAAAGGGGATTAATGGGCTCTTCCATTTATTTGTCTTCCTAACAGCTGAACTGTTACAAGTATTGACGGTCTTCAAACGCCGGGCGCCGGGGTCTCCAATGGCCAACTCCAGCTCCCGGCCCCGAGGGGCGAGGGTGTCCCCCTGGGCGATGCCAAAACCAACAAAGCCCCGGGGATCAGGTAATGAAACTTCAGCTTTTCCCCCCTCCTTCTTCTTTGAGATTTATTTACTGGCAGCTGACAAGGGGCAAATTCAGCTGGAATTGTGTAGTCAAGGCCCTGTCAAGCCTTCAGAGGCACCCTTATGTCGAATCACCTTCCTGACTGGCATGTCACTGAAAAGCCCTCGGCGCTGGTCCTTAACAGCTCCCGACAGCACAAAGGACACTCCAGACAGATGCCTACATGGCATCCTGCAGCATTTTAAAAGAGAATTAGTGGTTTTAATTATGGTCGTCGTATGAAAGGAAACCATGCAAGCTCGGCAGGAGACCTTTGATCAAACCCTTTTGCTAGCACAATGCCTCGGAACTGTGACTATTCCTAGCAAGGGGCCTTTTCTCGCTGAATGACTCACCAGTGATCTTTGAATGCAGACAAGTTCCTCACCCTCCCTCTTCATTAGCGAGCATTTCTATACAGCCCCTATATAGTGCGCCGAGACTTGGAGCTATACAATGGGGGGGAAAAAAGAATCCCTACAGATTCTGGCCTCTACTTAGGAAGTGCTGAAGGACTCTGAGTGACTTTATTCATTAAAACAGGTTGCTATTAATTAACTGTCATAATAAAATAAAGAACTATTATTTGCATTTCTTAGTGCGCTCCCTTTAGTAATATGTATAAAAGATGCTTGTAACAAAAATGAATTTATAAGGGAGAAAAAAAACCCTCAGAAGTATTTTTTTTCCTCTCCCCCCCACCCCTTTTTTTTTTTTTAAGGTCTAGGCAGCAGGAGCCTGACTAATTATTAGGACCCGTTTTGCAAGAGAACAAATAGAGGTAAAACACAAATATGAAAGTAATTAGGAAAATGCAAAATCCTGTTTACTTGGCAACCGATTCATGCAACTGAGACTAACGAAGAGCAAATCAGCTTTGCTTGTTTGATAAACTTCAGGGTGCCACCTAAGAGGAGCTGATAAAAATTAAACTCTGCCAGCATCCCTCCGCACCGCCTTTTAGCCAACAGGCTCAGCAACATCCACGCAGCGGCTCTGTCTGCGAGCACCAGCAAATCTCATTTGAACAGGTTCAGGGGGAGGAATTTTGGAAGTTCCATCAGTGCTAGATATTTCCCCCTCCGTGGCATATCTTCTGCTGAATACCCAGCACAGCCCCCTGCATCTCATGTGCACAGGATTTATACGGACACGGAGCACGTCGACGGCACGGTTCTGATTTCCTCCCTAAAAAAGCATCACCTTCCCACTGCTCTTCACACCTGGGAAGGCTTTTGCTGGTGGGGAAGTCCTTTTTGTAGCCACCACCACTGTTTATTACAATTTAGGATGATACTTTACTCAGCACAGCCCCTCTTTTCTCCCGAGCAGATAGTGGGATCCACAAAAGCTTCCAATTATTTCAAGACTAAGACGCGGCTAAGGAGGGGCATCTAATCAAGGTAAAGAAAACCCTCGGCTCAGTATATTTGCTTGAATGGATTTGCAATAGTGCAGGTAACAAAAGCATTCAAAAATTGGATTCCTAATGCTCTTCTGCCGGGGCTGGAGGACTGGTTTGGAGAAGGGAAGGAGAAAGCCAGCCCTGAGAAAGCCGCACGGAGGAATGTGTGATATTCCCCCACAGCCTATCCAAACACTTCTGCGGGGATTGAGAGGAAGGAAGAGATTTAAGTGAGGCACGGCCGACCTGAAATGTAGTCAATTACAACACAAAGAGTTAAAATGACACCCCTGAACTGCTCCTCTTCCCTCTCACCCCTCTGCTTTGTGGCTTTGCAAGCCAGAAGCCGCAGTTTTCCATCTTTTTATTGCTCATTTCTCATCCGCCGTTCGCACAGGAACGGCGCACAGGAATTAACGGGGAATTGCTACGGAAATCATATACTACCAAAATAAATCAGGAGTGGTAGGGCGAAAAGTAAAGGATGTTATTTTGCAGCTAGAGTTGGAGATTACTAGACATCAGCTTGATTTTTATTATGGGAAGCATTCAGTGAAAGTTGGGAAAATCAGCACTTGGAGAGAAAGAGAGAAGTGGTCCACTTTTAAAAGGATCCATCAGGAATAGTGGCCACATGTCCCTACACAAACCTCAAACTCCAGAGCAGCAGAGCATCCACTTGCAACCCCCCTCGCTCCTGCCCACATCCCAGCCTGCTCCAGAGATGCTGGTTGATAATGTCATCTTTACTTTTTTCTTCTCTGATAATTTTACCAGTCCAAAAGAAATCCTGGCCTGGCAGCAATTTGTCTCCTGCAAAACACTGGGCTGAGAAAGCACAAAATCACAGAACAAAAGTATGGAGCTTTAGATGAACAGAATTTTGCAGGAACACTATCAGAGTTCTGGGTCTGTTTTAAGCATTTGAAGTAGTGTTAACTCACAGCACGTTGAAAAACATGACATTTTATGTCTTTTTTTTTTTAAACAAGCAGCTGAATTCTTGTTAATGAAGTCACTTTGCTGTTGCAGCAGATTGAAAAGCAGGCTGGATTCCCACCCCGTTCTTTTGGTTAAAGGCCCTGACATCTCCAAAACTGCAGTTCTGGCATCCCCAGCAGCCACAAGGATGTGGCAGAGCAGATGAGGATTCTGGGCTGGCACAGAAAGACGCCACAGCACAGATGCCACGAGCCATGGGGAGAGCAGCATCCCAGGAGAGCAGCATCCCAGGGGAGCAGCATCCCAGGGGAGCAGCATCCCAGCAGAGCTGCTCTCATGTCCCCATGTGGGGTCTCAGGACCACGGTCCCTCCACCCCAGTGCAGGACATGCCACACTGCTGCCAGCAGGGTCCCTCTGCAAGGCAAAATACCTGATTTGCTTGCTCACTGTTGGAACACTAAGCAATAAAGACCATCCCATCATAAAATCCCAATGAAATGAAAGCAGCCATCCCTGCGAAGCAAGGGAGGCAGAAGAAAATGGGTTGGTCTCTATCAATTCCATTCCAGCAGGACATCTTGTCCTTCCAGTACCTAAATGGGCTACAGCAGAGCTGGAGAGGGACTGTTCACATGGGCATGGAGTGCCACAGACAAGGACAAGGAGGGAAGGCTTCAGAGTGAAGGAAGGCAGGGTTAGATGGGATATTGAGAAGAAATCCTTCCCTGTGAGGGTGGGGAGGCCCTGGCACAGGGTGCCCAGAGAAGCTGTGGCTGCCCCATCCCTGGAAGTGTTCCAGGCCAGTCTGGACAGGGCTTGGAGTAACCTGGGATAGGGGAAGGTGTCCCTGCCCATGGCAGGGGTGGAATGAGAACGGCTCTAACATCCCTTCCAACCCAAACCATTCTGGGATTCTGTGATTATGATTCTGCAGTGCCCTTGGGCACAGGCACAGCCTATCCAAAACAGTGAAGGACCAGGCTCCTGGGAGGGCACCATCCCACAGCTTGTCCTGCTGGAAACCCACCACAAAAACACACAGACACAGCACAGCTAATGAAAAATGGCTTTAGGAAACCTCTTGGCTCAGCAACAGAGGAAACAAATGCTAAATACATTTTTACATCTAGAATGGATGCTGCATTCATGTTCAAAAAAATATTCACAGTACAACAAGCTCATAGTTCTCTTGTAAAAGAAAACTCTCCTTTTTGAAACCCGGTATTCTATTTAGTGATGAGCCTCTCCCCTACCCCAAAAAAGTTCATTTGGCAACAGAAATCAAACATCCCTATGTTCCTGCAGAGAAGATCACACTTGATTTCCTCTCTGCTGCCATTTCTGTCACCTTTTAAAACTACTCTCACGTTAGCCAAGGACTAATTCAGATTTTAAGTCTCGACTTCAACACTTCAGCAGGACCAGGCGCTACCCAGCTCCCCGCCTCAGCTCCGCTCTCCTTCTCCTCAGCCCCTGCAGCTCCTCCCTGAGGTGCTGCACAGCCTGCAGGATGTCCTGGCGCTGGGGATCGTCCTCTGCTTTCTCCGTGTAGAGGAGGAAATGTTTCACAGTTTCGGAGAGCAGCGTTTCGGGCTCCACGTGCCCCCGGCGGAGGCGCAGCATCCTCTCGCAGGCGATGGCGTAGTTTTTGTGCCAGTTCACCGGGTGATTGGGATGGGAGTTGACAATTTCTTTGTACGACTGTTAAAGGAACAAAAAGAAAAGAAAAAAAAAATAAGAAGGTGGGGGCAGCAAATTAATTGAACGAAGGGGGAGCAACAGCTTTTACCAGTGCTTCAAAACTGCCTAGAAAGAAACAGATGCTATTTGGATGTCCAGGTCCAGAGCTGGAGTGTTTCTGCAATTCGCTCTGTGTTTGCCATTCAGCAGCACGAATCAGAAATCCAAGGGGGGCCGAAACGTTTCCCTTCCAACAGCAGCTGTTTGTTTAGAAACATTACAGATGATGGTGATAACCCCACGGCACATTATGTGCTTCCCCCGGAGAGGTGTTACACCAAGCTGGGGGAAAAAAGAGATTTAACTGCCGCGCCTGCAAGACATTTACTCAATATTTCAGGAGATCAGGATGTCTTCCACAGGACTTAAGCAGTCTGTTGACTTGAGTGGGAATATTCATAAGCTCAACAGCAGGCATGTGCCTGGGAACTTTGCAGACCAGCAAAAATCACAGCAAAGCGGGCAAGAATTAAGGAAACTATTTGTTGATTCTCTGCTGGAGTACTGAAATACTGCTCCTCTCTGCTGACACACACTGATCACTTCGTGCATCTGTTGGCATCTCAGGCAGTCCAGTATTTCCAGAGATACCTACACCAGCTTATGGGTGTTATTCTTTGGTGTGAAATGCAGCAGAATTAATTTGCAGCGAGAAGACTGCCGGATTTTACACTCGCTGGCTCAGATGCACGACTGTGTAATGACAGAGGGGACAAGTGCATAGAGGGGACTTCAGGACAAGCAATCTCTTGGCATGGGTTTGGAGCCCAGCACAGACAACATAATTATAGCAAAAGCACGGTGTTGACTGGTTTGCTTTTGGCATCCTCCGTGACCGAGGGGGCAAGTAGGAACGGATAAAATCCCTGAACAAATCTCTTGGAATCGGCTACGCTCCCAGTTTGGATAAACAAGGGGAATGCAGATTACAGGGCCTGTATGGAAACACCGTATTGCCACGGACTCCAGCAATTTAAAAGAAAAGCGGGGGGAAAAAAAAATATGATGGAGGCTGCAGGGAGCATTCCTAACCCAAATCCAGGACTCACAGTGTATGCGAACGTGTAAAGTTGTGATTTCATTTCTGCAGTCACGCTGGCCGTTTCTGCGAGGTCAAAGATGAAGAAAGCTGTTTTCATCCTAAGAAAACAAGAAAAACTTCCATGTGGTAACTGCTTAATGCAACCAGCTCACATCACAGGGTTATACACAGCGTCAACACATCCACGTGTGGGACAGCACACAGGAGCTCCATTTCAGCCATCAGCGATACAAATTTCTCTCCATAATATATTTAATTTCTCTCCTCACCCTACATCCCATCTGCCTTTGAGAGACTTTGAGCAGAACCTTCTGGGGAACAAAACAGCCACTTTCCTGAAGGCTTTGCTGGAGGCCTTGCACGCTTCATCTCATCCTGCCAGCCTTTTCCTTCTAAAGCTTGGCACGTGCAGACCCAATAAGGCCATGGCCCATCGAGCTGCCTGCTTTGGTGTGTGTTTCCACACCAGTGAGCTGGCAGTGCCCACTGGCTGTTGGAAGAGAGCAAAGGAAAATTACCTGGCTTGCCACATCTCCTCGTTGGCGACAGCTTCCCAGGAAGAGGGGCTGAAACTGAACGGGAATGGAAATAAAATTCAGCCATCAGATCCACTTTGCTGGGTTTCACCCACCACAACCCTTCCAACCCAGGCAGCTACAGAGCTCCCAGGCAGAGGAAAACCTGTCATGGAGCCTGTGGCTCTGACAGCAGGGAATTCAGCTGATCCTCTGTCATTTAAAAAACTTTATTCCTCTCTCTCCATAGAAGGAGCCTCTGGTATATCAGATGTTTCACAGCATCCCAGCTCTCAAAGCCAGAGATGTTTTTTACCACCACAGGTCAATCTATGACATTTAGACCTCTGGATGTCTCAATAATTTTAGCTCCTGATCAAGTTTTAAGGTCAGACTTGGACCTAATACTTGACTAGAGACATCCTTGCTATTTTTCACACTATTAAAAATCATGGCTCATGGAATGGTTTAGGTTGGAAGGGACCTTAAAGACCATCTAATTCCAACTCCCTGCCATGGACAGGGACACCTTCCACTAGACCAGGCTGCTCCAAGCCTCATCCAGCCTGGCCTGGAACACTGCCAGGGATGGGGCATCCACAGCTCCTCTGGGAGCTGTGCCAGTGTCTCACCACCCTCCCAGGGAAGAACTTCTCCCTGCTGTCTGTCCAGAACACAAAACATTGAGATTATGGCTCTTGTTTAATTCCTCTAACCCTGCAGTGGGTGTGGCAATGCTGCTGGCAGGACATGATGAGCAGGAAGGAGCAGAGGCTCCTCTGCCTCGTACCTGCCATAGTCTTCAGTCCAGTTATAGAGATTCCTTGTGAGATGAATCCACTCTCCTGGGTCAAACACAGCTCCAGAAGGAACCAACTTTTCACACACACCCCAGGGCCACAGCGAGTGGCTCCTTCTCCAGGTCGAGTCCCCTTCGTGAAGACCTATGCAGACAAACACTTCCTTACTGCCAAAAAAACCAACAGAGAGAGAGAGAGCAATGGTGAAGCCACCCCAGAGACCGTGGGCCACCCCGTGTCCCTGAGCCAACCCAACCGCGCACGGCGCACTGTGCACCAAACACACCCGTCCAGCAACCTCCCGCCAGCACGGGCACGTTTTGGGGGAAAACAGATGAATTCCCCATCTGGCATTGCCCATCCTGTCCCCTCTCCTGGACCTCCCAAACAGGCCAGAAGCTGTAGGAGAAGGCTGTTTCTCCCCACTGGCACCTGGCTCTGCTCCTGTGCCTCCCCACTCTCGCAGGGCTCACCCCAGCTAGTCTAAATGCAGATGCTATTCTTATTCATGTGAGTATCTAATCCTTTCTCCACTCTTACTAAGCTATTTTTATATGATGATTATTCCTGGAATACATTCATTCTATGCTAATCAGTTGGCCACAATGTTCACAAAGGAGAAGCGGCAGCAATTTGCTCTCCCACCATCGTCGTTCTGAGTACACAGGAACGTTCCTTTTCTCTGTGATGAATTGCACTAACAACAACAAAAAATCATCAGTAAACACTCTGCAGATCACCTTTTTTTCCCTCCTTCCTAAAACACCAAACCAACCTCAAAACAACAGGCAATCTTATATCCGGATGGAGTTACTTCTGCAGAGATATTTTGCTTTAATTGCAAAAATAATCTCGCCACCGGGGAGGAAGTCAGTGGAGAAAATTGGTCTTTTGGATGCAGTACCAAGCTGTTCCATAAACAATTTCAGGAGTAAAAAAAAGGGTTGGAGATTTTAGGAAAGCTGTTACATATGAAAGGAATGCTTACTGTTTATTTACTTTGAGGAAACGATGGAGATTAAAGGCGAGTGTCCCGTCGGGTAATACTCCTTCCACAGGATTCCACCGGTTCCCGGGAAAATAAACGCCAGGTAAATGCTTGGCCAGCTTGGGTAAATACCATTCGTAAGTCATCATCTAGAATAAAAGATATTATCACGATTAAAACAAGAATCAGAAGATTTGCACCCAGAAGAAATGGTTTCTGCAGGAGTAATGACACGAGGCCACAGCATGAGACTGGGTCACCATGGTCACACCACACCACCAGACTGGGTCACTGTGGTTAAATCACAGCACCAGACTGGGTCACCATGGTCACACCACAGCACCAGACTGGGTCATTGTGGACAGACCACAGTACCAGACTGGGTCACTGTGGTTAAATCACAGTACCAGACTGGGTCACTGTGGTTAAATCACACCACCAGACTGGGTCACCACGGTCAGACCATTCCACCAGACTGGGTCACCACAGTCAGACCATTCCACCAGACTGGGTCACCACAGTCAGACGATTCCACCAGACTGGGTCACCATGGTCAGCCCACACCACCAGACTGGGTCACCATGGTCAGCCCACACCACCAGACTGGGTCACCAGTGCCTTCTGACCAGAGGCATGCAGTCCTCACTCCAGCACAAACAAGCCACTGCTGGTAAGACACACAACAGGGATTTGGTTTGGTTGAACACAAGGAGTTGGGTTTGGGGTTTGCCAACGAGTCACAGATTCTTGTTGCACAGCCAAGTGAGAGGATGGTGTGGCAGTGGAAGTGTGGGTGGCCCATCCTGTAACTTTTTTTCCCCCTTTTCCCATTTCTCAGTAAAAAAAGAACGTGCACACCACACTCCATCCCAAGGTTACCCACGACTCTTAAAAAAAATCAGTTTTATTTATTTCCACATCATGAGTTTTATTGAACAGAGAGACCCTCTCAAGGAGATCAAGGGACAACTGAACTTTTGCTGCCCACGTTTAAATCTGCCTTTCTAAACAGCACTTTCTGAACATACCTCCTGGTCCACTAAGGTGACATCCGGCCTCATCCCCTCACAATAATGAAGGTAACGAAGGGCATTCCCAGGCAAGTCTCCTCTCAGCAGGATCACCGCCCCCGCTGGCATCGAGGACAGCACGTTCCTTGCAAACTTATCAACAACGTAGTTGTTGCTCTGATCGCAAGTGCTGAAGAGAACAGATGTAAAACAGAATCTTAAAACCAGGTATCTGCATGGCTTTGCAGAACTTCAGAACAATTTTATGCAATGGGCACCCACGGGGGAAATCCACCCTGGTCAGGCTGAAAACATCACAGAATCCCAGAATGGTTTGGGTTGGAAGGGACTTTAAAGAACCTCATTCCAATCCCCTGCCATGGGCAGGGACACCTTCCACTATCCCAGGTTGCTCCAAGCCCCATCCAACCTGGCCTGGAACTTCCAGGGAGGGAGAGTGTCAACAACCTAATCACTACAACAACTTAATATCTCCATTTCCAGAGAAACTGAGATACAGAAATAAAGCATTTAGAGCACAGACCCTCAGAAAGCAGCACCAGATCCATAAACCACTACAGTTTTGCCAAAATACACACTCACTGCACGCCTTCACCTCAATTCTGACTTCTTCTTGGGCTAAATCGAAATGCTTATTAGTTGGTGCTGGAAGAGCCAGTACAACGATGGTTCTGTAGAGCATTTGAAATCCTCCTCATCCTTTAACGTTTCAATTAAGGTTGAAAAAGCCAAGTGTTTGTAGTATCAGGCAGAAGTAGGTTTACATCACCTGAGATTGGATCCTTTTCATTACAGTTATGTGTGCATACACTCACAGAGATGACACTCCAGGACAGGAGCTACGACTGGCTCAGCTATGGACAAGCCTTTGGAAAAGGTGTGCCAAAAAAAGGATTCCTGAGGATGAAATCTACACTTCCTTGGTCAACCTCTACCTGAGCATCTCCACCAGTACACTGATTCCTATCCAAGTGACTGCACGTGGTTATGGGATAGGGAAGCTCCACACTACAGATTTAACTCTTCAAAAATGGGGGGAAAAAATAGAAAAAAACCTCAGGGCACAAAGTAACCTGAAGGAAAGCAAGGGAAGTTTGGGCCAAATGAATTCTGCAAGCCTCCTTGGGAGATACAGCACAGATTTACAAAGTTTTTTTATGTAGAAGTTTATGTATCTACATAGATTTTTTTCCTTCAGCCTACGTGACATCCCCATTTACAGCCTGGAGTTGGTGACTCCGAGGGAGATCAAACCAGGGAACCCTGCAGGCTGTGACCACACAAGCTTAGGTGGGGTGTGAAAAGTGCCTTTCCCACTCCCAGACAAGGACAGAAACCCCAGGAGCACCCCCAGCTCACCCTGTGAGGCAGCACCAAGGGAATTTCTCACCTGTAATTTGCCCAAAGCTGAGAAGCAACAAGGGCAAGAGCAGGAAGCCACTCCAGCCATGGCAGCAGCCGGGTGCCCTCCAGCACAGTGCTCCTGCCAAGTGTGGCCAGCCCCAGCCCTGCCAGCACAGCCACCACAGCACTGCTCTGCAGCCAGAACCGCTCCACCTAGGAGAGAGAATCCCAGAATCGGGGTCGGCTTGGAAGGGACCATAAAGATCATCCCATTCCAGCCCCCCCATTTCCCACCTTCCACTATCCCAGGTTGCTCCAAGCTCCGTCCAACCTGGCCTTGGAGCTGTGTTTTGGCACCTTCTGCAGCTTCAAGACAAGTGCCTGCTCCTGGTCAGGTGGTTTTAAGGTTTTGAATGTTCCTCTCAAAAACTGACATGCCAGAGCAACTTTGGGAGTGCAGCTTACCACGCCTTGAAACAGAGGCTTTGTAACATCCAAATTTGCTCTCCAAGCAAAGAAAAGGGAATAAAGGCAGAGCATTCCAGTGAAGAGCCAGATCAAAGCTGATTTCTGCTGCTTTGACCTATAAAAAAAATAATGTATCACTCCTGAGACATGACGAAAAATGCAGCAAAAATTATATGTGCTTGAACTCCTAAATGCATTTAACTCAAGGAGCTGATGAGCCTTTCTTTACCCTCACCACTTATGAAACTTCTGTTTTCAAAGCACAAAACCACCAGGATTTTGGGAGTCTTAAGCTTGCCATCTATCAAGCCACGGGGTTAACCAGGAGTAAGGGATATGCTGCTCTTAATAACAGATGACCACAGCCAATTGCTGCAATTTCTGCAGCAGCAAGCAGAAGGCAAAGCAAGCTGCCCATGCAGGCAGTAAGAGAAGAGTGCAAAAAATGCACATTGAAGCAAATATTGTCCAACTTACGGCAGTGCTGTGCTCACACAGGCCACGAGTGCCAGGGCAAGGACGGGAAGGGAGAGCTCTGACTTCATCTGGGCCAGCTGGAAACTGTGGAGAAATTAAAGCGTGGATGTGTCACCCCCAAATCACCCCCTGCACTCAATTATAAGTGTCAGGAGTAAAAGGGAACAAGCACAGCAGAACATATTCCCGTTCTGCTGGGATTAAGACTAGCAGAAATGGGGACAAGGGTGGGTTACGTGGCAGGATTTTGAAGGAAAAATCACTGGGGAGGGGGATCCAGCATTTTTCCTTCAGTGGGGAAGGCAACAGGCACAAATGCTGGCCCTGTGCTGGACACACAGGGCCCCAGCTCTGGACAGGATGAGGAAAGGCAGGACAGGAGCCACTTTGGCCCAAAGGACAGCAGCAGCAACAGGTTTCTGTCCATGAAAGGCACATCCAAGGTGTTACTCACAGCAGCATCTCTCTCATGCTGGATCCTGTCTCGGACTTGGCCTGAAATAAAAACAAAGGAAAGCCATGAGAAACCCTCACACTGACTGGGTATCACTGGGGCAAGGGAAGTCTTCTCATTTTCTGTCTGCAAGAAAGGCAGCAACCTCTACTCAAACCTTCACTGCAGGATGTTCTCCCACATTCCTGGTTTATGTGATGCCACTGAAGGATTTACCGCCTGGAGAAGCATTTTTTCAAGGTGCTGACAACTATTATCCTGTGATTAGAGCATGTCATCTGGTTTAACCATGATCTCTGCTATATCATGGAATCATTTGGGTTGGAAAAACCCTCTGAGAGCACCAATTCCACCCATTAACCCAGCACTGCCCAGCCCATCACTAACCCATGTTCCCAAGTGCCACATCCACACAGCTTTTAAATCCCTCCAGGGATGGTGCTTCCAGCACTGCCCTGGGCAGCCTGTGCCAATGGCTGACCATTCTTTCTGTGATTTTTTTTTTTCCTAATATCCAATCCAAACCCCTCCTGGTACAACTTGAGGCCATGTCCTGTATCTTCATGGTGCAATTATTTTCTGGGACGTCTCCCCACAGCCTAAGACGAGCTCAATTCCTCCTTGCTTACCAGACTTGCCCCTGTCTCCTCTGCCCTGACAAATGCAGAGCTATGAGATTTATACAAGACACATGAGAATTTTTGTTGCAGAGACCTGCAATCCATGGCACAAGTCTGGGGAAAAAAAGACATGCTGTGTGGAAGTGAGGAATTACCTTCATTGCTGCTTGTTGGAAAAGTGGTGGCTACCAGATAAAAGATCTGTATTTTGGCACCTTTTGCAGCTTCAAGACAACTGCCTGCTCCTGGTCAGGTGCTTTTAAGGTTTTGAATGTAAACAGGTTCAGGAGGTCTGGAAGGAATATTTAACCTCAATAAAAATGGAATAGTTCATTGCATTCAGGATTTGACTAAAAAAATAAGTGTCAGAGGATGGAGAGCCAGCTCAGAGCTCCTGAAGCCCCACCTTGCTGGCAGCTGATGGCCCCAGACACACCCTTTGCAGAAATGACATTTCTGATCTATGGCTTATAGGTGGAACCCTCTTCAAAATATTTTCTGGGGGTCTTTTTTGCCCCTGCCTGCCCTTAAAACAGAGCTATGGGATGTGAAAGCTGTCTGTCCATCCAGCAGTGCTCTGGCATTATCCCAGCTGGCACTGGGACCAAACGCTTGGATTTCGCTGTATTTATTGCTCCTGCTTCAGACAAGTTCATCCTAAATGTGATTTGTGGTGTAGGATTACACGCAGTCCATCCCTAAGCCTCCTGAACATCAACTTGAATTCATCACATTTGATGGAGAGAGGAGTTAAGGGATTTGCATGCCTTGGTATTGCTCTGCCCAGTGGGGGCTGATTCTCAGGAGACAGCTGGGAACAGGACAACAGGGGAAGTCTCCCAAGTCCTTCAGAGGGTAGAGCTGATCTGTGTAGGAGTTTTTGGACAGATTTAATGGCAGCAGCAGGAATTATCATGTCTTTTGACACACATCCTACAGCCACACAGCTCTTTGAGAAGGGTGGAATGGCACAGTGATGGTGATGCTGTGTCACACTGGCTGCACGTGAGGGGTAATTTCTGAGGACGTGGGGCTCCAGGACACCAAGGAGTGACAGAACATGTAGACCGCACCTTTTTATCGTTTTCCTCCCAGTGGTGTGATTTCCCAGCCCTCTGCCCTGAAATCTCTGAAGCAGGACAGAAACTGGGGTGATGGGCTAGTGATTTCCTTGGGTGGCCAGAGCCCAACATCCAAGTCAGGGATGGAGGATGCAGCAAGCTCTGCAAGCAACCATGGATTCTTCCCTCCTTTAGCAAGAGCAGAGACCTCAATAACTCAGATCAGAAGCTCCTGAGAACCTTCAAACCAACCATTCACTTAAATTCAACATTTGTAAGTCAAGAGGAATAATTTAGAACCCTCAAACCAGCCATTCACTTAAATTCAACATTGTAAGTTAGAGAGGAATAGCTTTTAAATGAAAACTGCTTGTGACCTCTTTAAATGTCTGAGTTAAAAATAGAAAAATAAGACAGTATTCATCTTAAAAACACCACAGAATTGATGTCACCAACTCCCTCTGGCACAGTTTGCTATTTGGGCTCCTACACACATAAGACACCCATACAGCTCCCAGGGAATAACAGGGCTCACCCCATAAAGAAAAGAGAATTATCTCTTTGGTTTCCCAGCCATGTGACCCATTCCCAGAAAACCTGACAGGTCAGGAGGTCAAAATCAGAAATAAATGCTTAAAAAATGAAACATTTTCAATTTCCTTCCCCGCGAGCCCTTAATCGTCACAAGCAGAACATTTCTGCTGTTGCATAAGTGAAAGGAAAGTAATTTAGGGAATGACCCTTGTTTACCAGATTGAATGTCCCATATTCTTCCCTCAGAAAGTGGGTCAAAAATCCTTGAAAAGTCGTCTGGTCTCCCCATGTCCAGCGGGCTCGATTGAGGTAGGACGAAGCCGGCAGATAGAGATAAGGCAGCAAACCAGCCAAGAAGCATAAACCCAACTTCAGCAAATGGCCTGGGGACAATTCCTGCACCAAAATATGTCATATTGCATAACAATGTTTATTTTAGTTTAATCACGCTGGAACTTCAAGAACAGATAAAGAAAAAACATCAAATATATTTACACAGAGCTGATCTCTCAATTTATAGTAAGTCCCTACAAAATGCTATGTTAAACCTCACGATTTTGTGGATTACTAGGGAACTGCATCAAACTGATCTCCTTTGCATGGCAGGGTGAAATTTAAGTGAAGCAAATAATATTAGCTAGGACTCATGAGTATCATACTCATTGCATCTTTCACATTTAAATCATGGCATGACATGCATAGATGGCTGAAGCACTGCAAGGCTGAGATAACCCACTTTGCAGCGATTAAGAGTTGGCTGGTTTTCCATCTGGCAAAAAAAGAAGAAAAAAAACCCCACATAAATGCCACTCTAGTACAACTACACACATCACCACCATCATCAGGAGTCGGTTTTGCCATTTCCTCGATCGTGATTACGCTGGCTCAATTGGATAGGCCAACTTTTGGGGTGGGATTTTCGAGACTGCCTAAGGGGTCAGGGAGACAAGACTTTCAAAGGGACTTCTGTGCCTAACTCCTTTAAGTGCTTTGGAAAATCCCACCCTGGAATATTGCACGCTTGCTTTGTCGTTAGCCACCGCCCTGTCAGTCAAAGCACTTCCTCAGCGTTTGGGGTTACTGGGAGTGATGATCTATGGAGCAGAGAAAGGAGCTTGATAATGGTGGTGGTTGGAGCTCCTTCACAAGAAAGGTGGCTCATCTGTACTTTAAAAAGGCAGTTTTCCATCAATTACCCATCTTACTCAGTGGTTTCCTGCAGCAGGCACTACTGGGCTGTCGAAAGTATTTCCCAGGATTATTGCACTGGTACAGCATTGCCCTTGCTGGAAATCACAGAGGTCTCTCTGGACCTCCCCACTTAAAAAAATTAAGATTCTGTTTAAAGGACACAAATATATCGCAGAAATGAGTCTTCATTGTGTTCACAGAAATATACGGACAGAAAGGGGGCTGCTGGGGATGATGAACACATTTTGGATCAAGCTTGTCTGAGTTGCAGCTCAGTTGTACCCTAGTGCAGGCCTAGTTGTACCCTGTGCCACTGCTGAGAACCACAGTGGATTTATCTGGAAAAGGGTGGAAAAATACAGGCAGGACTGGCCTGGCAGCAACCTGGCCAAGTGTCACCTTCACAGGGACATGAGAGAGAGGGGAGAGTGATGGAGGCTTCCCAGAGCCACCTGCAAAATCGTGAGAGCACCTGCATGGCTGGGATTGCTGCTGTTTTCTGGGCAAAGTAGAATTCGTACAACACCTCTGCACCCAGCCTGAGGCACTGACCCACAGCAGACCAGCACCAGCAGAAAAGAGCATGGCAGGGCCTCCACATGGCACCCAGGAGCCTCATCCAGATGGATACGTGGCACCTCCACACACCAGGCATGCAAAAATGTGTCTTCACCTTCATACCCAATGCTCCAGTTGAATAAAGGGGTGTAAAAGGAGGGATATCTTGAGAAGGGGATGTATTTGAAGGGATCAGAGGCTTGCAGGCCCTGCCCTGCCATGAGTGGACGTGGCTTTTGCTGCTTACCACCAGGGAGCCAACACACAGAAACTCATCTCCAGGTGAGCTGATGGCATGAGGCAGCCTGAGTTTTTAGCTCCAAGTATTATTTTAGCTCACAGGGTTTTTGCAAGCAGCTGGGGCAGAGCACTCCTGTGCCAGGGGACGCAAAGGGGTCGCAGATCACCGGCATGAGCAAAGGCCCTAAATTGTGAATGGGATGGTTTGGGTTGGAAGGGAACTTAGGGATCATCTCATTTCAGCCCCCTGGCGTGGGCAGGGACACCTCCCACTAGCCCAGGTGGCTCCAAGCCCCATCCGACCTGGCCTGGAACACTTTCAGGGATGGGGCAGCCACAGCTTCCCTGGGCACCCCTTGCCAGGGCCTCACCACTCTCACAAGGAAGAATTTCTTCCTAATATCTAAATCTAACCCTGCCCTCTATGAGTTTAAAGCCATTCCCCCTTGTCCTGTCACTCCATGCCCTTGTCAAAAGCCTTCCTGGAGATCCTTTTTAAATCAGGCCCCTTGAGATCAGTGGCTGTGGTGTCACACTGTAACTTCAGTGGGTTATGACTACCATGTACATCAACTCAGAAGTGGCACAAGTGCTGGGGGAGAAGAATTAATCACAGACTTAGAAAAACAAGAGATGTTTGGGTCAGTAAATACATACCCTCTTTCTGAAAAGCCGTGAGAGAACCCAGGGCACAACACAAGCGATGTAAAGCACTATTGTGTGCTGATTGCACAGACTGAGCCCACAGCAAAAAGCTCCCAACTTAGAGATCTGAGAGGGGAAAAAAAAATTAAGTTAAAATTCACAATTACTATTTACAAGTTTGCAAAAACATCCAGAGATCAGAAAGATTCAGCACAGCATCCTTACAGGAGAAAGGCAAATCCACCAGTGAGCACTGGTTAGTTGTAACACAGAACACAGGGTGGTTTTTTATTAGCTACAGGGAGATTTCAACTGTTCAACAGAAAACATTCTTTAAGAAGTGTCCAGTGAACAGCCATGCCTCCGTGCATACAGAGATCCCGTGTAGCACAAGCCCAATTCCTGAGCCCCAGCTCCAAAGGGGAGGCTGCCCAGCAGTTTATTCTGAATGACTTTTCAGAAATGCCCCAAAATGAAGCCATTATCTACAGAAATTTAGTTTTTTTAACAGGAATGATTTTTTTTTTCCTCTTTGTAAGGCACACAGGGCTAAAGTCAGGGCTGCACAAACTTCCTAAGCTAAGAGAATTAAATATCCATCATTAGTTTAAAGGCTCCAGCCTGTTCAGTGCCCAATCACCCTCTGGGGGAAGAACCTTTTCCTGATACCCAGCCTAAACCTCCCCTGCTTGTTTCATCCACTGGTGAGGGCAGTGTGGCAGATGCAAACACTTGCCTTGGTGTAGTGATGGGATCACCTTGTAGTTTTTAATGAACTGCTCAGCATTCCACGCTGGACGCCGCCTTGCCATGGGAACACCTTCCCATAGGTTCAGCAAAACCTCTGAGGGTTTCAGAGCTGCCTGGCAGGACTCAGAACCACCTCAGTAATTTTTCAAGTACACTGATGTACTCCAATATGATGTTTGTATGACCATCTGATTTATGAAAAGCACTGCAAGCTTGCTGTTGGCAGCCTGGCTTCTTCCAGGCGTGGGATGCCAGACACTCCAAAAAACCATTGGAACAAGCTCCTTAACTGCTTCTGAAAATCTAATTTTGAAAATCCCATTGGAAACCGGGCATGTGAAACATGGGAGAAGGTTGGAAAATGCCCAGCTCCATGTCTGTGGAGTTGAAGTTGCGGGGATCTTGGGACACTGCTCATTAGAAAATAAAAAAAAAAAAGATAAAAATCCAATGGTGAAACAAAGTGTCTGTAGCCATCGATAAAACATGTTATTTGAGAACTCACGAAGCTGAGTAAACTACCACTGCAGACTCCTGAAATTCTAGCCTAGCCCAACAAAAATCCCTTTATTCACACAATTTACAGGAGTCACAGCAGGCAAGTCTGTCAGAGGAAAAGAGATCAGATGTTCGGGCAAACAAAAGTAGAAAGAGAAGACTGCTGAGCAAAAATATCATTTGGCTGCCTAGTCTGTTTATAAAGTAGCAAATACAGCATGAAATTTAAAGTCTGTGTGTTTAACAATGCCATTATTTTAGGGGCACATTTAATTTAAAAAGAAGAACTGATTGAAAATTTGCTCGTTCCCGTTTTTTGAGTAGAAACCTGGGTTTCTGACTAGACGAAGTTTTCTGTAAAATAAATCTATTTATCCCAAAGAAAAACACCAGTTCTTAAAACAAAACCTTGAACACCCACAGCCTAGTTTGTGTCTTTGATGCAGAACAAACTAAAACATTTAGATGAAAATCATTTTGCTTTTCTTGCTTCCACCCTGTGGGTATTAAATAAACGCACTCCAAACCCATCCAACAGGTCCCAATTCAATCCTTAAGCAAAGTGGGCAGGTTTTTTTTCAAGGTTTGTCACTTCTGAACATCCAGGTAGGTCAGGGATGGACCCCACCCAGCACAGGTGCTGAACCAAGTCCCAAAATTTAGCCTTTTTACTCAAACACAACTAAATCAGCAGTAAACGACCAGGAGATTAAACAGACAGGTGATAACCAATTAAGAAAAAAAAAATGAACTATTCACTTTGCTTGAGATGTTTTTACCTTTGATCTCTCTTTTGCAGTGGTTGCCTCCTCAAAACGAGCAGTGAGAGCCATCAGCAGCCCCACAAACAGATTGTTTAAGCTGAAAACCTCCGCCGTGATGGACCACTGCCATGTTAGACGAGAAAATGAAAACACCCCCGCAGCAAGGATTCCTCCAGCATATGAGCCAGAAAGCCTGCAAACACAGATAACATGAAATCTTCTTTTCCAACAAAAAAAAAAGCCTACTTTATTGTCCTTCTTTTTTTTTTAATTTGTTTTTTTTTTTTTAATATACTGTAGCAGCAGCAATGAGTGCCACCCAGCACCCTGCCAAAACATTATATGGTTAAGATCTCCCTAATAATTTCTCTGCAAGGGATTGGGAAGAGCAGAGCCTGTTTGCCAGCCACCCAACACCAAAGAATCTGCTTCTTCTCGCCACGAAAACTTCCAGGATTGGATTTGGTTCAGAAATCCTGATGAGTGACAGCCCAGTGGTGCACCAAGCCAGGGAGTCACGGCTCTAACGGGATACTCTGGAGGAGATGCCAGCAAGGGTGCAGCCTTCAATTCATCCAGGAGCTGAATTAAGAGTGGATTAGAGCTATTCAGGATGGACAGCATTGGCAGGGCTTTCCTGGGGGGTGTTTGGTGTCCTGGGGGTGGGTGGGGATTGCAGCACCCGCAGTCCCACCAGGGTCAGGAGTGTGGGAAATGGGTGCCAGCTCCAGCAAGAGGGAGGGAGAGGGTGAAGCACCCACTGCTGGGATGGCTGTGAGCCCAAAAGCTGGTCATCTCCGTGACTCTCAGATGGGATTACGGCACACGTTCCCCACAGAGCCGCCTGCCCAGCTCAGCGGGACGCTGCAGCCAGCACGGGGAGCCCACGAGGTGGAACTCAGCCCAGGAAACCCATTCCACCACAGTGGCTCTTCCCACCCAGTCTCACTGCGAGCAGCTCTGGCCCTGCCTGTCTGGAAGTGCTCCCCTTTAGGAAGTCAACCTGAAAAGACGCCGTGCAGGGCACCACAACACGCTCAGTTCAGCCTCATCCAAAGACACAAATAGCTGTGGCTGTGGTCAAAGCTCCTCTCCAGAAATTCACCATTCCACTGTTAAGACTCAGCTAGTCTCTACCACATACTGGGTATTTTTCTAATTCCACCCCAGACAGGCACAATTCCATTTAGTCCAGACAATTCCAGCAGGTTTAAGCCAAAAATTACAAGCTACCCAACTTCTTCATTGAGCTACATGTGTGATTTCCATGTGAGATGAGGAAGCTCCTGATAGAGCACTCTCTACAAAGGCTCCTCTCTTTGGTTTGCCAGAGTATCTGAATCTATCTGGAAAACAGGACTGATGATTTTTATCTCCTTTGTGAAGTATTTTGAGATCTGCACCTGCAGGATGCAGCTGAAGGGTGAGAAGGGTGGAGTTAATACCGGGAAAAAGGGAAACAGCTCTGAGGCGTTCCAGGCCAAGCCCAGGGTGACACAGAGAGCTCAACATCAAGACTGTGGGAAGAAGTCTCAAAAAATCAATGGAATTAGGAAAACACCTAAAGAAAAATACCCGGAAAGGGCAGCAGGATGATGTGTAATTAAAAACCAACAGATTCCCCAATACACAAATCCACTTCATACTGTTCCTATGTTTTGACTAAACCATTTAAACAGTTCAAACTTTTAGTTATAAAGAAACAACTTCATAAATCCCTTTGAAATTCTTGCAGGGAGAGAAGGTAAAAAAAAGGTGAAACAACTTTTCCAAAAATCTTCTTCTGAAAAGCAGTATTTTAGGCAAATGTCCCAATCATTCACCAGTTCTCCCTGTCTTTCCCAGGAAAGACTCAAGTGTATCATGGGAGTTCAAATGAGATGAAAGAAATCTCATCCTCTTGATAAAAAGTCTCAAACCTGCGAGTCGAGTTTTATAAAATAAGGCTTAAGCAAAAGCCACTCAACCCCAAGCTTAAAGACTTATCCCAGCTGTGTGGGACAGAGGACATCTCTGCTCACCGAGCACTGCAGGGTCACCATCCCAAACCAAGCACAGCCCACAGACCTGTTTGTCCACAGAATCATAGAAACAATCATAGAATGGCTTAGGTTGGAAGGGAACTTAAAGATCAGCCAGTTCTGCCCCGTGGCACAGGCAGGGACACCTTCCGCTATCCCAGGGTGCTCCAAGCCCCATCCAACTCGGCCTTGGACACTTCCAGGGATCCAGGGGCAGCCACAGCTTCTCTGGGCACCCTGTGCTAGGGCCTCCCCACCCTCACAGCCAAGAATTCGCTCCCAATATCCCATCCATCCCTGCCCTCTGGCAGTGGGAAGCCATTCCCCCTTGTCCTGTCACTCCAAGCCCTCATCCAAGTCTCTCTTCATCTCTCTTGGAGCCCTTTTAGGTTTTGGAAGGGGCTCTAAGGATTCTCCCTGGAATCTTCTCCAGGCTGAACAACTTTCCCAGGAAACTCACGGACAAGCCAGGCTGCTGAGCCCGCTTTGTGACGGCCCATGGCATACATGGAGCACTAAGCTCCTCTAAGTACTACAGATGTCAAAAAACCAAACGGGAACGCGTTGCATTCTTGAAGAACATCAGGAAAACAGCTTTGGGAAGTGCAAGCTGGAGACCAACAGGTTCTGTTAGCAGCAGTGGAAATGATGGATTTGTGAGTTTGCTGATTCAGAGGAAACTCTCAAAAGTGGAAGCAGTCAGAGCAGGCATCTCCAGAGGAGGATGAAGAGCACCTGGCAGAAGAAATTCAACAATCTACGGTGCAGAGCAGCACCAGCAGGATGAGCAGAAATGAATCCCATGCAACTGTCAGCATGATTTTGGGGCAAATTAAATCACTGCTGCCTGCAGCTGGGGTAACATGGTTATACAGCTCCTTTTGATCAACGTGAGGGTCTCCACGCTCCTCTGCCTCTGCCACCCAGCAGCCTCTCGGAATTCTCCAGCACAGAGTGACAATGTGCCACATCTCTCCTGCCTCAAAGCCAAGATGACCTGGATGCCTTGATGGGGCTACCTGAAAACAGAGGCTAGATAAAATTAAGAGAATAAAAGCGGGTATTTATTGAAGGGCCTTCAACAAGGTACACTTGTGGGCAGACAGAGCCCTAGGGCTACACCCAAAATGGGCACTGGGTCACGGGTTTTTCACACTTTTATAAGTTTGGTCCATTTGCATATCAGGGTTAATTCTCCAATTACAATTTCAGGTAATGATGTCATTACCCCAAGTTTGTTCCCCCTTTTCAGAGGCTCAGTTTACATATTTCGGGGCCTAGGACAACAAGGTGTCCTTGAGCCTCAGGCCTAGAGAAGATTTGTTATGTCTAACCAGAATGGGAGAACAGTAGCTGGCAGGCTATGGAGTTTTAGAGTTACACACTAAAGCAGTACAGGATCTGAAAAATATAAAAGCTAAATCCTAAGGCATCAACCTCAAATGCACACATTGTCCAAGGAGGTGCCAAAAAACCTCAGGCATGGACAGCTCAGCCACCTACACCACTTTGGACCGAAGACCAGCCTCAAGGTGGAAAAGACACTGGTGGGTGTTCAGTGATGCAAGGCAGAGTGAGAGGAAAGAACTCTCCAGAAAAGGCACAAAAACGAGACTAGAACAGAGATGGGGAAAAAAATGAAAAAGCAAAGGGATGGGGCAGAGCTTTGAAACTGAGGTCAAGAAGCTTAAAGCCAAGAATTTTTTTCCCCATCCCTGGAAGTGTTCCAGGCCAGGTTGGACGGGGATTGCAGCAGCCTGGTCTAGTGGGAGGTGTCCCTGCCCATGGCAGGCAGGGTGGAACGGGATGATCTTTATGGTCCTTTCCAACCCAAACGATCCTGGGATTCTGTGAGTCTCTAAAAAGCACGACAAAATGTGCAGAGGAGGGCAGTGCAATCCACAACAGAAGATGTTGGTGACACGTCCCATAAGGAAGCAGGACATGAGGGAGCCAGAAGATAATGGCTGCTTTAATTACAGACACAGAGGGATTTTTGTGGTTAAGACAGAGTATTTTGTGGAAGAAGGTTAATGCAAGAGCTAAAGGTGACTCCCCCGTAACTCCAGCAAGAGCTCAACAACTCAGTGACCAATGTGGAGGCAGAGAGGGAACCAGACCAAGAGGCCACTGGTTGTGTGGAAGTTAAGAAGTTTTTCACGGCACGCAGTCACTTCCCTCACCAAAATCAAACACCAGGCCAGGCACTGACAATGCAAATATTTCCTGCAGGGAAGCCTTGCTGGACAAGAATGAAGCACAGTTCCTTTAGGCTCAGCCACCCAGCCTGGAGACCCACACTCTGCCATCCACACTGGCTGGAGGCTTCCCAGGTGTGCCATGGTTGGGAGAAGGAAACATTTGGGTTTTTTTCCTGGAAATACCTTCTAGTTGCTTAACACTGTCTTTCCTTTGGACTGCAGAGCAGAGAGCAGCAGAGATTTATCCTCACTCAACTTCTACTCGTGCTTCTGTCTTTGAACACTTTTTTCAAAGAGAGCTGAGGTGCTACGAAACACGGCAAAGCCACCCAACAGCTGAATCCTCGACTGGCCTCATGGAAAAGCAACATCTAGGAGGGCTTTATCCCAATGATTCTGGGGAGCAGGGAGGGTAAATAGCTGCTCCCCCAAATCCAGCTTGTTTCCCAAGTCTTTGGGCCCAGTATGAGAAAGAACAGCCCCAGCACACAGGAGTTAGCTCACGGAAGAAGAAGAGAATTGAAACCACGGCAAAAGTGGGAAAGTCTTCATGACCATCATCTGAAAACGCACTCAGAAGGGACAGAAAGAGTCATCAAAGGAGAGGTCACACAGTCCTTTGTGAGAGATACTTTCCCATGGCATCCCTAAACATAAAAGACTAAAAAAAAAATTATGATTTTGTTTTCCTTTTCAAGCACACAAGTGAAAGAATGTGCGACTAGGCCTCAGCTCCAAGGATGCAGCCAGTAGGAATTTGCCTTAATCAGAACTATTTTACCTGCAGGTTTTATTAAGGGTTTCGAGGAACATTTGGGAAAACTGAAATGAAATATTTTAACCTGGGTTTTTTTGCAATTACAGTTTTTAGTTTCTCATTTGCCCAAAATCACTAAAACACGCAAGTTTGCTAAATTTAAAATTTAAAATTTCCTCTAAGTTTTGTAAAACTTTCCTTCAGCCAAGGCTACAAGTCACATGCATTTAACAAAAAAACTTCACCAGCGTTCTGACTTTTCATTTTGAAAACAATGGCAGACATTTTATATTTAATAATTCCCCAAAAAGTATTAAATGATCGGCATAAAGCTATACACGGATGGGAACTGGAATTTAATTAAAATGTTTTAGTTAAATGCAATCTTCAGTGCACCGGATTCATTAAGAGAAGTAAGATAATTGCAACGGTTTATATTCGAAGCTGATGTATTTAACACTGGCAACACCTATCTGTACCTAGTGAAATAAGCTGATTATTTCTGCCTTCTCTTCCCTCCAAAACTTTATAGGCAGCAGATCTTAGCCTTGCATCTTTTTTTTTTTTCTCTTTT
>VXBT01002163.1:0-44955 GCA_013400235.1 Oriolus oriolus | reverse complement strand
GGGGGGAAGGAAGGAGTTGGGTAAAAAAATAGAATAAAATATAAAATAAAATAAAAATGAGCTGGCTTCACAATTACCAAGTCAGCCCATGCAGCCCTTCGCTATTGTACGAGTGGCATAAACCCCCCGGCGGCCTATCAGCTCCCTGGCAGGCAGGGGGCTGCGCTATTCAAAGCGAGAGATACAAGCTGCAGGGCAAAAACCTGGCAGCTCCCATCTGACCCCCCAATCCCCGGCTGGTGACAGCTCCAAGCTCCATGGCAAATTAGCCCTTCTCACATTACAATTGCAGGAGACAGATTCCATTAGCGGTATCTGAAATTGAGTGGAGAGCTGCTCCGTTATCAGACTTGACTCATAAGCGCCGCTATTAATCAGAGCTATGATAGCATTTATATATTTCAAGCTATCTGCCGCCGCTGTGATATTCTGCTACAAAGGGTTGATGGGACTTAGGGAAGGGAACAATGGAGCTTTCTGGGAAAAGCAGAGTAAATCAAGAAAGTCTGTGACTTCCGCACATTCTGAAGGGATTGCGGTTTACATAAATTTTCTCCCAATTGGAGATTGAGCTCTTCCTCATCTTACACATGGGATTTAGTTGTCACTCAATGGTAACAGCTGTGAAAAGGTGAAGCGGCCCACCGCTCAGAATATTGCCTCCGCTTTTAAAGCAATTAACCCATGAACAGGAGGATACCTGGTGATATCAAAGGGATTAAGCCAGGCAGTGCATTATTAACATTTCCTTGAACTAATTCTAACTCTGACTAGCTGTCAGAAAAGACTCTTCAGTCTTTTCTAAAAAAAAAAAGAGGTTTTTTTGCCCTGCTTTTTTTCTCCCCCCTTTTCAAAATGAAGCAGAGTTACTGCAGCCTCATGTGCCTACTTTAGAGCCAAATGCAAATGAACAGATTTGGCAGCGTCTTCAAACAGACTGAATTCGGCGCCGGTTTATTATGGGGACAAGTGCGAAAAAAAATATAAATAGATACGTGATCAATTAGCCAGAGGTCATGGTAGATTCTCTAAAAGTGAATTAGTACCTGAGTACATTCCTTTCTTCTCTCCCTCCTAAAACTTTGTAACTACTTCTCAGTAAGCACAGCTGCTTTCCAAACGCCCAAGATGTTCCTGCTGTGCCACAACAGAGATAATCTGCGATAATCTGTAATCTGGAAAAATCCAAACACGCCCTGTAAGGAGATTCCTCCTTCCCCAAAGCCCAAATTTCTCAGTTTCCCACTCTGGTTGAGTGGGCACTGGCTCCTCTCTCATCCTTTCATCTTGCCCAAGTCATGTCCACAAAAAAAGGGGTCAAACTGCTCGGTGATGAATCCTGCTCTGGCAAACCCATGCAGCCCAGGGACATGGAGTATTTCCTCACTCATCAGGGGCAGCAGACAACTCTTCCCAGCACTGGTCAGTTTTAAGGGAGCAGCAGCCATGAGGTCCCTCCGGGATGGCCATGAAGGTCACCCATCATCCTGGTCCTCCTTGGGGACCTTCCCACAAGAGCTCCAGGACACACTCCCTGGGAGCCAGAAAGCTCAGTGCCATCAAGAGGGTCAGGTGCCACTTCCAAAACATCCCGAGGATTTCAAAATGATGGAATCATTTTGATGATTTCATTATCCAACATGCCTAATTCTCCTTTTTGTTGGCAGTGGGAGAAGAGCTGGCTCTGGTCTTTATATACATCCACAGTTTGTTGCTTGGAAGGTTTAGTGGGCAGGGAATACATATATATATATATATATATATTAAAAATATGTAACATATAAAATATATGTATGTATAATGTCTTAGTCCCAAAGTGAATATGATACCCAGAACAACAAACCAAAGAGATGTGAACTGCTTAATTTAATGCAACATCTTCCCCCATTTCAAAACCCTGTGTCCAACTCAGCCAGAATAAAACTGGCAAAAACTTCCTACAAATACCCGGATAATGACACCACCTACCCTGCTACTTCCCCTGCAATAAAACAGCTTTGTGTATTTAGAAACCCCAAAACAGCCAAACTATGAAAGGTATACACTGAAAAAAAAAATGCACTTAGAGCAGGGGAAAGCTTCCTATTTCTCTTTGCAGCAGAGAATGCAAAGAATGCATCCCCTGCGCAGAAAATGACACTTTGGCAATCATATTATAAGAAGATAATTGGTTTACTTTGTAAACTTGCTATGCTTTGCCTCCCACAGTAAAACAAATAAATAGTTGTTTAAGGAAACAATCCTACAGCCGCACTCGATGAGTCCTAAAAACATAAAGCAGCTCCCCCCTCCTTCAAAGCAAAGATGAATTATTTGCCGCAGTTACAAGCAGTCCGAGAAAACTCTTTGTAAATGGCATTTTACGATAATTACAAGCAATTTATTAAGGCTGTGCAGAGGGGGGGGGGAAAATCCATACTTGAGAAGTAACTCAAAGGAGCAAACGGCTCGTTCAGCGATAGTCTGGATTACTGACAAAAGGGCTTTCTGCATCAATGTGCTTCGACATAATTTTGCTTCGAGAAGAACAACCCAGGCTTAAAAAAAAATAATGTAATTAAATGAATAATATCATACATCGTAATATAATAAAATTAATAAACAGAGATGATGCGGCGGCTGCTTCCTATCGACCCCAGCGCTGCCTGCGCAGAGCATCCCGCCAGCCATCACCTGGCAGAGGAGAAATCTGCTCAAGGAATAAATTCCGCCCTAATCCCGCACGTGCCACAACGTCCCAAACACCACCGAGGGAACCACGACTCTTTTCCTTAAGCAAAAAAATCATCCCGACCTGCCAAGGAATAAACTCCGGGAAATTACTCAAACAAAAAGAATCAATGGGGAAATTAATAAAAATTAAAAAAAAAAAAAAAAAAAAAAAAAAAAAAAAAAGAGAGATTTACTGTAGGGGGATGCTGGGAGGGCGAGGGTAAACAGCAACCCTGCCCGGCTCGAGGGGAGAAAAGAAAGGTTTTAGAGGTTAAGTTCAGGTCAGACGACAAATGAAATTGTAACAACCCAAGTGACACTGTATAATGTCTTCTTCACTCGATCAATAGGGCAGCGTCAGCCCCATTTCCATAGAGATGGCTTCCTCCCCGCTGAAGGGTGGCTATTGTTTGAGCAGGCAGATTTGCCACTTGAACCGTGTTGCTCCCGAAGGATGTGTACTTCATCAATTATTTGTACTCCTAACATCTACATATTTTCATATTAACATCCACGTTTCACACGGCGAGAGGAGCAGGTGCTGATTTTTCCGCTGGCACCTCGTAGGGGTCACCCCATCAGATAATTTTAGTCCCTTTGTGAGGACGGACAAGCCCACAAAGCAGACAGCACCAGTGAACACTTTTTAATTTTTTTCTTTTAAAAGTAAATTAAAAAGCAATTTTTTTTTTTTTGCAAAATGAATGTCACAAAAAATAAATCAGTTTTAAGATGCTTGAAAGGAAAAATATAACATTGTCATCTGGAAATAAAACTGACCTTACAATTATTTTCCAAAAACCAAAAAAATCAATCGCTACTAGGCTGAATAACTGATCCTGTCATTATCTATGAAATAATTTCTGTAAGTCCTACTAGTTTTTATCATCTCTCGTTTCCAGGTTTTCCGTTCCTTCGTGCAAATTTTAAATTTGAGAGAAGCGACGTCTTCCAAATCCAATTAAACAACAACGAAACACCTAAACCTTCAGAAGTGCTAAAGCAATCCCCAAAATAATTCTCAAATGTAGCCTGTCATTTCTCTCCTGTACCCTTATTTCTCTAAGGGAACGACTGCATCGTTTCCAAAGCACAGAGCGGGCACCCAAGGAACTGTCACACCGCGGTTCAAACTAAATACTGGGCAAGATCATCCCATGAACCGCAATAATGGGAATAACCATCATTAGAAAATAAATCAGAACCCAATATTGAAAACCTTTAGCAACTCCATGCAGGAGTTTTTAACAGAATGGAGTTGTGCTCTGACGCTGCGCCGGGTGCTGCGCACGGGAGGGCAGCGCCACTTCCAGCTTCCCAAATAGGCTGTGAAATACAGGATATTAAATTAAATAACGCCGACTTAATTACATATATTACCCACCAGTGAAAGCAATCACTTTAAATGCCTACAGAAATACTTAGGAACTACTTAAGCAATTCCAGTAGGTGTGCTTTGGAGCTGATGCTACGTGCAAGGTGATGTGCAAAAAAGCAACTTCTCTTCAGCAGAGGAAGAAGCACCCAGGCAGATGGACCCTGCAGAACAAAGTTTAAGTGAGCTCAGGGCTCTCAGGCTGTGCAGAATCTGCCCCCCGCCACCTCCCCATTTATTCCTGCTTTTATTTCTAGGCTGCTTTCACTCCCTGGGAAGGTTTCCCTGAGGGGTGGCTCTGGAAACGGGTGGGAGAAAAGGGCTTTTGTCAAAATAATCCCTGTCGGGAAGCGCCCCGTCTCATCCTGAAGCGCCCCGATACCATTTGCAGCCTCAAAACGTGCCCTATTTTCCCTGCAAAAGAACATCAGAAATTGTTTATACGGGTTGCCATAATCCTCTCAAATATGGGTCAGGCTGAGGTTAAGAGCAGCCAGAACTTGCACATCAAAGACGAGCAGGGTTAACAAAAACCCCACGACCACGTGCGCATCCCGTTTGTTCCCTGTCCTCCCAAGGTTAGAGGTCCAAGGAGAAGGCTCCGGACATCCCCCCCAGCCCGGAGCCACTCCAGGGAAAGGCAGGGATGCTCTCCCTGGTCCTTGGGTACCACGGGCAGGCAACTGCCCATCCGCCTCCGCCGGGAGCTGCAATTAAACCAAGTTCACGGTTTCCCGATAGGTGAAGCTCATCCTGTTAATTTAAACAGACCATCTGCATCTTTCGAGAACGACAAACTTCATTAGTTCTGGTTAGTTAAACCGAGCGGTGATTTGTGATAATGAGCCTGAACAACCTGTCACGGCTGGGCAAGGGAAAGGGCGCACTTTTTATTATTGCTATTATTATTATTTAACAGAAAAGAAAGGGGGGAAAAATAAAGAGGGGGGGAGGCTTTTGTGCGGGAAAGAAGGTCAAATTCAGATTAAGTTGCTGTTAGGTTAATCAGAGGAACTAATTAGGGAAGGAGGGGGAGAGGGAGATGCCGGTCCGAAGGCCAGTGGGGAGCAGAGGGAGCCTTCAGGAACGTCGCGAGCCGCCGGGGAAGCATCACGAAGCCAAGGAAAAAGCAGCCCCGAGGACTTTACCTGAAAACCGTGTAAAAAAGCAAAGAGGCGGCAGCTGCTCCCACCAAGCCGCAGAGGAGATTGACTCGGAAGGCGGGGGAGCCGCCGGGCAGCCCTGTGGCCACTTTGGCCAGCAGCGTGAACAGGGGGTAGCCGGGAGGGTGGGCGACCTACGGACAGAGCGACACGGGGTTGGAAAGGGGGGAAAGGCTGGGAATGGGAGCGGAGCGGCGCAGCCCCGAGCGGCTCCTCTCCCCGAGCCACCCTCGGTACCCAGCCCAGCCCCACAGATGATTTCTCCCTCCGTGGATCCCGCTCCACGCCTCGCCCAGAATAATGAGGCGGCGAGGAAAAGGAGGTGCCACGTTTCATCAGCGTGCCTTAAAGGGCTCCTTGTTTGGGTTCACAGTATATTAGGGTCATTCAAAAGCCTGTTGTTTTTTTCGTTTTTTTTTTTTTCTTGTTTTTTTTTTTTGTTTTTTTTTTTTTTTTTTTTTTTTAAAAAAAAAGAGCTCCCCCACTTTTTTTTTTTTTTTTTTAAAAAAAAGCAGCTCCTCAACTATTTTATTGGTTAGCAAGTTGAAAGACCACACTGCTATCGGATTACCACCGCGCTGACAGTCCTAAGGTCTTGCCTAAAGGGATCATGCACCATAATAAAGTTTATTAAATAATAAAACTTATTAAAATTGTTAACCCGATTTATTTTATTCTCCCCAGCTTATACAAAATTTGGGTTGATAATAAGCCAGCTACTGTATATACAGTAAAGCCTTTGCTTTATAATTTAGTTTAATTGGATTTAAAACTTGAAGTAAATTGTCGCGTGCTGTACTTATAAGTTAGTAAAAACTGTGGTTTGAAAATAAATTAATCTACTTTACTCCATGCTTAATTAAACTTCCTTAATTCCTAAAACTGTTAATGAGAGCATTGATTAAACAATAAAACTAATACTTACTCCAAGCTCATATGCGGCTGTGATCAGCTCCCCTGTGAAAAAATAATGTAAAACCAATAATTACTATTAGGAAATGACACTCCTCCAAAGTTTTCAAAATCCAAATGCTTGCATTGGGGTTTTGCATTAATTTGACTGGATAAAACTGTAAATCTGTGGAGATTTAACAGCATGAAATTTTCTAAGAATATTTTCTCCCTCTGATGTCACTGCACAAAATATCTTTTGTATGTTTTCGCGAGACTTTTATGAACAGATAAGTGAAAATATAGGTAGGCTCGGGCAAAGAATGGCCTGAGATACTCAAAATGCAGACGTTTGTGTGTGCGTATTTTTAATTTAAAACCATCTGACTCAATAAGTTTCAAGCACTACAGTCTGCAACGCTTAAGCTGCATTGTCTGTTCAACAAGCCAGTTGTTTCTCATAAAAAAAAAAAAACCAACAAAATAACCCCCAACACAAAACCAGAGCTTTACAGTTTTTAAAGAGGAAAAACATAATCACTGATCGTGCAAATCTGCATCCATTTATCTGGGAATGCTGCTCTCCCTCGATGCTAAAGCAATTCTGCTTCATAGGTAACTCTTTTACCTGTCAGTGGATGCTGTACCAAGCTCCCGTTAGAAACACCATTTAGATTTTGCATTTTTTTTTGTATTTTATGCCAGGACAAATAACTGCCACAGAAACACCCACGTTAGCAGAATAGTTGGCATTTTTAGAGCACTCAACACTGGGGCATTTTGCAGCAAACACTCCCGAACAACATACACTGATTATATTCAATAAGCACAACACGTTCAGGGACGAACAAAATTAAAAATTACAGCTGGTTTTCCTTCTTTCCCTCAAATTTCATAATCCAATTTTACTGGTCCTGCTAATTTTGCAAGTTCCAAGGTCGTGGCAGCTTTGTCCTGTCGTTAGATGGGAAAAACCCAAACAAAGGGCGCTGCTGGCTTAAAATGCTAAATTAACAATATTTTAAATTTCTGTACAATCACATCCTCACCACGCCACGCAAAGGAGGGGGGTTGTACAAATGGCAGCTTTAAATCCTGACACCACCAGTAAATGGTGCATTTCGAAAGGAAGATACAAGTCAACCCATGGCAACTGCTGCAGAATCAGAGCTGTGGCCCGGCAGTGACTGGGGCCAAACCTGCCACGTCCTGCACCAAATTCTCTCAGACATGGAGTTTCCTGCACTTGAAAACACTGGCTACTCTTATTTTTAGGAAGATTTCACCCTATTGCAAGACAGCCCCCCCAAAAGCAGATGTGATAGGAAAACCACACATCCCAGTTCTGAGCCCTTCAGCGTTCAGCAGCTCCAACATTTCCAGGCTGGGAAGGGACCAATCCTCCTGCACGCAGCAAAGGATGATGATAATAAAGGAAACCCTAAATTTGGCACTCTGGGGGTTCCCCAGTGCAGCAGCTGGTGATGCCCATCACCCATCACATCCCAGGGATGCTGCTCCCAAGCCAGGCTTGGATTTACCTCCACTGAAGTCCTTCTGGGATGCAGCAATGCATCTAAAACAGCTAAAGTTCATTCATGTTGCTGTGACATTCATATCAAGAATAACCCCAAAGAAATACAGCCACAAATCAACCAGGAAGCTGCAAAAATTACATAAATAAAACACTGGTGGAGGCCAAGCTTTGAAATACAACAGCACAACTTTGCCTTGTAAGAATTAAGGGAAAAAAAAAAAAAAAAAAAGCAAGGAAACCTGCAGAAAACAAGCTCCCNNNACTTTGAAATACAACAGCACAAGTTTGCCTTGTAAGAATTAAGGGAAAAAAAAAAAAAAAAGCAAGGAGACCTGCAGAAAACAAGCTCCCAGGCAGCAGGCCTGCTGAATTCCACTGGGAAAATCAAAATAAGTACATAACACCCACTACTCTGGACAAGGTTAATCCTCCATCTCCCACCCACACACCTGAGCATCCCTTACAGCCTCCAAGGGCTGGAGGAGTGAGGAGCACTAATGTTAAATAACAAAACACACAGAGGAAGAACTACAGCACCCACAAACTTGGTTTGAATGTATTTCTCGTGAGGCAGAATGACCCGTGGCACCTTCAGACTCTGTCTCAAACTGAAGAGTTCATTCCCTCCAGCTCCACAGGGCCAGGAGATGGACTCAATGATCCTCATGGGTCCCTTTTAACTCAGAATATTCTATGATTCCTGATGTAAACACGTTTCTGATTGCCCAGCCTGACTCCCCCATAAAGGTGTTCAGGCCCAGTGCTGCCTGAACTCTGATTTATGCCCAGCAACGTTCAGAGCTGATGTTTGAAACATCACAGGGAACATTTGGTTGGTTTCTTTTTTTTTCTTTTAACTTTATTTGATCCCTTTTTAAGCTGTTTTAACATCTGTGGATGTTTCTGAATTATAATTCATTCGCCCCCTATTATTCTCTCATTCATTTCTTTATTCTAACACGAAGTGACACGAGCGAGCTGCCAGTGGAAATACCGACTGCGTTTGACACTTTTGGATTACTGCAAACTTTGGGAACAATTAAAAACAACGATAGCTTAAAAAATAAAATAAAATACTAGGCTCCCTGCCTGAAAGCAGATACAGCAAATCCTTAAGCAGCTCTTTACCCACACAAGTAGTCTCAGGTTTTTTGGCGGCACAAGTTTAAGCTCTGTGCTCAGGCACAGGCAAATTAAACACCTCGAGCAGGGCCATGCACAGACTCCAGCTGGAGCATTCCATGCTCAAGCCATGAGAAACCAGGGGAATAATACCCAAGAAAGTCCTGACAGTGTGATGGGACACAGTGCTGGCTGGGACAGGCACAAGGGGACAGCAGGGATGAGCCTGTCTCTGCTCAGTCCCAGTGAACACACAGAAGCCAGGCAGCAGATCCAGAAGAAAATTTTTAAAAAAATTAATAAAATAAGGAGAGACAAGGAGTGAGGTCACAGGGCTGGTCAGGGGACACTGTCCTGAGAGATTTCCTCTGACAGAACCCCCTCTAACATGGGTTGTTCCGAGCCTGTTAAAGCACCCAGACCCCACTCCTGGGGCCTTTCGCCGCTTGCACCCCGTTTGTGGCACAGCCCCAGTTGGTGTCCTTGATATCTCTGGCCAAAGTAACTGGCAGAGGAGTGGTGCACAAAGAACCAGGATGCCTTTGGAAATTAAGGAAGGACCAACCCCCCTTCTGCTTCCAAAATGGGATAAAACAACCACAATAACCAATGGAAAGCGGGGTGAACCCATGTGCTGTTTGGTTGCTCGCCCTGTCGACTGGGATAATTCACATCAAACAAAAAATTAATCCCAGCATTCATCATCAGGAGAACCTGCATCCCTCTCTGCAAAGGCTGCTAATGGTTATTTGCATCCCAGAGGGAAAACCCAGCCTCAACCACAACTAAAAACCAGGTTCCTGAGCCTTTGTGTAACATGAACAGCTCAGAGCACAGGGTGCTTTCCACAGACAAAAAAAAGACAAAAATGACAATAAAAGACAAAATGGTAACAACTGGAAACATAACAATCATGACATATTAATTGATACACCCAGAAGGAGCAAACCCAGCCCTTTTAGTAACTCGGGAGTAGAAGCCAAAGCCATCAGGATGCACAGGGCCAGCCTGGCCAGTGTCTCCCTCCACACATCCTCAGCCTGTAAAATACACACATCCACTAAAAGGCCATTTATTTAGAAGGAATTTCATGCACAGCTTGGACTTGAAACCACTGATGGCCAGGAGGCACAAAGTGAAACACAGCCACTGAACACTGTTCTGGGATGACAAAGAAAGAAAGCATCCTGGACACTTGTTCCATGAAAAAAAAATTACCAACACATTCCCAAGAAAATCCAAGCCCTCTTATCCCCAAACTACAGCTGTATAAACAATGCAAAACCAAAGTATTTTTAAAGCAAGAACAGCTTAAATCAGTAAAACCACTGCAGGACCAAACAGGAGAACTCTGTCCCGCCTGTGGGATCAGCAGTGCCACACACAAAAACTCAGAGTCTGACACTGTCAGGAAGCTGCACTTCCAGACAGGCACATCCAAAGATTTCCCTGCGGCACAGGCCAGGGCAAGTGACGGCCCAAGCAGTGACGGCACATCTGGCAGGAGGGCACATCTGTCTCCAGCCGTCCCCAGGGCCCCTGGCTAAATCCTTCACTGAAAGGCTCAAATACAGGCAAACTATTATGGGGTGGCCCGAGGGCACCAGCCCCAGGGGGGACCTTGCTGTGCTGACCCCACTGGGCAATCGCCCTGGCCCTGAGGGGTGCACAGCCCCATGCAGGGTGTCCCTGCTGCACCCACCTGCGGGGCCAGTGCTGCTATGGGGAGCTTTAAATGCATGCACCACAGTGGGGTGAGCACCCCAAAAGTGGCTGTACTGCACCCGAGACTACGGGGAGCTAATGGGATCAGCAGCCCTATGGGGTGACAGCAGTGCACCCATCCCTAAGGGGGAGAAACCCTACGGTGCGACAGCAGCCACGTGGGGGTGACAGCAATGCCCTGTAGGATGAGCATCCTCTTGGGGTGACAGCAACCCTCTGGAGTGTCGCTGATGCCCCAGTCCCTATAGTGTAACAGCAGCCGTATGGGGTGACAATGAAGTACCAGCCCCTACAGGATGAGCATTCCTATGGGATGACAGCCAGCCTAATGGGGTGACAGCAATGCACCACTCCCTCTGGAGCGAGCAACTCTCCAGGATGACACCCCTATGGGGTGACACCAACCCTCCAGGGGTGACATCAATGCACCAGCTCCTCTGGACTAAGCAACCCTATAGGGGTGACACTGATGCAAGAGTTCCTGCGGGGTGACAGCAACCTCATGGGCTGACAAGAACGCACCAGTCCCTAAGGGCTCATCCCCCCACGCCCCCGCCGAAGGCTGACGGCGATGCACCAGCAGCTACGAGGGCCCCCACCCTCGCCGCTGGGGTGACCCGGTACGTTACCCGCATCCCCGCCGGGCAAGGAGGGCGGCAGCGTGGCTGTGTAGAGAGCAGCCACGGCAGCGCCCAGGGCCCCGGCGGCTCCTCCCGCCCCGTTTCCTATCCCGATCCCGATCCCGGTCCCGGTCCCGGTCCCGGTCCCGGTCCCGGTCCCGGCCCCCGCGCCCATGTGCGCCGCCACCTTCCGGGTTCGGCCGCGCGGGGCGGGAGGGCTGTGCCATCCACGGCCCGGAGGGGGGTGCATCCCTGTCCCGCTCGCCTTCTCTCTCTCCCCAGACCATCTTCCGGGGGTTTTACTATCTACAACTCTCAGCCAGAGGACAGAGAAAGCCGCGAACCCGGTGAAGCGATTCAGCGCGGCCTCCCGCTCTGTTCTATCCCCCCCTGATGAGAGGAGTTGGTACAGCCGGGGGGCGTGGCGGACGGTGAGTGCGGCGGGGCTGCCGGGCGGGACCAACGCTCGCGGGGGGGCGACGGGGCGAAACCACCGCGGAGATGCGGTGGGGAGGAGGGGACCGGAGCGCATCCCGCCTCTCCCTTGCTACCGGGATCGTCCCTTCAGGACGAGGTTTTTTAAGGATCAGCACCTTCTGACCGCTCTCAGCCACGTCAAACCCCTCCTCGGACAGTGGGAGCAGGCTGCAGCCCCACCACCACAACCCCAGCGTGCCCGTACACAGATAATAAAGATTTAACCCCTGGATGAGGTGGCACAAGATGCTGGTGAAGGAAAAGATTGAAGGTGTCAGCGCACGGAATATTAAAAGCAGCGATTCCCGCTGCGGGAAGTAGTTAAGGAAGGCAAATAGCATCCCGAGACCTATCGATAGAGGACTAGAAAAACATCCGTGGAAATCATTATGGGATTGTACGAAAGAGCGGCGAGGCCATACCTGGAGAATTGAGACAGATTAAAGAGAGGCTTTTGAATACAAATGAAAAAGGTATAGAAGAGGGTAACGAGGATAATAAACAGCCTTATGGATTAGATCTAAGTGGAGACGTTAGAAAATTAGGTTTGCATTTATTAAGGAAAAAAGAGCAGGATTAAGGGCTGACACAACTGAGGAAACGCACGTCGTGTTCTGGGGGCTGGAGAAGCTGCTGCCAAAGGGCCCTGCTGAAACAGCAGCACAAAACCTCTGAAAGGTGAAACCAAGGAAGGCGCTGAGGGAATTCTGAGGTCCCCAGCACGGGAGGGACATCAACCTGTTGGAGCGAGTCCAGAGGAGGGCACCGAGGTGGTTTGAGGGATGGAGCCTCTCTGCTGTGAGGAAAGGCTGACAGAGTTGGGGTTGTTCAGCCTGGAAAAGAGGAGGCTTTGGGGTGACCTCATTGTGGCCTTGCAGTACCTGAAGGGGCTCCAAGGGAGCTGGAGTGGGACTTTCTACAAGACCATGGAGTGACAGCGATGCTTTAGGTTTTTACTCTTACATTTTTCAAAATTCTGCATTCCCAGTGTGTGACTCTGAGCTGCCTTGCAGCCTGTCAGCTGCTGCTCTCTCATGCTCACACAGACATAACAAAGCCTCTCCAGGCCTGCTCTGCAAGGACACCCAGCCCGTCCCAGGCCCAAAATGTGTAACCCAGCACCTTGAGAAGGGGGGCGAGCTGAGGGGCAGTTCCATCATTAGCTAAAGGTTAATTGGCCAATTTATGCTGATCTGCAAATGGACCAAACCTGTAACAGTGTGAAGAACTCGTGACTCGGGGTCCATCTCGGGTGCAGCCTTTGGCCTGCCCAGGGTGTGCCTCTGGAGGCCTTTCCAATAAGTATCCACCTTTATTCCCTTACCCTGTCTAGTCTCTGTTTCCAGGTTGGCCTTTTAGGCATCAATAGGACAAGAGGGAATTGCTTCAAACTGAAAGAGAGTAGGTTTAGATGGGATATTGGGAAGAAATTCTTCTCTGAGAGGGGGTGGGGAGGCCCTGGCACAGGGTGCCCAGAGAAGCTGTGGCTGCCCCATCCCTGGCAGTGTCCAAGGCCAGGCTGGACAGGGCTTGGAGCAACCTGGGATAGTGGAAGGTGTCCCTGCCCATGGCAGGGGGTGGAATGAGATAGGCTTTAAGGCTCCTTCCAACCCAAACCATCAATGATTTTATCAATTTTGGGAAGCTCTGTGCACTCGGCTGGGCTGTACAGAAAAGCTGAAGTTTCGACCCACTCAGAAGCCACTGGGGCTGCCTGAAGGAACTGGTGCTTGAGGGTGTGAGCACTGCCCGGAGAATGGCTGGGCCCAGTGGCTGCCTCCCATCCCAAAGGGAACCTCCCAGCTCCGTGGTGACCAAGAGCTTCCACGGAGTCAACTCCTTGGCAGGTCTCTGCCGCTGTTGGCTGAGGTTCATCGGGGAGAGGAAAAAGACATGTTCCAATCCTCCGCCAGCCATTGTCACTATGGAAATGAGCGGGGTCATTGTTCCCGCACCCGTTGGGGCTCCTAAAATGTAATTTTAGCAGCAAAGTACGCAGCCTGTGTGTGAAAGCAGGCTGGTGGCGAGGCTCTTTATCCGGAGTGTGGCTTTTTTCTTTGCCGTATTTTTCCTTCTTTGTGTTTCCCTTGGAAAAGGCATCCAAAGACAAATGTTAACCGTGGCTGATTACAATTATATTGATGGGGGAGGTAGCAATTTACAGGCAAATATCGGAACGTGGAAGAATGGCTGGTAATAATAGGGTGAGGACAAACTGTTCTTTAATTGTCCTGCAAGTTGTTTTATATCTTTGTCATGCAGAAACTGGAACTTTTAGGGTGCCAGTGACAAAGTACTTTGCTGTAATGTGGTAGGGCAGGCTCACAGCAGCCTTTATCTTACTGAATAACTACCACCATTTCAAAGGCTGGGATTACAGGCACACTTTATGTTGAAAAGGGGAATTTACATGTTTCTTCTGTAAGCAGAAATCTATTAATTCGTGAGATTTGCCTCCCCTTTCTTAATCAGCCATGACCCAGGGGTCCAACCAAGACAGGAAGGATGAGCAAACCTCCTTTTTTTGGTTTTTTGGAGACAGGTAAGGTATTTTTTGGCCGTTTTCACCCACGCTCTGGAAGCTGGGAGTTGTCCAAACCCAAGTTAGATTCACCTCACCGCAGAGTGCCCCTCCAGGCTTTCTCAAAGCCTTGAGTATGTTCTCAGAAGCAATTAAAAAAAAAAAAAAAGTATTACTTGGAAAAAAAAAATCCACTGGAGCAAGTGGAAAGCATTTGAAAGACAGCCTCGTGCTACACAGAGTGATTTATTAAAAAAAAAATCCCTGGAACTTGTAGCACGAGAGCATACTCTAGTGGCAACCGAGCAAAGAAAGTGCTCTGGTTTGTGCAGTGTCTTGATGAAAAGACACCTCCCACCTTTCCTCGGGAGGCTTTTTCTCTCCTATCTCCTCCAGCTCCACGCTCAGTGCTCAGCCCGACAGGAAATACCCAAGGCAGGCAGAGAAAATAAACAGGAACTCCTACAAGTAATTTTAAAAACACAGCTTGGGAACGTATCTCCCCAAAATGACTGTGTACTTAGAGAGCTGTCTTTTTACCAGGCTCTGTTGCAGATTTTCTCCTGAGAGACACAGTTTAGAGGAGGCAGGAGATAGGAAAAAGGAGAATAATACTTAAAGCAAATTCTATTCACCCATGGCAGTGTCATTACAAACTTGAATGAGCACAGTTATTGCAAATAAATAAAAACAATAGACCAGAACCAGTTTTACATAAGAAAATACTGAAATACTGTTCAATTAGTCCTAAGCTTTAGTTAAACCTTTTCTTTTGCCCATCAGGTGATAAGGTTAATACAGAAAGCACTCAACTGCTGTACTTGTGTAACAACAGTCAGCACCCATTTAATGAACTTACACATACACACGTTTAGCAAAGCTTCAATATTGTCAGCGCTGGGCTGGCACGGAATTTTAATGGCAAAGTGGCCAGCCCGGGCTTCATTCTAAACAATTTCCCCTGCAAGGAGAGCAGGTCCTCGTGGGGACTACCAACAATACAAACAAGCACAGCTCCTGTATTTAAACACAAAGTTTGGCAGAATTTCCACTGATGATATATATGGGGCCGCCCGCAAAGCACAAAAAAGGAGGTTGTGCTGCTTTTATTTGTTCTTAAGTTGCTTGAATAAGCTGCTTTTTATGACTTGCTTGTTGAGGGGGGCAAGACCGGGCTGCCGTTTCCCAGTTACAGCAACATGGCTGCGGCAGATGTGGTGCAGAGGGAGCTTCCACGGGGAATAAAGTGGAGTAAAAGCACACCCAGTCCAGGGAGTGATGCCTAAAAAAGCCAACCTGGAAACAGAGTCCAGACAGGGGTAAGGGAATAAAGGTGGATATTTATTGGAAAGGCCTTCAGAGGCACACCCTGGGCAGGCCAAAGGCTGCACCCGAGATGGACCCCAAGTCACGAGTTCTTCACACTGTTATAGGTTTGGTCCATTTGCAGATCAGCATAAATTCGCCAATTAAACTTTAGCTAATGATGTAATTTCCCTCACCTTGCCCCCCCTTCTCAAGGTGCTGGGTTACACATTTTGGGCCTAGGACGGTCTGGGTATCCTTGAAGAACAGGCCTGGAGAGGCTTTGTTGTGTCTATCTTAGCATGCACCTAACAGGCTACAAACAGATCAGAGTTACACACTGGGAATATAGAGAATACAGAATTTGAAAAATATGAAAGCTAAAACCTAAGGCGTCAGGAGCATCCTGTTGTCCGTGGCCATGGGGTTCCCTCTGCCCCATCCTGCAAAAGCACATTTTCAAGGTATGTCCAGCAGTCAAGGACACGCTTGGATGTGTTTGGTCACCCAAAGCACGTGGGGACCTCTGTGCTGGCTCCTTGTGTTCTCCCTGGCCATCCAAGGGACCCGGATTCACGCGCTGCACATCCGCCTCGTGAACCCCTCAGAATTCAAAAGGAAGCTGAAGATCCCCCAGGTGAGAAGGGGTCAGAGGTCTGGGAGAAGACATGGGCTCAGTTCCATGGGAAAACAGACTTGGTCCCACTGCTGCAGGACAGCTTGTTCTTTGTTTCAAAGCTCAGCTTCGTTTTATTCCCCAAACAGGAAAATGGACTGAGCTGATTTCCCCAGGCAGATCTTGTTTCCCACCGTTTTGCACCTTTGTCAGAAAGGCTTTATTGACTTGTAGAAGACTCCAGTCTCTTCCTCCCCCAGTCTCAGTGGCCTCCCAGCTGATTTTCTGTCACACCGAGCAGTCACAGATCCCATTTGTCTCAGCTGGTTTTCCCAGAACTCTGACAATTCATCTCTATGTTTTCACACCTGATTTCCTTAGACTAATATTATTTATTTATCCTCATGCCTTATTGGCAGACTCAGGTCTGGTGCCTGACCTGCACAGTGACTCCACCACCTTCTCACAGACCATCTTCTCTGGCTGCTGCACCACTTCAGGGCCTTGATCCCTTCATCCCTGGGCTGCTCCATTGCTCTCTGGTAAGTGTTTGGAAAAAGGGAACATTTTTTAATAATTTGCACACTTTCATCCTTCTTTTAATTACAGATGTAGGACATCAATTTCCAGCTCGTACCTTGGTGGCCAAACTCACAGCCTGGCCCAAGAAATGCCTACACACAGCATGTGGCTGAAAATCTGCACCAGCAGTTCAGGAGCCTCCAGGGTTTAAAACTCTGATTTCTTCACCTGTGCTCACAGGTCCAGTAAAACTCATCAAGGAACTCATTTAGGTAAGAATTTTTCACATTCCATCTGTCCTCTCTGTTTCATTCCTATTTTTTTAAGCTTCAATCAGAATTGTGTCAGCTGAGGATGATGCTCAGGGAATTTGCATGAAGAATGTCGAACAGGACAGGACACCCTCCAAAACTGCTCTCTTTAGCTGGTTTAACCTGTGTTTTACTACCTGGCCCTGCCATATCTTTGTTGTGTTCCTCCACTGAACAAGTCCTTGGTGCTGCTACTGGTGGTTAAGCTACCCCAGGTTGTCTTTTATTCCAGTTGGAAATTGATGCAGCTCCAGAGTCAGTCCAAAAACCAGTGTTCTCCCACAAGGTTTTTGTATTAATCTCATCTGGTAAGATTGTAATAGGAACCTTTTCTCCTTCAAGCTGTTCTGCATAGATGAGGTCGCAGACAAGGACTGTGGTGTGTTGATACATGGCCAAAATGAACTTGTGAAGCTGCTGAGCAGCAGGTAGTGTTGGAATAGAGGAGAGATGGTGGACTTGCCCCATCCCTGGAAGTGTCCAAGGCCAGGTTGGAAAGGGCTTGGAGCAACCTGGTCTAGTGGAAGGTGTCCCTGCCATGGCATGGGGTGGAATGAGATGATCTTTAAGGTCCCTTCCAACCCAAACTATTCTGTGATTCCATGATTCCCATTTCCCTGTGTCCAAGCAGCCCTGTTGATGGCCCTCTAACCTCTGCTAGAGGTGTGCCAGCATGCAGGACGTGCCATTTTGTGGATAGTTCATGTTACCTGGAGAGCTCCAGTGTAATAAATCCAAGTTTTGGAGGGGAGACAGTTGGGAGGTTAATCCATGGACAGGATTTTGAGTTAGGCTGAGTGGGCTGGTTTGCTTTTCCCAGGCTGATCTGTGGCTCAGCCCCCTTAGTCCCTGTCCCAGTGGGTGGCAGTCCCAGAGCCGGTGTTTTTATTACACAGGAGCAGAACACAATGTTCTTCTCTTACACTTGCAGTAAAGGCTGAACCATTTAAGCATAAACCTGACATGAAATTCAGGCTGGGACAGCGGGATTCTCCATAGCTTCAAAAAACATGCCTTTGCCAAACCTCAGGCACATTTCCTTCAGCATGCTGGTGGCTGACAGGAGCACGTCCCAGCTCAGCAGCATCCCCAGAGCTCAGATGGAATTTTACCCTCCACACATCCAGGCAAATCTCCTGAACATGCTCCATCCCCTTGTTTCAAGATCTGCACAGGTCCTGAGGTTGTTCTCCTTAGAGGTCAGGAAGCACAAAAACAGAATCAGGATACTTTGGCTCCGTCTCCATTTCCTGTGGAAGGCTGGGCTAGGAAACAGATTAAATGGATTACATTAAATCCAGATTAAATCCTGGCCTATTCCCAGACCTAGCTTGCCTGTTCACATCACCAGTTGCTCAGCACCCATGTGGCCAGAGCACTCCACGAGAAGTCCATGCCCAAACCAGCTGCCTTGTGGGAAATGTTGCAGGAAGGACCCCAAAATCATAATGAAATGGTTTGGGTTGGAAGAGACCTTAAAGCCCATCTCGTTCCAACCCCTGCCATGGGCAGGGACACCTCCCACTAGGCCAAGTTGCTCCAAACCCCATCCCATAAGGAGAGGAATCTTCCAATCTGGCACTGCGCTACCTCATGGATTTGAGGTAGAATGAGCCTTCCCTGAGCATCTTTTTTAACACCAAATGCTGACAATCACGAGAAAACAGCATTTAACCTAAAGCCAAGGGCAGCTTCTATAGGACAGTGCCTGAAGTTGCCACAGTTTCTGATTTAGGAGCCTCAGACTACTCCTCCTCCTCTGCTTTCTGTCACCTGGCATTTGCAGGCTGCTCTCAAGCCATGGTGAGAAAAATGCATCTCATTTTCCAAAGGCCAGAACTGCTGGTGCAGAAAATAGCAAAGTGCAAGGAGCTGAGCTCTGCTTCTGCCTCCTCTGGGATAAATCCAGCTTCCCTCACCGCCTGCAGCTGATTTACTCCCCTTTTGGTGTAACCCAAAGCAGAATTTGCCTCTCGATGTTTTTCCATGGCATTAAGGCCTTTAAGGAAAATCCCACAAAAAGATTTAGGCGCAAACAAAATCTCCTGCTTTCCACAAATCTGCCTGAACTTAGACTGTGAAGGGAAGCGCTGGGGAGCTGGATCCTCTTGCAGGGGACAGGGGACTCTCCAGCAGGGTCAGCTGTGCATATATTTACACATTATATTAGCAGGAAAATATGCAAAATGGGTGCATGGTGACCCAAGGTGGTCCAAATGTTCCATGCTATCATTCCTGCTGGGGCCAAGGGCCTTGTGGGTTGGTGCCTTGATAAGCCTGGTGAGCTAACGAGCGACAGCTTAATCAGCACAGATAATTCTTCTGCCATATAGGAGGCAATTGCAGCCTTTTTTCCCATGTTTTAGGAACCTTGTGGATTTTTTCTGTCACAAATACAAGATAATGCCGTGCAACTTGACCTTCCCAAGCAAAGCTTTTGCAGAGTAATATCCATTGGTATTCATGAATATCAGTTTATCTGGGCTGGTTTTTTGTACACTGTAGCTGACCAACTGGAAAGAAACCAGGAACGCTAAGAAAAACCTTCAAAATTAATTCAATTTTTGTACACATGGATGAAATCCACTGGGTGCTGAGTTCAAGGAGTCACTCCTGTTATTTTCTAGGAGACACCAAGCATGGAGACATCTGTGGGGTATCATCTCTTCTCTACCCAGAAATGACCCAGCTCTGCAGCACTTCTGGGGAGGGTGACGCCTTTTCCTGCTCTTAAAATTAAGAGAGCTGAACACAGTTAAGAGGGAAAAAGGGTTTTACCTCGGTGTTTATTGAAGGATCCTCAGGGGCACCGAAATGCACATCGAAATGCACCCCAAATGCCCCCCGGAGAAATGGCCCCCCACGATGTGATGTGTGTGCAATTATAGGCCTTGCTAATTAGCACATCTATCAAAGATTGCCCAGGGAGGGACTCCAGCGAGACCCCTCAGCGAGGAACCTTCCCCTGGCTGGGCCTGGCTTTGTTTACAGAATGTGTTCTGGAGAGGCCCTCGGGGTCTGGGGTTTCCAGGGTGTTTGGGCTCTTGGCTTAACGGGATATTGGGTGTGAGGGAAGTGATCAAACTTAAAGAATTATAACTGTGTAGGCTAAAAGCACTAAGAATACATAAAAGCTATAGAAAAGAGTGTATAAAAGGGATATAAAAGAAAAAGCAAAAAAATCATCATGGCATCAAGGGAAGTTTTCAGCTAAACACCACGAGCTTTCAATAACCCATCCCTTCACCCTGCACTTTCTACCCCTGTGCTGGCCAAAACCACACCTGTGAGAGGCTGCCAGGAGGGCCCCCTGAAACAGCTGCTGTGTCTGGGAGCTGGAGGCAAAGAGGCTCTGCTCAGACACCCCCTCAGAGTTAGAAAAGGCCGTGGCAGAGCAGGAGGAAGGCACAACAGTCTGCGGACCCCAGGGTGGCCGCCTCGAACCGCCGCGCTCCCCCCAGCCCTGCAGACAAGGTGTGTCACCAGTCCAGATTGGAGGGTGGGGGATATCCTGTCCCCCACCTCCTTTGGCTCGCTCGAATTTTCCCCCGGCTGGAGTTAAAATAAAGAGTCAGGATGGTGCGTTGCCAAATTCCCTCGGTGGTGGTCAAACAGGAGCGGCTGCCCATCCCCTCCCCTCGCTCGTTTGTTTGCGCCTGTAATCACTGGATTTCCCAGCTGGACTCCCAGCCCAGGACCTGCTTAACTCCAGTGAGCAAACACGAGTAGGGGAATTGGGTCCAAGCAGGCAGGTGCAGTGGCTGGATAGCTTGTGGATTTCCCTTCTGCCACCAAACAACAGTTGCTGCACATATGTTGCGAAGATAAAGCCTTGTTTGCCGTCGGAGGGGGAAAAGCCAGAGGCTCCCTGCAGTTCGGGAGTCCTGCTGCCCAAAGAGATGTGAGAGAGAAAGGTGTGTGTGTGTGTGTGTGAAAATAAGGGAGGATGCTCTCTCAGCAGCTGAGGAATGAAGGTTGAAGCATTTAGATCTCAAATTCCTGCCTACAGGAAATAGCAGTCGGGGAGTTACATCTGTGTCCAGCACTTTGTGGAGTGTTAGGCTCAGGTTAGGCTTCCCGAGGAGGCTTCTTAAAACATAGGAAAGGTCTAAAATTTGCTGTAAGCACTAGTAGGGGTGCAAAAAACCCTTCTGTAATTCCATTTAGCAATCTACAGCTTAGCAGAGAGGAGGGTGGGCAGTGACGTGGCCGTGGGCTGTGACTGCCCCGTGAGGAGAAGATTTCTGATTCTGGAAGGATGATTAATTGAGCAGACGAAGCTGAAGTGAGCCTGAAGTGCTAAAAGCTGCAATTAGACAAACTACACCTAGAAGTATGGTTCTGAGTGGAGGGAATTAAACACTGGAGAAATCTGGCTGGGATGGCAGATCCTAGTCCACTCCTCTGCATGGTGACGGCCACACACACCGCTTTCTCCTCTTGGCATTCCCTGTTCCTTTTCCAGCTCCCTTTTGTCTTTTCCAGGGGATGCAGGGGACATCAGGGCTTGAGATGACTTAAATGTCCCTCAAACCATGGGTGAAGACAGAGAGAAGAGATCCAGCCTAGCAGGGTTCAGTGTTTACCCACCCAGACCAGCTGGGAAGCCTTGGCTTTCCCCTAAAACATTCAGTTAGGCATAAAGACTCCAAATTTCTTTCCCTGTCCCGTGCAATGTTTCCAAGGGACTAAGACAGACAGAGAGGTCCAGCCCCACATACAGATGACCTGTACATGAAACCAGTGCCACCAGTACCTCTGGCCTTATTCCACCCCACAAAGCAGCACCCACTCCTGAAGGCCACAGAGCTCCAGGAGGCCAAGGCTGAGAGGAGAGCAAGACCTCCTGCTCCTAACAGCCTCTAATCCCTGCCCTCCATAATCAGTTTTAAAATGGCCATCAAATCTTCCCTCTGCCTCTAATTGAAAAAGTGATGTCAGCAGTAATCTGCTGCCCCAATTTATCCCCATATATTTGGGGAGGTTTTGGGCTAATGCATTGTTTCATAAACATATGTTTTAGCCCAGCCGTGTGTGCACACACACAAAGAGAAAGCTCTGAGCACACTGCACCAGTTATGGATCCTAATGCCTTAAATATTACTTTTAATACTAATGTCAGATTATTAAAAACATAATCCATTCTCCTGATTGGACCTAATGTAAGCAGGAGGATAAGAGGACTTCTATCCATGCATTAACACATTTCATGGAGTGTAAAGCCACTTTCTTCCTCTTAAAACATAAGGTCAGGAACTAATAGAATCTGCACTTGAAGTGGGTTTTTAAAACATATTACATAGAAAGTTTAGTGAAAGTTAATCTGTCGATAAGTGTCGGCTGGAGCCGTGAGGGTAAACAAGAAATAAATGTAATTCACATGCAATTTTTTCCCTGTTAAAAACCTATCTGTGCACTTTAAAACATTTATGTTTAAATAGAGCAGAGACCAGCACTAAGAAGCACTCAGCCCAAAGCAGCTTTATATAAATGTATTGCAAGGGACTAAAATAAAGTAAGCTACCCAAATCTCCCAAAGATAAAGGGAGAAGGGCTCTGACCCCATGTGAATTCTCCCCTCATCCCAGCCCTCTGCCATTCCTGGGCTTCATTCCCTGTCCTTGTGCACCTCTCTGTGGCAGCATTCCCTGTCCTCCCACACCTGCTCCGTGCCTGGCCAGTGCTGGGGCTCAGGGGCAGCTTGGCAGTGCCGGGGCAGCGTTCCTGGCACCCTGGTCCCCACCAGCGGGTCTGTCACCTCTCCACGGTGCCCAGCCTCTGCCAGCTCCTCCTTGCCAACTGCAGGGCCTCCTCAGCCACACATTCCCACTGTGGAGGGCTGGGCTGTTTCCCAGACCAGCCCCCTTTGCCCATTTCCTTTGCCCAGCCTCTGGAGAGGAATTTGGAAAGCACAAGGCAGGCGCTGAAGCAAAGACAATATCGACAAAGGGCTGATTTCTGACCCCAAATTTGGCAAAGCCATCGTTTTCAAGCAGCCTCAGCTCTCCAAGGCTGGTGGAGGCCAGGCAGCTGACCCTGCTGCAGCTCATTTAATTACTTATTTGGGGGCTTGGGGGCTGGCAGGTGGTTTGGGAAGCAGAATTTGGAGCACTGGTGATGCCCTCCCGGGGGAAAGCATGCAGCCGGCTGCCCAGCTCTGCCTCCTCCTCGCTCCAGCAGCACATCTGGGCTGCTCCACCACCAGCTTTGCACAGGAACCATTTGGTTCCCCTGAAATGGATCCAAGAGTCGCTGCAGGGGGTGCTGGCTGCCAAGGGAGGGAGACGAGAGGGCAGCAGGAGAAGCGGGAGGTGGAAGCTTGCGCTGGCAGGCACCGGGACTTGGCCCTCGTACTCCCAGCCACATGCCAGAGATTTAAGCTTCATGAGCAGGCTCCAGCCACCAGAAAGAGATTGATGACATATGGATTTCGTACATCCAGCAAATGGGAGAAAAGCTCTCTACGGCTGCATGGGATTAGCAGGGTTTCCACGCCCTTCCTTATAGCCAGGGTCCTGCAGGAGGGATGTGCTGCCGAGGGGACAGGGAGTGGGGGGTGTTCAAACATTCCCACCATCGCTACAAGTCACTCCTGGTCATCCTCATCTCAGTGGCACTGGAGAGAGCTGGCACCATCCAAGACCCAGGCAGGAGGTGTAGGGAGAGTAGCGGAAAAGCCATAGGGATGGGCACCTGGAAGGAATTCATGTCCAAGTGGGTCCAGACCCTCCCTACAGTAAAGACAAGCAATTCTCCTCCTTCCCTGTCTTTCCACAGGCAGAAGTTGTGCCTGGTCTTTCAGGCAGGTGCCCAGAGGTGGCTGGTGTGTGGCACAGGGCCCTGTCTGTGTGCAGTGGTCGTGTGGCCTCTTCTTCAGTGCCAAAATGAAGGTGGTGCTTTGTGGGGAAAGGCAAAGTGGAATGAAGGTCCCAAAGGGCATGAAGGTCCCAAAGGGCATGAAGGTCCCAAAGGGGATGAAGGCCCCCCCAGTCTGGCACAGCCTCCTTCATTCAGGGCTTAAATCTGCTGTGTAAAGCCTAGAGAAGAAAGAGTGGAGAAAGCGGTGGGGAGATCAGAAAAAGTGCCAGAAGTTTGATTTTCACATACTTGCAGGGAAATGCGGAACAAAGTGATTGCCCCATCCCTGGCAGTGTTCCAGGCCAGGTTGGACAGGGCTTGGAGCAACCTGGCCTACTGGGAGGTGTCCCTGCCCACGGCAGGGAGATGGAACAAGGTGATCCTTAAGGTCCCTTCCAACCCAAACCGTTCTGGAATTCTGTGACTCTATGATTTAGCACTTCCTACCCTGTCACACAGTTCAGGCAGCCCTTCCTGGTATGGACAGAAGTTGTGATGCTGCTTTCAACACAGCAGCCTTGAGCAGGTCCTTTGGCCAACTACTCCAGCACCACAAAAATCAAACAACAGGGCCTTTCACTCAAGAGGCTCAGTTTTCAGAACAAAAAAACCATTTTGCTTCAAATATCTTCAGGACATAGCTGTTAACCCAGGCAAACATTGTGCACCAGTCCATGAGCAAATTCACCAAAGAAGGAAGAGAAAAAAAATTAAAAAGAAAATCTAAGATGCTGGGTAGTGAGGCCCAGACATTGTGGGGCCATGTTATTTTGGGAAAACAGTAGGAAAACGCTTTGAAAGAAATGAAAATGAGTTTGTGAGTCTGATGGTGTTGGAGGAGGAGGGAGCTGCTATCTAAACCCCTCACGAGGCTTGTGTCCTTAGCAGCAGCTGAGCATGCCTCGGGGGATCACAAATCCCTACAAATGGGAATTCCTTGGCCATCTATAAGCTCTGATTTTGTCATGGCAGCCACGGGAGCCATGCATTCGAATTAACTCCATGAAACCTCGCAAATGGATGGAGAAATACCTCTAATTCCTCAGGTTCTTTCTTTCGCTTCCAAAAGATGGTGTTTTGCCACCGACAGCAATTCAAATCACAGGAGATATCACTCAGCAGGGAATTATCTCCTGTAGCTGTGCCTGTGTCCGAGACATGGGGCCGAGTGGGGATGTGGAAGGAGAGAGGGAACGTGACCAAGGTCAGGAGGAGATGTGGAAAATTTGATCAAGAGCTGGCCTTGGGCACAGCAGCGTTGCAGATCCGTGACGGTGCTGGCTCCAAGCACCAATTAAAGAGGAAGCAGAAATCAGAGCTAACGAAGAGGCAGCTGCTGTGGCACTGCCAGCTGGGCAGTGGCCCTGGTCACACCACTGCCTGCTTTTCTGTTTTGGGAAATTTACCGTGTTCGCTCAAAAGTCTCTGGACTTCAGGGGTGCAAATTCCAGTTAAGCACTTGACACCTGTAGAACTGTGGTGCCACTGAAGCCGTGGCGTTCCAACTGTGGCCGCTGCCCTCCAAGATGTTGGCCAGTGGCCATCAGCGCCCTGGTGGGATGGTGGTGGGTGTGAACTCGGGAATGGCAGCTCCAGCTCAGGGTCACACCTCCACCAGCTCTCTGCAGAATGAATTAGCACCTCCTCACGCTGTTAATGAAAGACGGAGCTGTCTGTCTGCGTGAAAGTGCCCCAGGCAGGTGTTCAGGACAGGTATTCTACTATTTAAAAGCACCTTTAAGCCGAGTTCTTCATTTGGTATCAGTCCAGGGAGTTTCCCCCCTCCTCTAACCTCTATGATTAAGCTAAAAATTAATACTCTGAACCCACAGAAACATCATCTGATGGGAACTCCCTTCTTATTTATATTTAAGTGTCCCTTAAGCAGTGTCACTGGCATGGCAAAAACCTGTGGGTTGCATTCACAGCTTTCCTCCCTTTTGGCACCAAAGTCAACATCACAACCTCCGTGTCCCTTCAGCAGGGCACTACCATGGCAGGAGTGAAAAGGAGAGAAGCAAAGACCTCCCCACGAGAGGAGTCACTTTTGGGAGGCTGTCAGGTGAGGCAGAAGGTGGACATTGCATTAAGGAGCGGTCTGTGTGAGCATCACGCACCCAAAATTACGGCAGCACCTTTGCACGTGGCACAGGGGAAGTGGCAGCTCCTTCATCCAGGTTGGGAGCAGCGCGCTGGACAGCACAGGGAGAAGAGGCTAAAAATCACCTGGAAACACAGGCAGCTGGGGTTTAAAACATTAACAAATTTGGCAATGTCTCCTGTTCGGCAGATCAGTGAGTATTGAAACAAAATGGGGCCAGCAGCTAATTATATGGAAATATTTCTATTTTCACATTTCACTGGAAGGCAAAGCGGAGAGTATAGCTAATGTGTCTCCACCACTGACAGGAATATTAAGTTTGCTGTCATTTTGCTACCACAGCTACCTTTCTCAGCATGCATTCTGTCCTAGTTCCTATTAAGGTGAGAGCAGAATCAAACTCATTAATTGTCTGCATTTTAGATATGATAAGAATTTAGTGGTTGGTGTTAATTAAAGTACAAAACAACTCCTCTTGCTGCGGTGTGCATTCCAAGTTGGAGCAATTAATTCACTCACTTAAACTGATCAAGATTTAATTACCATCACTCTGTGCAATTACTCCATAATTAAAGTAATTTGGTTCATTCCACTCACTGACAGTGTCATTGAACAGCCATTCATAGTACCAAAAGAAGTGATAATTAACTTAAAGAACAGCTCAAGGCAGTTTTACACAGACTTTTTGTTATTCCTAAATATACCTATATAGGAGAAAGAAGCCTATCACATACTACAGGTGCTTCCCTTGTAAAGGGGTTCAGATCTTTTATGTTCCATTTTTTTCAGCAAATGCACTGTAACAAACCCAATTTTGGGGAAGGCTCTGTAGCTGTCACCAGATAACGCAGCATTTCGTACAGGCAGGCACGATAAAACCTGGATCCTTCCAGCAGTTCAGGCATTCCCTACCTGTTCCTGGAGACTCCTCATTAGGAAAGAAAAAAAAAAACCTCAATGAAAGGTTCCTTCCCTCCAGATAACACTGCCAGATCTTAGATCTTACTGAGTATTTTTTGACAGAGCAATCCCAGTTGATGGGACCAAGGGAAGGCAGAGAAATCTCAGGGGTTTTAATGATCAATGTTCTCAGTCCCCAGGTTGTTGACAATCATTGAATCATAGAATTATTTGGGTTAGAAGGGACCTTAAAGCTCATCTTGTTCCAACCCCCTGCCATGGGCACGGATACCTTCCACTAGACCAGGTTGCTCCAAGTCCCGTCCAACCTGCCTTGAACATTGCCAGGGATCTATAAATAAATATCTGGTCTAGGTGTTCATGGCACATCTATTCAGAACCCAATTTTATGCTTATTTTATTCCAGAAAATGATTTTGCCAGTAGAGTTATTCCTCAAGGTTTGGAAGTGAATATTGCTGCTTGTTTTCAGAAAGGCTCTTTGTACTCACAAGTACAAACGTGGTACCAGAAACCTCTGTGCTGAGGCCCCTTCTAAGAGGCCAAACTTATTAGACCAGCCTAATCTTTCCCCAGTAACCTTGTGAAATGCTCATGCCAAGCTCTCTGCAGGGTGGGCATAGAAAGAGACAGATACATCCATCTGTCCTCACTTTTGAAGGATGGAGTGGCAGTGAGGACCTTCGACACGTTGTCCACCCATTTCAAAGTTAAGCCTTCTCAGCCCACGCACAGAAATTCAAAACATGACCTATCTCAACCATTTGGACACAAAGTTTGCAATATTTGTACTGATTTGTTTGTCCCCCACCATAAAAGTGACGTTAATCTAGAGAATCATCTCAAACAAGCGGAAGAAGCGCACTTGCCTTGATCTGATGGACAGCGTGGACCCCAAACAAGCCAGGTTACCATGATCATGAATCAGCCAGGAGAAATGAGGTTTTGTGAATTTCAGGGCTGGTTGATTCTGATCAGAGCAAAACATGGAAGTCTAAGAAGAATGTAATGGGTTTAAACTGAAAAAGGGGAAATTTAGCTTAGATATACAGAAGAAATTCTTGCCTGGGGGTGAAAGTGGTGAGGCCTTGGCACATCAGGGTGCCCAGAGCAGCTGTGGCTGCCCCACCCCTGGAAGTGTTCCAGGCCAGGTTGGATGGGGCTTGGACCATCCTAGCATAGGGGAAGGTGTCCCTGCCCATGGCAGGGGATTGGAATGGGATGGTCTCTAGGGTTCCTTCCAACCCAAACCACTGACTCAATGATTCTAAGGTAAAATTAACACAAAGTTGTTTAAGCAGAAGGTGAACAGCTCATAAAGGGAATTGTGGTCCCTGGCCCCACGTGGCAGCAGATCCCGTGTGGTCCTGCACTCTTGTGACCCACTTTGGAGGTGGCAGGTTCCCTGCAGCTCCTCTCCTGGTGCTCTTCCCTCAGCCATTAAAATCCACAATTCTCAGCAATGCCAGACCTCCCCAGAAAGCTGAGCTATGCCATGAATTATTCCTCCACCTGCAGCATCCATAAATCAGAGCCTTTTGGTTGGGCTCCCAAATGCTTGTTAGCCTTCCGTGACTCAGCAGTGGCTAAGTTAATGTCAGCTCTACCCAGGGGAAAATCTTCAATATTTCTTTTTACTTAAAAAGAAAGAGGAAAAAAAAAATCTCAAACATTATTTTTAAGCTCCTAAAAGAGCATTACAAAAGAAAGAAGGAGAAGAAAAAAAGAGACTGTGTAAAGATTGCTTACCAGAGTCCTTTTACAATAGTCAGCCACACAACAGAAATAGGTGGACATTAATTCATGCTAACCTTGCACACCTAAATACCATTAATTCATCAAAACTAATAACATTAATTCCTTCAAAAATGAGATTAAAGACAGGCACCCCTTGCAGTCATAATCTGTGGCTGATGACACTAAAATGAAACCTCCAGTATACAAAGCTACCAGCAGAGCTTGCAGAATCTCATAAATTGCAGCTAGCAACACATAAATCCTTGGGACAATGTACATTATATTCCAGGGAGCGGGCATTTGCACGCCAATTGCCAGGCAAAAAGCAAAGCAAAGCTGTAAAACTTCTCCCCCAGCCCAGGAGCTGTTGCCCGAGGTGCCAGTTGATGTCAGATGATGCCACTTGGACCAATGCTCACCTAAATCCATCAGGCTGGAGCAGGGCTCAGGGCACGTGTCCTGAAAAACACTTTTGCTTAAAGTTTGCAAACCCAGGGAGCAGAAACCTCTGAGCTGGCGGTGCCCAGAGCCTCTGGTAAGGCGTGCAAGGCTTTGGGTGCACACCCTGCCCTCACTGGGGGATGTTGGAAGAGCTGGGGAAGGTCTTTAGCAGGACCTGCTGATGCCTCTGATGGGTGCTGAGATGGCTTTGGAGTGGATAAGTGCTCAGCTGTACACTGTAAGGAAGTTAAAAATTTTCCTTTTCCTTTCACTGGGTTTTGGCCATGGGAATGTCATCAAGCTGAGTCAGGGGAGGTTTAAGTTGGATATCAGGAAAAGGTTCTTCAGTCAGAGGGTGATTGAGCACTGGAACAGGATCCCCAGGGCAGTAGTCAGAGCACCAGGGCTGCCAGAGCTCCAGGAATGTTTGGACAATGCTCTCAGGCACAGGATGGGGTTGTTGGGGTGTCTGTGCAGGGCCAGGTTGGACTCAGTGATCCTTGTGGACCCCTTCCAGCTCGGGATATCCTATGAATGTAAGGACTTTGGTGGTGGGAGAGCCTCTCACCTGCTCCTGAAACATCCTCCTGCTACTTTTGCTCACACTGGAAGTGCAAGTGTCTGCTCCCAGTGCTGGGCTGAGCCCCACCAGGGTCCTACTGCGCTGTCCCAGAGCTCTGTCACGCTTCCTTCCCATCCTCTCTGTTGTACCCATTGCCTTTTCCTTTTCTTCCAGGCTCAGGTGAAAGGTTTCACCTGCATCCAGCAGGATGGGCAGCTAACCCACAGCTTTTACCTCAGGGCTCCTTTTTGCTGTGACTGCTGCCCTGAGGGGACCCTGACAGCACATGCCACACGCAGCACACCTCCAGATGTTGGGCCCACAGCTGTGTGCCTCCTTCACCAGCACCTGCACTGGTTTGGGGGTTCCACTGACTCCAGGGCAGGCCTGTGAGGGCATTCACAAACCTACAAATTCCACAGGTTTGGGTCTTGCACTCAGAAGTCTCCACGCTGCAGAGGGTGGTCATGATGCCATGATGATTTTTTGCTTTTCTTTTATACCCCCTTTTATACACTCTTTTCTATAGCTTTATATATTCCTTGTGCCTTTAGCTTACGTAGTTATAATTCTTCAAGTTTGATAACTCCCCTTAGACCCAGTATTTCGTTAAGTTTAGAGACTAAACATTCTAAAAGCCCAAGAAACCAAGGTCCTCTCCAGAACACATCTGTAAACAAAGCCAGGCCCAGCCAGGGGGAGGGTCCCTTGGATGGGGGGTCTCACCCAAGTCCCTTATTGGGGAATCTTTGGTAGATGTGCTAATTTTTGGAAGGCATATAATTCATTCAACTCATCACATTGTGTGTGGCCATTTTCTTCGGTGGGGACATCGGGGTGCATTTCGATGTGCATTTCATCACACCTGAGGATCCTTAAATAAATACCAAGGTAAAAACCCTTTTTCCCTCTTAACTGTGTGCAGCTCTCTTAATTTTAAGACCAGGAAAAGGCATCAGTCAGGATGAGGGCATGATCACCACTCCTGCTGCGGGCCACAGAGACCCAGAGATGATTTCAGGAGGCAGAAGGATGCTGCTGTCCCAGCCAGCTTGCCTGGCAGCACTGCCGAGGGCTCGTGAAGGACGGCGCTGGTCCCGCCAGCCCTCTGCTGATATGCCCAGAACACCGGAGGTATTATTTCAGATTAAGACCAGATTAAGCCCATTTAATTTTAACTCAGATTAAGCCCCTATTTAGAACCTGGCCCTGTTTCCGAGGCAGCTGGGCTGACCCCCCCGGGGTGCTGTGAATCACCGCGGAGGGGTGTTGGGTACCACCCAGCCTCTCCCCCGTCCTCCTGACACCAAACCAAAAAGTCTGAGTTACTAAAATAAGGCTTTGCTTGTGAACACTCATGCAAGAGCTGCATTTTTGGATGGGGTTTAATAATCTGTGGCTTCAGGAGGGACCCCGGTGCCTGCAGTCCACGGGGGTGTTGGGCAGACGTGAGCACTGAGGAGCTGAACTGGTTTAATCTCTAAATAACGATGGCTGTGCGAGTGTGTGAATTACTTCAAATGAATGTATCACCCACACACGCTACGCTCTCTGCATATCTAATTACACAGCACTTGCTCCTGCCCTGCTTTTGAAGAAATACTCCACAAGCCCCCAGTGCCTTTCAAACAAGTGATTATGGTGCGATTTTGGGAAGGAAGAGTTTGGGACCCTTTCAGATGAGCTGAAAAACAGCTCTAGGGAGAACATAATCAATCTCACTGATTTTTTATTCCTATTTGTGTGAAGAAGGCACCCCAAAGGTCCAAAGCTGTGAGGAGACAAAGCTCCAAGACAAGCAAAACCTCTGTTTTTCAAGAAGAAAACAGATTTTTTTCTTAAGAGCCAGGCACCACAGCAAAGGCAGGCTTGGCAGCACTTTTTTTTTTTTTATTTGATAGATTTCTGGAGTAGCTGTTATTCTGACTTTACCAACACCTCCTTCATCCTAACACTGCGTTGGGCTGTGATGTGAGGTGACTGTGTGGTGTGTTTTCACTTCCTATTGACTGGTTGTGTACTTCCCTCCCGCTAATCCCTTGTTAATGGACACTTTCTTTGAGCCAGCTGAGATCCGAGTTATGTTGTCTTTGTGCTTCTTGCAGATTTTATTACTTGGATATCTTTGTTTTCATTATTTCGAGATTTGGGGATTTTGTCTCTTCCCTTCAGATGGATTCGCGCAGTTAGACGGGCTGGCCTCCCGCGGCTCCTGTTTGCATTTGATCTGGGAGCCGTGGGAGAGCAGCTCCTGGGATGGAAACAGCACAGTCCCACACTCCAGCAGCCAAATCCAAGAGAAAACCCACTTTGGGCATTTGCAGGAAACCACCTCTCGCTTCCAAGGGGAAAAAATAAAAGCAATTCCACCTCCTGCTCGCTGAACTGGGGTGCACTGGTTTTAACTGGGCTCTGCTGGAGGGTGCACACCCAGCAAGATACAAACCACCCTGAGCAGCAGGGAGGTGGCAGATGGAGCAGGCAAGGAGGGGACAGTCCCCCAGCTCTGGTCCTGGGATGCCAAGGGACTTGCAAAAATGTGGAGCCTGAGGCTGACGGAGCATGGCTAGGTGCGAGCTGTCATGGAATCATGGAATCACAGAAAGGCTTGGGTTGGAAGGGACCTTTAAAGGTCATCCAGTCCAACGCTCCTGCCATGGACAGGGACACCTTCAACTCATCAGGTTGCTGGTGGTGTGGGGAAGCCATTGGTGACATCCCTGGACATGGTGCACATGGCAGTGAGGTGCACGGGAGGTTCAAGGACACCACTCTGGCCTTTAGAGGAGGCAAAAAGGGCAATGCATGGTGCAGCAAGGACAGATGGAGAGCCCAGAAAGAGTCCCCTGGCAGCAAGGTCCCACATCCAGGAGGGACATGGGACCCACTGGGCAAATCCAGGGCTGCAGGACAGGCTTGTTGGGAAAGCAGAGAGGTGGAGATCCTGCAAAACCACCGGCAGAAGGGAGACACAAATTAAACACTTATTGCTCCCAATCAACTTTTCTCCTTCTGCCAGAGCCCCAGGCAAGGAGCAGAGCTGTACAACTTCTTTATTTTTTTCATTTATATGTATTTTAGCCCCATCATCCTTAGGATGGGCACTAAGCCAGTCCAGGGAAGAAAGGCAGAGTAGTCAGGCTGGCATAACCTGAGCAGTCTCTGGAGAGCCAAGGCTGCCCACGGGGACCAGACAGGTCACCAAGGGCAGGTGGGAACTGGAGTGATGCTGAGTTGGGTTTTCCAGACCAGCAGGAAGGTGTTTCCTAGTGCAGAAATCAGAAACTACCCCACAGTTTCAGGAAATGAGAGAAAAATAAAACCCCCGAGGGTTCACCCAAAGGAATATGGTTCAAGGGTGAGTTTCTCAGCTGGGACACAGAGCTTGGGGCTGGTCATGGCAAAGCTTTGGCCACAATGTCCCTGGAGCTGGGAACCTGCTCTTTGCAGACTGGGAGCTGCTTCCAGCTAAGTGCCACAGCCCAGAAAAGTCCTGGCATGTTCAGCATCCCCACTTTGTCTTCTTAGTGCCCTCTCCTCAAAAAATCAAAAACGAATCTGATATTTTGATGCTTCCTGATAAAAGTTACTTCTGTCAAAATGACCTTTTGGTTAAACAGCACTAGCTGGCATTAATCCTATTATTTCGTCATGATTATTATTTTTTATCAATCCAACACAGCTGCCATTTCATCTGGCACTAAGTGAATTGAAGTTCTCAGCTGGGGCACGCCGTGCTCTCAGATGTGTGAAACGCTGATAGCCACAACATGAATCACCCACCCCTTCCCCTCCTGCCACCCTACACTTGGCTCCAGTCTACACTGAGATGGTCAGAAAAGTCAGCTCAGCATCAAGAAAAATAATCTCTTTCCAGTTCGTGGATGCACCAGATGAAATTCACAGTTGTCTCTCGTGGTGCCCTCAGCTCCTCCCAGTCGGGCGATGCCACAGCACTCCTCAACTTCTGCAAGAAGGAGGAAACGTGATGGAATTGCTGATGTCTTGAAAGGGATAACAAACACAAGACAGCCCCATTCCAAGATTGATTTTAAGGCAGATAAAGACGAGGGCTAAAGCATTTCAAATCCAATCCAACAAAGTCCTTAAGCGCCTGCTTTAAGGCAAGCAGAGGAATAATGCCATCGACTCAGAGGGGGTGTTTATCTGGTTATATTTATGAGGGCGCTTAAGGGCTTTGCTGGATCAGGGCGTCAGGTGTGAGAGGAGACACGCCCCGCTCGCCTGCCTGCTGTGACCTCGGCACACGCTGGCCCCGGCTGCACAACTTCCTGGGAAAATGCATCCAACGGGAGGTACAGCCATGGAAGGGCAGCAAAGCCTGGATGGGTGCCCAGGGGATGTGGTGGGGTCTCATGAGCTCTCATCTCTCTAGTTTGGAAGTTGCTGATCCCACCTGAGAGGCAGGCACAGGTGAGGTGACCTTTTGAGGTCCCTGTTTCCGTGTGAGGGAAGGGTTGGAATCACAGGAGCGGCTTGTGCTGAGCTGCTCCTGCTGAGCCTGACCATGGGTAGACATGGGAACAGGCATGGATATAACCACAGGCATGGACATGAACATGGAGAGTGACTTTTTACAGGAGCAGATAGTGAGAGGAAAAGGGGGAATGGTTTTTAATCAACAGAAGGCAGGTTTGGGTTAGTAATGAGGAAATTCTTGATGGGGAAAGACTGGTAGAATTGGGAATGTTCAGCCTGGAAAAGAGATGGCTTCGGTGTGACCTAATTGCAGCCTTCCAGTGCCCGAAGGGAGCCTTCAAGGAAGATGGAGAAGAAATTTTTACAAGAGCATGGAGTGACAGGGCAAGGGGGAATGGCTTCAAACTAAAAGAGAGTAGGCTTAGATGGGATATTGGCAAGAAATTCTTCCCTGTGTGGATGGTAAGGCACTGGCATAGGGTGCCCAGAGAAGCTGTGGCTGCCCCTGGATCCCTGGAAGTGTTCCAGGCCAGGTTGGACAGGGCTTGGAGCACCCTGGGACAGTGGAAGATGTCCCTGCCCATGGCGCAGGGGGTGGAACAGGATGGGCTTTGAGATCTCTTCCAACACAAACCATTCTGTGATGGCTGTGCAGTGAAATTAGGTCTGAATCACCATAGGGACCCTCTGGGACCCACCTGAGAGCAGATTCCTGCTGGCAGTGGGAGCCTGTATTGGGACTGGGAATGTCCCAGCCCGTGCCGTGAAGAAGGGACAATTATTTACCAGAGCAGGTCCTTTCCTCAGGGCTTCCCAAGGGCCTCATCTCCCATGAGTTCATCCAATGCAGCAAATCCCTTCTCTTGCAACCCTCCAGAAGAACCAGGCCTCAACCCCTCTCCCAGGACCACAATCTGGGTGACGATCCCAGAAGAGAAGGAGCCTTAGAAGATCCCTCTGGTTTTAGGAGATGCTGTTGGATGGTGGCTGCTTCTTCTGCAACTCTTCATTTGTCCTTTGCAAGGTTCTGTGATTTAAGAATGTGTGTTAAATCTTCTGCAACAATCAATTCAAATATACAAGTTTGGCTATTCAAATTACTTTTCCAAAAGTACTTTAAAATGCATTAAGTTATTAATTGCCTGCTGGCACTTTAATCAAACGGGAAAATTGACATAGCCAGAGGCATGTATTTTTGTGGAAAGGAAATTTATTTAAGAAGAAACAGCGGCTCTTACTGCTTAATTTAAACTGAGAAAACTGTGGAAAATCAACTGCTATGGAAAATTAATAAAACATTTCCAGCTGCAAACAGTGACTAATTGTACAAGATGAAGACTGCCTGGAATTAATAACTTGCAATCTTCTGTGTGAAGAACCCCCTACCAGTTCAATTTACTGGGAGATTAAATTACTTCTAAGTTTGCCATATTAAAACAGAACATGAATAAAATGTTAGTGAAAGCACATCTATTATTTACTGTCTGTGATATGGATATAATTATTTCCAAACAACCACAATGTGACGTGACTGGCAATATTTAAATTATTTGCTAGAGAATGTAGTTTTACCACCTCGCTTCCTATGAAAACACCCCAAATGGGTTTTAACAGATGGCACATTCCTGCCACGGGGAGCTATCCCCTCATCCTCTGCCCCATGGTGCCCAGCATCCCTGTCTTACTGCTCTTTTAGCCCCACCTCTCCTCTTCCCCCACTGCCCCGTATCCTACGAACTCAGCACCTCCTTCTCCTCCTCGATTTTTGTGTTTTTCCCCCTTTTTCAAGCTGACTGCACAGAGTACCTTGTGCCAACAAGAGCTTTGGCGGTGGTAGAGCGCAATCAGGCGAATATTTTCCCCGTGTGCGAGGGCTCCTTGCTGATCCCAGCGCAGAAAGCTCACCTGCGGAGACGGAAAACTCACGCTTATCCTTTTCAGAGCGTGCCAAGCTCGCAGGGCGCGCGAGCCCCTTCCAAGGGAGCGGAAAATAGGGAGGCGAACACGAAAACCCAGGCAAGAGGGCGTTTGCAAAAACCCAAACAAAACCCAGTGGGATTTCCAAGAAACCTGCAAAGGAGCAGGAGGTGGGAGAGCCGCGGGGGATGGAGGAGTTGCCAGCCCTCGGGGCCTCCTGCCGTGGTGCTGTGTGGCGGCCCCAGTGCGTTGGTAGGTGCTGAGGTAATGCACACAAAGAGGGTGTGCAACGGTGTGGCTTAGGTAGAGTGGATTGTCAAAGCCCCAAATGAGCTGGGAGTGAGGAGACACCACCTGGAACACGTTTGGGGCTGGTGGGGTTGGCCACATGCCCACCGCCCCGTCATGAGATGCAAAACTGGAGAGGAAGGACAATGAGGAGCAGCTGAGGGAGCTGGGGGATCTCAGACTGGAGAAAAGGAGGTTCAGGTGTGACTTTATCCCTGTCTGCAACTCCCTGAAAGGAGGTTGGAGCCAGGTGGGGGTTGAGTTTTGCTCCTAGGCAACCAGTGGCAGAATGAGAGGAAACGGCCCCAAGCTGCAGCAGGGAAGGTTCAGGTTGGACATTAGGAGGAATTTCTTCATGGAAAGAGCTGTCAAGCATTGGAGTGGGCTGGTCGGGAGTCATCATCCCTGGAAGTATTCCAGAAAAGACTGGACATAGCACTCAGTGCTCTGATCTGGTTGAGAAGGTGGTGATCAGTCAAAGGTTGGACTTGACGATCTTAGAGGCCTTGTCCAACGTAAGTGATTCTGTGATTCTGTGTGAAAAGACTTCCAGGACCTGAATATAAAATTGAGACCCCTAAGAAATTATGAAGTATTGCAGAGAGATGGTGTGGGAGGATGTCAATGGGCTGTAGGGTGTCTTGTCCTCTGCTTGGAGAAGACAGGAAGGACGGTGTGGCAGCACCCCCGCTTTAGAGGGGAGAAACTGAGGCATAGAGTGATCCGGACCAACCCGTCTCTGGACAATCAGGCTGGGCCTTTGTGTGGGGCATCTTGCAGTCACAGCCCTGGCAGAGAGACCACTCCATGTCCCTGTCTGTGCATCCAGCCACCAAGGGGAGATGAAAAGGAAAGCTTGGAGGCTATAAGGACACGATGAAGTGCTTTCAGGAAGTGATAGAAAGGGATGAGAGCCATGGAGCCGGACGAACCACAGCAGGAATCACTCCACAGCTCCTCCAAACAGAAATAAATGTTTCTGTCATTAAAGCTCGGCACAGACATGGTTAAATACAAGTGCTTTAAGCCAAAGCTGTCCAGGCAGCAGTGTCAGAGAAGGACGGGACCAGCGACCCTCTCCAGCTGCTGCTGGAGGACAGAAGAAGCTAAGCATGGAGTGGTATCTTCACACCTTTTCTTCACCTCTGCTGCTCTGCCATGCTGCTGCTTCCAGCCAGGCGTGGTCCTTTGGACCTGCCTGGGTTCCTGAGGTGAGGAGATCCACAGCTCCATCATTTGTCCTCACCTCAGCAGGAACCGTTTACACCTGTGTTTGAAGGGATGTGGTCATGCTCTGTGGAAATAACTGCTGCAGAAAAGGGAAAGGGGCTCTGTGGTAACTGTGAGCACCTTTATTTGCTGTTTATCCCTTTCTGTCCTCCAGTGTCCTTCCCAGCTAGAGGTGATCCCTGTCCCTCACACTCTCTGCCTGGGAAGGTCTCCTGAGGAAGATGATGAGCCCAAGCAGAAGGCCCTGAAGAGATGAGTCAGCCCACTCCCAGCTCTTCGGCTTGACACTTTGGGAGAAGGAGCTCATGTTCACAGAATCCCAGAAGAGTTTGGGTTGGGCCTTAAAGCCCATCTCATTCCAACCTTCCTGCCCTGGGCAGGGACACCTTCCACTATTCCAAGGTGCTCCAAGCCCCATCCTTGGACACTTCCAGGGGCGGGGCAGCCACAGCTTCTCTGGGCAGCCTGTGCCAGGGCCTCACCCTCACAGGGAAGAATTTCGTCCCAATATCCCATCTATCCCTGCCTTCTGGCAGTGGGAATCCATTCCCCCTTGTCCTGTCACTCCAGGCCCTCGTAAAACCCTTCTTCTCTGTGCACAAAGCAGAGAGTTGCAGCTCAGATCTGTTGGTTATCTTGGAGAATGTGGATGGAGATGGAGTTTCCCAAAGACGCTTTCACATGTCGATAATTGAGCGTGGCACATTTAATCACCGTAGTCCTGTTGCTGTGCAAACCTGGGGACCTCTCCTCTTGATGTCAGCTTAGACCCGATTTTCTAATTGCATTACCTGGGTAATTAGATAGAAATACAGCAGCCCTGTACTGCACCAGAGTGAGGATCCACTTCCTAACAGAATTAACCTGGCTTTAGCATGGAAAACTTGTACACACACATGGACACACAGACACATTCACCTTAACCCGGCTGTGATCACACGGATCAGACCATGGGGCTTGTTCCCTTCAAGAAATAGCTCAAAACGACACAGGTTTGGTCCCAAACAGACTGTAGTTCGAATTCAAACACATTCCCACCATCCAGCACCTTCATGGGATTGCCCAACAGCCCAGTCCAGCCCAGCCTGAGATGCTCCAGATTTGGGTGCACCAGACACCAAGGAGCATTTTAGGCTTCACGAAAGCCTGATGCTAGGAAAGGTTTTGAGTGTTACAGGCTTCCTCACTGAGTCCTGCAGGTGTTTGGTGTCACAGCACGTCCCCTGTGACGGAGGCAGCACCTGGGGAAGATGGAGGGAATGTTATTGCGGGCAGAAGGACTCACTGCAGCCATGTCTGGTTGCCACCATGCCCTGCTGTCACCATGCCTACTGCCACCATGCCTTTTCCCAGCCAGGGAGGAGAATTAGCTTCGTCCTGGAGCGGGTTCAAGAACAAGAAAGAAAAGAATAATCCCCCCACGGCAGGGTGCAAGTCTTGTAAGAACAAGTGGCTGTAAGGCTCACCTGGAGACCTGGTGAGATTTGTTGGCCTGGTGAGATTTGTTGGCCTGAAGGTCCCAGTCCCTTCCCTCGTGGTCCGTGCAGAGCTGGGGATGTGCCCACAGCTGCATTTCCACTGGCCAGGGACAATCAGCACTGACCTTGGCCATGGTGTGACCAGTGAGGAGTAGGAGGGAAAAGGCATCTTCATGCAGAGGCTGGTTGGTATCTAAAACAGTTCCAGCCCCTTTTCCAGCTCTTCACCCCTGTCTGGCACAACCTGGTCTTTCTTTGCTTTGAAACTCCCGTTTCCCATCCCATCTCACCCTGCCCACGCTTGTCCCACCTGTCCCCGCCACCCTCAGCCACCACATCTCTCTGACACGCCACCAACCCTCCCTTTCTCCCTCCTTTTGTTGTTCCTGCCCCGCCCTTGCTTTTTTTCTTCTTCTTTTTTTTTTCTGCCCCCCTAAAGAGCGAACAAAACAAAACAAGAAAAAGCAATGCCAAGCCGATCCTCTTAGCCCAGCGTTCTTACCCCGGGGAGGGCCCCGGCAGCGTCGAGGTGCGCGGCAAAAACCCCCACGCATTTTGTCCTGTTTCTTCAGAGCAACTCGAGCAAATTGAAAGCCGCGGAGGGGTGTGTGCCCCCAGGCACTCAGCAAATCCACTTCCTTTGTCATAACAAGAACAAATCCCACCTTTGAAGTTTTTCCTTCTTGTTACAAGGGGAATGTCTTTTGTTTAATCCATTTTAGCCTTTAATGCCTGACCTGGATCAATCCTGTTGGGTAGATTACACACTACTCACGCCGACTTTAAACTACCCTACAGGGATTTTTATTCTTCCCCCCTTCTCCCCACCGCATTTGTGTGAGAATCTCAGCAATAATCGGCATTACGACTTTAGACCATCACTCACTTTGAAGGAGGAGACTGTCCTTTAACAAAGGGGAGGGAGGGGGAGGAAACCCACCAATATCAAACAGATTTAATCAGCTTTGAGGCCTTTCAATCTCATATTCATACCAGATCTTTACTAGTTATGAAAATCAGTGCAGAACTTGGCTGGGCTCTGTGTCTCCATGTTCTCCTCCCCTGTTTCACGCTCTGTTCAGGACTGAACTCGCTTTCGCAGCCTTCCCAATGCTGGTCCAGGGAAATATCCACCCAGGACTGCTGCAAAAAGCCTAACAGGGTGTCCCTCACCCACGCCACACCTGAACCGCACTGTTCTCCTCCATCCCATTGCTCACGCCAGTGGGAGAGGCTGAAAGCTGCTAGCCAGGAGGACCCAGGTGACCCCCGTGGTGACCATGACTTCCATGGTGGATGGATATCAGCACAGAGGATAAATCTATACATGAACTCACAACCTCCAGCTCCTTAAACTCTCACATTAGGAGTTGCTGTGGCAAGTGGTGACCCTCAGCTCTTGTCATCTCCTTGTTTCACAAGACAACCTTCAGCAAGGGCTTCCTGTGTTCCCTCACAGCTCCTCAGAGCAGGAATGTCCTGTCCCAAAGCCTTCTCCTGCTGGCAGCTTCTCCCTTCTCCTGCAGCCCTGAGGCACTGGCTGTGCTGTGGGCCTCGCTAACAGAGTGACACTGGCTTCACTGCTGTTTCTCGTGGTTTAAGGCCAGTCACCAGCCTTGTGCAAAGCCACAGGGCTCAGGCACACGCAGAGCTGCAGGAGAGCTCCAGAGGGGATGGCAAGCACCATTTCCCAGTCCTTCCTAAGCTCTGGCACCAGGATGGAGCTGATGGCATTCCCACCAGTCTTCCTTTGATCCTGGTGGCCATGAAGTGGAGAAGGCCTGAATGACCCAGTCCCTCCCCAGGAGCTCCCTGTCTTGGAAAGCTCCAAGGCAGAGGCTGCACGTGGTCCCCTGATCACGTCATCGCTCTTCCAACTCAAATCAGTTTTTCCTTGAGTGCAGCTTTGACCTTTCCCCAAGGAACAGGAGAGCCAAATCCTGCTCCAGCAGGCTCACAGCCCATCTCCCCTCGCCAGCTGTGGCCCAGCATCACTTCTGTTCCTCCCCTCTGGACTCCCTACAAGTTGCTCACAAGGTTTTGAAGCCCTGAGCTGGACACAAGGCTTCTCTCGTGCCTGGTAGGATCACACGAGGCAGGACCACTCCCTGCCAGGTCTCACAAGTGGCTCTCTTTATAATAAACACCCCAAATAAGTTTTTCTTTGCTGTCCCATCAGCCTTAGGCTGTGATTTGTTCTGCCTTCACAACCCAGCCCCCAGTGCTGCTGCTTTCCCATCTCTTCTCCATTTCATACTTGTGTGCCTAATTTTGCTCTCATGATTGTCCCCAGAAGCTCTGGCTTTCAGAACTTGTAACTGCTCATTTCTGACCTTGGTTCACCCAGGTCTGTTTTGGATTCCTGCACAAAAGCTCTGGTCTCCCCCCATCTCCAAGTGTCACAGGTGCACCAGCTCGGTGTCTCATCCATCCAAGCGTGGGAAGGCAAATGAAAGGGATTAAATGACCCCACTATGCCAGCAACATCTTGTATTGCAACCCTTAAATCCCTCATGCCCCTTGAATGGCTGTTTCTGATGGATTTCTGCTCCTGCCTCACGGGTAGGTGCCCTCTTGGCAAGTGGAAACTGGGAAGACTGGGAATATGAGGACATTGATGAGACTGATGGATGCCAGGACAAGATTTGGGTGACTCAGTGACATCTCCCATCCTTGCCCCTCAAGCAGCTCCAAGCCAGAAACCAGCCAAGCTCACCCCAAAAACTCATCCCACAAGAGGTGGGAACCAAACGCTCCTGCCACCGCCAGTGGCCACATTTGAGGCCACAAAACACCCACCAGGACCCTGCAGCCTCACCCTGGGGGATAAAACAAAGAGTGGGACTGTTTTACAGCAAAAATTCTCCCCTGGGTTAGAGCAGCTGTGGGTCAGAGCACCAGGATTAGAGCACCCATTCCTGACAGCATCGGCCTGGGGGATAAAGTGGCTTTCCTTGGCTTCCACAGGGCCAACCCTTAGCAGTGGGTGCAGCAGAGCATTTTGGCACGTGGAGCCAGGGGGCAGCTCAGAAAGGGCCCCCCAGACATCCCCCAGGACGGCCGAGTAAGGAACCATCTCCTTTCACTTTTTATGAGATTGATATGCTTTGAAATTAGTAACCCTCCATTAGCTCTCCAAATAGCTCCGAATCATTAGGGTCAGTACGTCTGCACTCCTCAAAATGAGCTTTTACCTGAATTAGCATCTCAAAGAGGCAGGGCTCCCTTCCCCGGCTCTAATTCCAGCGTCGCGCCGCACATCAGGATGGTTTTGGCGGCCAATCCAAGCCCCGCATCCCAAATACATTCAGAGGAACCTGCTGGCTTGTTTAAAATGTTCTTTTTCCTTCCCATTCTTTACTAAATGCCTATTATATTAATGTTTAAAATCCATTTAAGTTCATCATGGGTGGCTTTGTGAAAGGACAGCGGCTCCATCACTGTAATTAGATGATTTATTGCCCTCTCGTGGTGACACGCGCTAACTAGAGAAGCTGTGATTTAAATTGGATGATCCTTCCAAGAGTGTTTGAGTGAGAAATAAAGGGAGAATTATTAATACTATTAGAGAGCAGCGGCGTGTTCGTGCGAGGGATATACTGTGCTAGGAGAGGAATTAGCCAAAACTTGCTGGTTTTGCAGCTGAGCGCAGCTTTCCTCCTGTGTGGGACCAACGTCTCCCTCAGCCAGAGCTGTGAGCAGGGCAAGGTGCTGGCACAGTGGTGGGCACGGTGTTAAAATCCAAGTGTTAGCCAAAGTCACTGGGTTTAGAATTGGAAACTGTGGGGAAGCCACTCCCCCAAGAGGAATCGTTGCTCTGTCCCAGCCAAGTGTCCCATCTCCCTTATAAATCCAGGCATCTCTGTCCTCCCTCCTTTTCAGAGGCTGCTGGCCACAGGAAAAAGTGAAGGAGGTTAAATATTTTTTTTTTTTTAAATTGAGATTTTGCTTCCTTTCTTCTTCCTGCTGATTAAAATACTTTAAGCACTGCCTGGGCTGACAGACCCTCTTCCCTCCGAGCGCGCAGCCCTCCTCATTCCCACTCTTGGGAGAACTGGATGACTCCCAGAGCTATCCCACTGTAAGACAGTTCGCCACCAGTGTAAGTGAATCCACAGGAACATTTCTCACTGATTCAATTAAAACACCAGGCAGGCCTGAGCTGCAATAATTTGGTACAGAAACCAAGTATAGACCTAGCCTGGAGCTGTTATTTAAAAGCCTGGGTTAATACAGTGTAAACCCATGAGCACATCCTCTTACGATGGGGCTTAAATCTTTTAAGAGTGGCTTATATCAATCTAGTTTAAGTCAATTCCTCACCGAGTTAAGCTAAATTGAAAGAAGCACTCAGACCCCAAACACAGAGCTGGTGTTACCTAATCCCTCCGCACACAGCCATGGCTTCGGCCAGCGCCTGCTGGGAGGGGACGAGGCCCCGGGGAGCCTTGGCCAGGCCCTGGGGAGCTCCAGGGCACAGAGTGTCCCAGTTTGATCCCCACGGCTCCCCACAAACACGGCTGCCCCCTCTCAAAGCTCCCCTTTGCTGCAGAACCACGGTGTGGCCCTGTCCTCAAGGAGGACGGGGGTGTCCCGGCCACCACTCCTTCACAATGAGCTTTGTCCAAAAAATATGAACATCTGCTCGTCAGATTTTGGAGAAAACCTCTTTTTATGTTGGGTTCATCCAAAGTGATGGGCAGAGGTAAAAAGAACTGTTTCCTGGCAGGAGGTAGAAGGGAAGTTTCAGAAACAGTGGGTGGATGTCCTGGGACCACCAAAGGTCTGTGTGCAGATGAGGGCTTTAGAGTGGTGAAGGAAAAAATAAATGAACAAAGCTTTTCTCCTACTTGGGACTAAGCCTGGAGGCTACAAACTCTTTCAATGCCCAATTGCATGAATTTTGTGTGATTTTGGGGTCAGCTGGCACAAGGCCCAGGAGCTCCCACCAGGAGCACCATGACCTGCACAGTGGTAAAATTCTTTAAGGCCACTAAAGGCAATCAAGCCTTGATCTTTGGCATGGTCATTAGGAAGCTCCTTGATTGGGTCCCATGAGCCTGTGGCCCATCAGCCTCGGATGTATCAGCATCCTTCATCTCTGCCCTACTCACCCTTCAGGTGAGCTGCTCCTTTCCAAAAGGCAGAGGCCACCCCAAATATTTTGACTTCCAAATTCTGCATTTATTGGTGTCCAGCCACACAGAGCCCGTGCCCTCTGCATCCTTCATGGAAATATGAAATCACCAAAATCCCTTGGAAGGTCCTCAGGAGATCAGATCTCACTCTGAGGGTCTGTTTGGGAAGGACAAGAGCGGTTTTTAATCCATTTCATATCCACCCACACTCGTTTTGGGGAGCGATGATTGTGAATATAAAGAAAAAAGGGGCAAAAAAATAAACCTTCTGCAGAAGTGATACAATGGAAGGGACCTGGCCCGAGCGCTTCAGTGAGTACTAAATAAATAGAAAGTTATTACAGGCAGCAACACTGCTCAGATACAGAGATTAATGAAGATCTGACTTGAAAGAAACTCCTTTCTCCATATGTAGATGTCCCATCCAGCCCATCATCCCAGCCACCAGCTAGTGGGAGGTGTCCCTGCCCATGGCAGGGGCGTGGAATGAGGCGTTCCTTAAGGTCTCTTCCCACCCAAATCGTTCCAGGATTTTATGACACGATTCTATCCAAGAAATCATCTCTCTCTCCCTGGCAGAAAAAAGGCAGGGGGGACCAGCTCCAGCAGGCCTGAGGTCCTGGCCATGGTGAGCAGGAGGGTGTTTTTCCTGCAATTTTTAGGTGACCTCAGCCAAAAGGACTAACCAAAAGCATTCCGGGCTTCCCCGCATCCCTGCCCGGATGCTCCCACTCCCCCCAGCTATCCATAAGGTTGGTACTTGGGAAAGGAGCATCCTTTACCAGCACAAACAACACCCCTTAAGAAAGAGGGTCATTCTTCTCGTCTCAGCTCCCAAAATTTTCCCTCCGCATTTCCTGCGGGGTGCGGGCCGTGCCCGGCGCTCCGGCCGTGGGCATTAGATGGCAGCAGCGCTCAGGGATGGAGGAGCCCGGAGCCGCAGCCCCC